>CAJRST010012224.1:6561034-6664063 GCA_907169785.1 Menidia menidia | reverse complement strand
AACCAGCTCTGCATCTGAGTCCTCGCTCAGCCGACCCGGTCGTGACAATGAGTGAGTCTGATCATTGAGACAAATGCTATGATTTGCTGTGCCGTGGTCTTTAAAAATTAGGAAACGCCTTTTGAAAGTTATGAATTATTTATGCAACTTCTTTTCTCATCTTTAACAATGTGTGTTAAAAAAGTGAAAGTCAAAGATCACATGATCAAGAAGAGAATATTTTAGCACCGATGTCTGACATCAACCTCCTTTTCCCACAGTCTGAAGGGCTTCTTTTAAACATTGAAGACTACTGAGGAAGCAAAATGAAGGTCAGATGAAAAAAAAACAAAAACAAAACAAGAAATAGGGAAATGAAGAATGAAGCGAATGCAGATAAGAGCGAGGAGGAGAGGTTAGCAGTTCATTGTGCCAAAGGCAGGATGACATTTTGTGAAACGTAGGGTGGCACAGAACACAAGGGCAGAGGCATGTCAGTCACACTCTGTGACTCACAAGACGCCGCTGAATCACGTCAAAGGCTCCATTAGTAAAACAACCTAGTATGAGACCAAGTATTCTCCAGCTGCCCCCCCACTCACGCATCAGTCCGCGTATGGGACCTGTAACAGTGACAGGTCTGTCCCCATTCAGCACATAGAAAATCATTTTGACCATAAGAGCATCATTTAGTGCTTTTGTCATCCCTGTGTGAGCAGATCTGAATTCTGTGGCAGTTTTACAGCAAAGACTGAGGGCAATGTGTCAAAACTGACTCAGATCTTGATTTTGTGTGTTGACCTGAGTACTCCCATTTTGTGCTACCCCGCACTTCATCTGCACTACGCTTTTTGTGTGTGTGTGTGTGTGGTTGGGTGGGGGGGGTGGGGTGTCATTTTTTAAAAGCAGTTACTTTTTTTTCTTACTGCGGTCCTCCGAAATTGAAGATTTTAGAGAAAGATGATTTGACCAGATTTTGAAATACAACAAAAGAGCAAAAGCAGGCTTGCAGTCTTTTTTAGAGCCTGACGCACAGCTACTAAAAACAAAGTGCAGTCGGGGGCACATTTCACACTTATTAGCACGTCAAGGACGATGCTTCAAATTTGACACGTAGAACAGTTTGAACCGGCCTCACCTCTAACAATGACATGGTGATGCTTCACTGTTTCTGATGTTACTCACGAGGACAGAATTAAGGTTTTTTACGTGGGTGCTTCCGCAGGGTCATTTCAGCATAGTCGTTGTAACTTGTAAAGCTGTTTCTTTACTATCACGTCTGTTGAAGGAAAGGATCAGCATGTCTCTTTGAACGCTTTCCTCAAATACCTGTCCCCGAGCTCCAACACTGAGGAAAAAAAGGGTTTTTCTCATTGGACAGTTGGCCAATAAACCTAATCTAATCTCCTCAGGACACACTGTTCTCTATAATCATGTGCATTTCCCTGTAGTCTTGAGGAAAAACATGTTTATTTGTTTTTGGACAGGATGATTCTGAGGGCCAGTTCCTTCGACGAAGTGGAGGCGAAACTGTGAGGGACCTTTAATCCTCTGTGGAGTGGCAGGCCAGGGCAGGCGCATCGTGCCTGGACAGCCTCGTTTGCCTCGTTTGCCTCTCCCTTTTGAGCTGTCTTCCGGCCTCTCGGGTCAGTACACAAAGTCTTTGGTCAGACTTTCCTGATTGATTGACCTTTTTCTTTATCTAAGTTTTGCACCTGGAGACCTATGACGCCCGTGAGGACAAAAAGCGGGATGGGGTCGGAGAGTTTTAAGAGACTGAGACAGCTCCAGGCACACAACATGCTCCCACTCCACCCATCTCTTTAGGGACATTCACAGCTGCATGGCACACACACACGCGCACACACACACACACAAGTCATGATATCATAAGAGCCCTTTTGAGCCATGAATGAAAACAGGCACATTATAAGCACACAGCAGAAACTCGGGGCCACATGGGATCCGAGGTATTCACTTTTGCTGTCTAATCCTAATTACATGTGGCAGGGCGTGTATGTGAAGGGGATCGAAAACGAGTGCAGGAATAATGAGAAAGTGAGAAAGATGGATGGAATAAATATGCAGCAAGATACCGGCGAAACAGCTCAGGGTTTTTCCAGGCTGTGATTTCAATTGTAGAAATAAAAAGGTCCCATCTTTGTAAAGTTGACTTGACGGACACGTCTGATCAAACCTTTTGTTTTGTAAAATGGTTTGACAGGTCCTGGAATTTTGCAGCCACGAATATTCAGATTTTTGTTATTTCTGATTCATATTAACATCCTCCTTTGTAACTTCTCACTTCAGATTCACAGCATGACACAAAATGAAACTTTCCTCATCTATGAGCTGAATAATTGAAAAAGAAAATACAGAAAAAAAATCAATATTTAGCTGATCAGCCATTATTTTTTTACTAATTATTTTAGTAGTTTTAGTAGTTTTGATCTGGTGAATCAAAAAGAAGAAAGAGGAAGGAAAGGGATGGTTGCCTATGAGAAGTATTTTGAATTAGGAATGATAAAAAGACTGAAAACAAGAAGTGCACAAACTGACCAAAATATCACCTTTTTTTCTTAAAAACAAAAACAAAAAAAAAGTTAAAGCTAGCAGTCACAGGTGAGTTATCTGAGATTTATTAGAAACATTTTGTTCAATTACATCGTTTCAGCAAGACATAGTTTGGCAATCGACCACTGAGGAGGGCATCCTGCTAATATAGACCCTCCACTGGTGTCAGAAACATCGGTGTCGGTTTTCTGGATGCGCCTTTTAAAAACCGAACTTCACACAGACGCCAGAGTGAGTTATTAGCCTGAACGCACACGCACGCAAACGCACACACGCACACACACACACGTACACTGGCATTGTAGAAAAATAGACTGATCACCACCGAAATCAACCGATTCGAGACTTTTTTTCATTAAAAAAATCAAATAAAAACGAAAAACCTCTGTCAGCAGTCAGTTCAGCTCATGGCGAGCGCAGGGTAACGGCCCGCAGCCTGTCCAACAAACAGACAAACAAACAAACAAACAGAAAACAAAGAGTCCTGACCATCTTTATGCGAGAAAAACAGCGTAACGCGTGAGGGTTGATAGCAGCATCTGGGGGTTTGCACTGGGACACTTGAAGCGGAATGGGCAGAGCTCAGCTCAGCATCGGCGGCTACACCTGGAGCACCGCCGTGGGGGGGTCCACCAGCTCCTTCCTGTACTCCTCCAGCCAGTTCTTCAGCTCTGAGATGCGGTATCCCTCCGGACCCCTGCCCCCCTGGTACACCACCGTCTCATCCCTTACGATGTAAAGTCTCTCGAAGTAGGCTCCGTAGGCGGCGTTGGACGAGTTGTCCATGTTGTCCACCACCACGTTGCCGCCGGGCACCTCGCTGAGCATCAGCTGGGCGGCTCTCAGCCTGTCCTCCAGGCAGCGGTGCTTCGGGATCTGGTACGGCGCGTCGGAACTCAACCAGCCGTCCGACGGATGCGCCTCCTCGATGTACACAACTAAAAAGTCCGCAATGTCTGCGAACTCCCGCACGACGCGCTGAAACGCCGTCAGACGCGTCATGAATGGCGGTCAGGAGCAGCTGCCAAAGTTAAGAATGAGCGGTCTCCTCCCTTTCATGCAGTCCAGGATTCGGACCTGCCGGCGCTCCTGGACCAGCACCACCTCGGTGTTGGGCGCAGCTTGCCCGAGATGCGCCGATTTGAGAAAGTCCAGTTTCTGGCCGTGCCACACGGCCCTCAGGGACTCCAAGGTGAACATCTTGTTGGAATCAGAGATGCAAAGCGGCGGGTCGTCCGGGCTGTTCCGTTTCTCTCCCATTTTCAGCAGCACTTTTTTCCTGATGCACAGGAAATCCAGCAGCCACAGCATGGCGGCGGCCAGCAGGAACCGGGGCAGGAGCATCAGGCACAGGGCTGCACGCTTCAGCGCCCTCGCCATTTGGACACCTCCGGAGTCGTCCATCATCTCTTCCTCTGCCTATAGGACGAGACTGTGGGAACCAGTATTTAATCACCTTTAGCCATTGGAGAAAAGTATCTGACGCAGGCAGTCACTCTTTTTATAGGTACAGAGGCATTTGAATAATAGAAAAAAAAAAAGCGAGCCTCCGGTGCGCGCACCGCCCACTCACATGCTGGGGATTACCTCCCGTCAACTCTGGGCTTCAAAGATCCAGAGGACGGGAGGTGGGGAGGATGTGCCCAAACACAGTGAGGGTGACTGTGACTTCAGTCCAGACGTGTGGGTAAAACCCTAACCCTCCATAAAGGCCGGTTAAGTGCGCGTGTTTTTTCTTTCCCGAGCGCTGTGAGACCCGCAGGCTGGCCGCTCTTCCTGCTGCGAACTTAGCTCTCCATGTGCCAGACGCGGCAGGCTCCAGCAGCCGGCAGAAGGCGCTGGATTCACACACATCGGACCGGCTGGATGAGTCACGCACTAAGCAGCAAAGGGCCCCCCCAAAAAAGCAGAGCTTGGGATCAAAAGGCCCTATTAAACGGCCGCCATCAGTATTTCCCTTTGTCTTGTTTTTATGTGTCTTTATATTTTGCCCATTTTGCCCATTTCCTTGTATTGTTTGTCATCATTGTATTGTTTGTCATCTGTGTCCCAAATCTTGAAGAAGTGTCTATGGAACTAGTCAATTTGGTTGAAGTGATACCAAGTTCAGTTTTAGAAAGTGCCACCTCCTCACACAGGTTAAGGGAAGACAGACATGTAAATGCTGGACACTGTTGATGCTCAGCATGCGTCAGCCATCTCTCACACTCCCAAATCTCACCTCCTGTTTAAGAATCATCTCACCAAAAGGAACTATAGTTTCTTTGATTCCACATGAACAAATGGTAACATATTTTTAACATATACCTAATTTCCCCCTCAGACAAAAATGATTTATGGAGAACAACGTGTAATAAAAAAGATAACTTTTCCATGTTTTACTCTGTAATACTGAACTGTCCCATTCACATTGTGCTGTGAATTGTTTAGCATAATCTCGAATTTACCCACTTTCTGCCGGAAAGGTAACCAAAAGGTCATGATGGCAAATTTCTCTCTGGATTATCAGCGTTGCCTCACCCTAAGATTTAAAAATCCCTCTGATCCGTCTGACTGGTTGGTGTGTGGGTCCAGTCACAATACACTGGATGCTTAAGAAAACAAGCTGCAGAAAGTACAGTAAGGGAAAAGAAAACATTGTTGAACCCTGTTGAATAACTAAAATGTCAGGATTTATAACTCTTACGTGGTCCTATGTGGGCTTCCACCTATGTGTTACAGTTGAATTTATATTTCTATGTTTTATTACTCCATATTAAATCAAATTCGTTGCTCTGTGATTGCCAGGCCCCCAGGCTAACAACAGTGCATATTTTTTTGAAAAAAAGTACTTTTGTCCAACGAAATATTGAAAGAGTGAAACAAAAAAGACCCCAAAACACGTCTTGCTTTTACAGATCTCCAGTCATTGCTCCCTTTGGCCCAATCCTCACATGATTCCCCCTCAGGGACCATGGCAGCATTTGGTGAGTGCATTTAATTAATGGTGGCGTACTAACAGCCAGCTCTGTCCCGTTGACCAGAAGAAAAAACCTGTTAAGCAAATCACAGCCAGTACTCTTTAATGTATCCGTAAGGGCACCTTTACGTATCACACAAACACTTGTTATTCAAACTGAAAAACTCTGCGGGGAGTAGCTCATTGAGAGGATTGTTGCATTTCACACACACTGACCAGCTGGACTGTGAATGACCACTGAGTCGAATACGTATTCTAATGTTGTACCACTTCCTTAAGGTCAATTGTAACATATCTGGTCTGACCTAGAGTGACATCAAACCAAATGTTTGGAGAAATCGATACAGATTTTTTGTGTATTTACAAAGGGTTAACCAGGTACCCAAAATATAATGTGTTCAGCACTCATCCTTGTTCATCCTAAAATGCAAAATGATGAAGAGTGTGGGAGGCATCCAGCAGCAGCTGGCTCGTGCTGCACAGGAAAAGCTGCGGCTGCTGGTGGTCAGAGCTCAGACATCAGCCAGAGATGTGACTCGGTATCTAGTGCTGTGGATAAATCCAGCTAGTGTTTTTAATCGCAGTTCCCCTTCACACAAAATCACAGTGACAGCCATATCATCCTAGGGCTGGACTCATGCTCAGGGACACGGTCTGCCTCAGCAGGGCATGTTGGTGAATCAGCTCCTCGAGTTTTCCTACTAACCACAAGTGCACTGACAAAAACCTCAGACAACATAGCTGAGGGTGCACCGGGTCAGAGCTGTTTTCTATAGATTATACCGTAATGTAGTCTGGTTCATATCCTCTTTTGGGATTAAAGAAAAAATCCATTCATAATGTTGTGAGAAATGGTGCAAATAGTTATTCATTTCATGACTTTTCAACATATTCATGTAAGACGGTTCCCTTTCTTAATGCAGTTTAAATTATATATACGTGCTCTCTCCTGACATCTTCTCCATGCTTATTCAAGAAACTTGTTTTTAAAGGATTACATTATCGGCTACATTCATGTCCTCCGATTTTACCACAGTTACACTGATGACATTTTGCTTTTCTTGTACGCCGAGCAGAAAGATTGTAATCTGACAAATAGAGTGTGAACCCTTCTCCTCACGATTTTAAAGTAAAAGGCATGCAGTTAAAGACCTTTGTGGTAAGCCCACTGTTTAATTCAGCAGCTGTTCTTGTACTCTAACACACTATCTTTGTGCAGCTGTGCACAGATCTGTCAAAGTGTTCATCTCCCTCGTGGATTACGGCTACCTTCCCCTTTCCCGATCAACCCCGTCGACCGATAAGTCCCTGCCGCGCATCCAGTATACGGCTCTCCCTGTAAACAGCATTTACAAATAACACCGTGAAGTCACATCTTATACAATGTCACTAGCCCATCTTTTGTGTAGTTTAAAGAGGGCTATTCTTACTACAAAAAGAGAAAAAAATCATTGAAAACTGATGGCTTAGCTGGAATCTCGTAAAGTTTGAACAAAGTCACTTTAGCTTTGTATAAAAAAGAGATGCACAGATAACACTTTTTTTGTGCCATAGCAGTAAACATAGGAGAGAAAATAATCACTTAAATTGTCTCCTCCACTACGCATGGCAAAAATAGCTGCATTTCTTGAAATAATAATAATTGTAATGGTTTTCAATAGGTGGAATGGCCTGTGCAATAACACCCCTTTGCTGGGAATTACACCTGCCAGGTATTAAGGCTAATTGAAGACACCTGGGAGAGTTTAGCAGAGAGGCCTCTCGTTGTTTTTCAGGACGGTGAAGAAAACAGTGGACAACCTGGTGAGAACCCAGATGACTCAGATTCTTTTATATCAACAGCTGTCAGTGAGAGGTGAGTTTTCTTGTAAACAAAGTAGTAGACATGGCTGGTTCCCAGGTGCTTTGTACCACCAGAGCTTTGGTTTACGCAGTAAATCAGGCCTATTATTAGCTAAGAGCATTTTAGCACTGCACAGCTTACAAAAACAAAAACAATGTGAACATTAATTAACATGAAAACAAATAAATCATTACACATAAAAACATTCTGTCATGATGATTTTTATCGAAATTTATTAGGCATTAAATATCAGTTAGCAGAATAATTAACATTAGCCATGATTAACATATAGATATACCTCATCAAGGCACTCAACCAACTTGATTGTTGATTATAAAATAGGCAAAAAAGTAAAGATATTTCTAAATAAAATTGATAACATTAAGAGAAAGTTACTCTGTTGGAAAAAAACCCATTGTACTTTCTTCATTATGTCGAGAATTGGCTGCTGATATGGTTTTATTGTTGTCCTGTGACTCACTTGTGACTGACCAAAAACAACTAACTTTCCAAAATCATTTTGTGCCAAACTTTGTTTTGTTTTTGTTTTTTATGTTTTTTTTATATGTGGTATGTGGTCTTTCAGACTTTTAGATGTTAAAACTGTGACTAAATTATGAGAGAGAAAGAAAACAACGGTGAAATGGATCAGATGCCACTGTGGTAGTTCACCAAAAATCCAGAAAATGATTGCATTTCAATGAGTAAATTACCTGGCACTGACATACACTCTGGTGTATTCAGTTTTGTTTTGGAAAACTATGGAAAGAAGTGAACTCAGAGATTCCAAAGAACTGCCAATTAAATGTTGTATATGTCTCACTGATCCAATTTGCCTAAGATGTATCCAAGACAAGGTGTTTACCATAAAAATAATCTTCATCCCTCCAATACAAGGAAAGTCTTAACAAAGAATGCTTTTAAACAGGGAGAGCTGTAATCAGTGTACTGTTGATTTGTTTTTTCCACACTTCTCTTTTCAGCTGCTGCTGTGATCTGGATTAGACCATTGGCGTATTTTGATTATTTACATGTAGGCCAAAGGAAGGGGGGGAAATAATAATAATAATAGCACCGTGTGCTGGCTCATGATGAACTCCTAGCCAGGGTTTGACTTTCTCAGAAAAATTTAGGTTTCAGAGATCAGCTTGGGTTTAGAATCCTGCGACTCAACTTCTTGAGAGGTCATCACTGAAATACAAATTAGCCTAAGCTCATTAACTCTAGTAAGGATGTCAGCATACAAACACTCAGACATGGGTCCAACGAATCATGGGCCTAGTAGTCGCACACAAAAGCTCACACACACTCTTTGCTGTGTTGTCTAAGCACATAAGAACAACGGCGCTCTGATTTACTTTCCCTTTCACCTACTAGATTACACAGCTTGTCTTCCAGTGCTCTATGCCCTTATCTAATCACCTTTACATTTCAGGAACCTTCAATGATTCAGTGAAGTTATTAGGGAAGTTTTGTCAGTTTTTAGTAGAATATTTTTAATATATATTCAACATCTGCGCTCGCCCTTTGCCTGAAAATAATTACATTTGCCATGCTATGCTAAATCAACATCTAAAAAAAAGACCAAACTGAATCTCCTATTTCATTACAAAAGCACCTTTCTCTTTATGCCCGTCCACAAAAGACACAAACCCACAGCTACATCGACCTCTCACATTCTCAATCACGGACATGTCAAGTATGGCTTAATAAAAGTCTTTCGGCCTGGGACCTGCTGCCTTTTTTTTCTTTCTATCTTTCTTTCTCTTGAAGTAAACTAATGCTGGATCCCTGCATTCATTAGATACAGCCTGGCTCTTGGCATGTGAGCTTGGGTCATACAAGGACATCCCGGAATAGGAAAAACAGCCTGAGCAGAGCCTGCAGCAAATCACTGAGAGTGGCAGACATCCAGCCCTAAGCACCGTTTACAGGCTGACGAAGAGCAAGTAAATACACCGCTCAGGTAGGAACGCTCATGCATACGTTACACCCAGTGTTGCAAAAAAAACAAGGTCTGTCAGGTGATTGCTCTATCCTGTATGTGTCATGTTTGTGTCACGTATCGTGTCACATGTAGTTCAAAGATGGGTAAGGCTGCAATAAAAAGCATATTTGATGCTTTATGATGAAAATTTAGCCCTACCCCACATGTTCGTCAAGTATTGAGAAGCTATGTAGTTACTAAGCAACCGTCATGTAGTTCCTCTCAGACTAATCTGTCGAGGACGCTGTTTCTGCCTGGAGCCTTAGATGAACACTGATACATCACCTTGGATCACCAGCACCTTTTGTCCACAACCTGGCTTTATACAACCTGCTGCATGCCTTTTTTAGGGAAGTTTTCTTTTTTTTCTTCACCCATTCTAGTTATTTGTGATAACGAGTCAGCCCTGCGAAGACAGGTCTGTTTAACACCACGCATGTCTGTTTCAGATTATCAGGGAAATGAGTTTCGCTGCCTCTTTTCAACCACAACCGCCATCAAACCCCCAGCAGATAAAGCCAGAGCAATGTGCGTCAGCCAAGGCTTGATATGATATGGAAAGACTGTTTTCAAAATGTCAAAAGGGCGATTTATGATCCAAAAGAGATTTCCAGCAAGGCTACTAATGTGATTTTGATTTGGACAGGAATTTCACTCATGTTTTGTTCATTTCCACCCTATTCCCCAAGGACACTCTTAAGTGCAGATCAAAGATTGTTTGTCAGTGGGGAATGATAACTTGCCTTTTCATGGGATTTGTTTTCCTGGAAGTGAGTGTTCTTTTTTTTATCCTACTTTGAAAAAAAGAATTGTCATTGATAACATAATTCAGTCAAGAATTGAAATGTTATTTTGGACAACAGCTTTCAATAGAGTCAAATGAAAGGCTACATGCAGGGTAGACACTCAATTCACAATTAACATGGCATTTGAGGTACAACCATCCTATCAATAATT
This sequence comes from Menidia menidia, assembly GCA_907169785.1. NCBI lineage: Eukaryota > Metazoa > Chordata > Actinopteri > Atheriniformes > Atherinopsidae > Menidia > Menidia menidia. Next base: position 6,653,764 of record CAJRST010012224.1, on the reverse strand, counting down.
TCTTTTAACTTTACAGTCTGATCAAGGTGATGTCATATTTATGCTAATAACTTGTATAGAGTAATTTTCATGCAAATATAGATACACAAAGGCATATTAATTGTGCATTCTCCTTGTTGGCTATCTCTTTCTGGCCCTGACTTGCCAAACTGAAATATACAAAATAATTAACTTAACATGGCATTTAAAAATTAACTTTTTCATAAATCACCATCTTGAAAATGGATGGTAAAAATGTCATGAATGATATAAATGGCAACATATAAAAAAAAAAAAACTCAACACAACACAGATGGAAAAATTCCCAAATGTAAGTACGTTTGAGAATCTGCAGTTTTTATATACAATTCTCTTGTTTCTGTCCTGTGATGTATTTTTCACTTCTCAGTGTCATATTTTCTGATATTCTAAAGGATTCCTCTCTCAGATTTTCTATATGTCTACTCTGACACTGAATTTATTGCTATCTGGGCTGATAATTTTCACTCTCTCCAAATGCAACTGTTGCGCATAGAAACAGGCTTTCAATGTCAGATTGTGCACCACCACCTCTTCGGTTTTAACATCATAGCGTGCTTTGAATTTACCTCTGTTTACTGGGTAATTGAAGCATATTTCAAACAGGACATTTGACAATTTGCACAAAAAAGTAACTTGACAGTTTAACTAAGGGCTCCCGGCTCCACAAAATGTTGTGGAGTACATTCTACATATCAGACCACCACAGTGAAATGAACCAGATGGAAATGTCACCCATGGAGTAACTTAAACAAAAATATTTTTTTTTGCTGGTGAACAAAAAAATGAATTTCTTTTTTAATTCTTTAAGTGATCTTCTGAAAGTATTTGTCATATTTAAGTGAGCGGCTTCTACTGTGACCTGAGGCACAGGAAACGCACAATCTGCTGTTTCAACAAGAGAGTTTATTCCACACTGTGTTCTTACCTATTAACTGGGAATGTACATCACCGCATAATGCATTTTGTAAATCCTACATCTGAGATTAATCAAATATGACTTTGGCTTTAATGAATCGTCTCAGTCTTTGGCCGGAGATTAGATTGCTGGACCTCCAGTCAGGGCATTGGATGCACATGGTCCCCACAGTGGAAAATCTGGTTGACTCAGATATTTTTATGGTGGTATGTCTTTGTTACGTTCTCCCTAATTTTTACATCATCCCTGTGTAGATACTTCTCGTAATTTGCCTCCTATTTTCTGTGGTCAGCACTTTGATCAAAGAATCCATGAAATGCTCAACATTTTTGGGTGTTGGATTTGTCATTATCGATTGAAAACAATATCACAGAGGTTTCACTAACAGTCAAAGGGAGTCCAGGTGGCCCCACTGGCTCTTACATTGGACTCAAACTGCCAATCATTACGAGCGGGGTTTCACACATGTGGACGTCTTTTGGCATTTGTGCTTTTCGTCAAGCAAGAAAGCGAAAAGAACGTTTATGGGTCATTTTATTTGACAAAAAAAAGTTGATATATCATTCAGTTCTTTTCTTTTTTGACAAATGATTAAAAGGCATGTTAACACAAAAATGTTGCAGAAGCATGTAAGGGCTCTCCAGTGGATTTTGCTGGTCAAAGTGATCTGATTTATAGATCAGTCTATCCTATACCAGTGACCCAAGGGACTGCCTGGAAAGCAGGTTAAAAGCATAATATAACTTATATATGAAGCATGAACACGTCCATAAATTTGGAAGGGTTTACCAGCTTCAGGAGCCTCTCTTATCTAAACACAGGATATTTAAAGCAGGAAACTATATTTCTGTTCTGTCTGTGGGATGAATGGTGTGCCTGTACGTGCTGTCCTATGCCTTAAGTCATTCCACTTTTATGGATTCTTTGATAATGTAAGAACAGAACTGCAGCTGTTTAATTGTGCATCAGAATGGCTTGATACACTAAATTAAATTGCAGATACATTTTGATAAAGTAGAACGATAAAATTAGGTGGAAAGGCTCAATATGATTTATTCTCCTGATATTTTGGAAATCACCTCAAAGTCAAAGTGCATGAAACAAATGAGTTCCCTTTCCATTGCAGGGAGGGATAAATTGAGAACTGGCTGGTCTGGCTTTAACTCATTTGTTTTAAAGTGTTAACCTGAGTGTGGAGGATCTTTAATGTCAGAAGGGATATTACTCATTTTGACTTTGTGCAGAGCAAAATTGATTTTCTCCGACACAAATGTCAGAGTAAATATTTGCCCATGCATGCAGCCGCCCAGTATATGATGAACCTATATGCACTGCGGGCTTATCTGTCAGGTGAAGACCGTAATGGATCATGTGAAGACCCTAACCTATCAATTAGCAACGAGAAACATAAAGCGCAGCCAGAAACCTTTGCACTTTAAGAACTGATACGAATTTTACAGAAGTGAGCCCAGTGAAGTTTTGCATAATGCATGGAACCCTTCTTGTTCCCTTATGAATGGTTTTCACCTCACACGACCCATGAAGTCGTTCAGTTCGCTGATGGTTTCCAGACATACGCACAATTGAAGTCGAGCTTCTAAATTGTCTCTATTATGGTGGAATGTTTTTTGTTCACGGGTTCACAATAATTGAGGCAGTGTGTCTGTTTTTAAGTTTTTGTTAAAGCATAGCGGTCAGTGATCTAAATGCTGAGTGATCTGAACAAAGCATGTTGTTTCAGAGTGTGTAAGTCTGAGAAAAAAACAGGGGACAAGCAACCCTAATCCTAACCCTTCCTGGGTTCCCTCCATTCAAACTGCTGGAGCCAGGGCCTTAAAATAGTTCTTGGGTGGGGGGAATGTAACCCCCAAAATTTGTACCAGAAAGGAGCTTCAGGATGGGCCTCACAGGCATAAAAATGATCAGTTTTCTCTCTTTCTTAGACTTGGACAACGTTGTCATTTTGCATGTACAGCGTGCATACCGAACAAAATTTTCGTTGCATACAGCTTACGACAGTGTAATGGGACTGCAGGTGGGATAGGCAACATTACAATATAAAGTGCGGCCGTGACCAGATGCAACAATGCAGGAGAAAAACAACGTGCAAGAACAGTGTGCAGAAGAATGTTCAACCAGCGTTTATGGTGCAAGAAGGCATCAGCACAGAAAAGTGCGGTGCAGTACAAAGAATGTGCAAAAATGCAGCAAACGACATGCCGTGCACTATCCATATGGCCAAAAAAAAGTCCGGCAATGTTGGCAATGCCAAATAATAATGCAAATGTGATGTAGAGTCCAGTTTAGAGTTCAACAGTCTGATGGCAACAGGAAAAAAAGCTGTTTGTCTCTGTCATCTCTGGCTGGATCATCATGTATTCACCAAAAATCTATAAATTCTTAATTTTACCACATGAAAATATGTGAGAGTTCAAGTTTTGAATATTAGAACATTAAAACATAGTCGTTTATTGCATTTCAATCAGCTGTGAGGCCTCAGTTCTCCCCACAAGCTGCTGTGGATAAGTGAGCTTCAGAATTAAATGATAAGAAAGGAGCTAACCTGAACCGTGTGGTATAAAAAGGTTTTGGATCGTATACTATGTTTTAAGGCACGAACAACAACGTAGTTAGTTAAGGTTAAGTTTGTTGTAAACTTTTAGAAAAGGAAAAAGACACTGACTCTTTAGGTACATTTAGCAGAAACGTCCTTCAAGTGTTTCGACGACAACTTGAAATGTATATGACAGATTTTATTTATTTTTTCACAAACTGCAGCAACATATATTTTGTAAATATGCTTAGTAGTTCGTAGAGCTCTTACTTGTAGTTTTTTTTTTTATGTGTTTTTTGATGAAAAAATTCACTTCGGAAATATGTCTGAGAACGAATGACACTGATTATATGAGAAAAGAGAATAGAGCCCAAGTACAGTAACGGCTAATGACTCATATGAAAACTGAAATATAAGCCAAGAGTGAATTGCTCCTGTGAACAGCTGTGATTTTTGGAACCAAAAGCCTGAGTCAACGGAGCTACCTTCATGACTGTCCAAAATAACAAGATAGTTCCTGGGGAAAAGGCAGAGACCACCCTCCTGTTTGACATATTCATCAGAGCATTTTGACTGTTTCCAAGAGAACATTAGCGATCAGAAGCAATATTGCTCTGAATATCTTTTTAAACAATGCAGGTATCTATTTTTTAAATACGTTTTAGAAATGGGAAGGTTCAGTAAAAAAAAAATAGCTGAGAGGATGGAGTGTTTGAGAATATGCGATCATTATAGTCTTAAAAATTGGACTATTGGTTTGGCAATTTTTTTGGAAGGATTTATTTGACAACATGAACAACAGAGTAAATCTCCAGCTTTATTTCTTACGACAGCAGTGATGCAAATGGCAATCCATCAAAACGAGTGCTGGCACGTGAAATCACAGCCTAATGCAAGAATGTAACCTATGATACTGGGGGGGGGGGTCTCTAGAAAGGTTAGTTTTCATTGTAGCATGTTGCACAAAAGTCATTTCATTACCACTGCCTGACTTACTTGACAATTAAACCAAAAATGCGAAGGCCTTTTTTACAGAATAGTGCCATGGACATAATGGGCCTCTTCCCATTGGTAATTTGTGGGCATCATAACCTTTATAATCCCCTTCGAGACAATGATTTTAGTAAAATGTGCATGTGCCAGACTAACACATTCCTAAGTTAGAAGGCAGTAGGGAAGTTTAACTGAGGGAGATAAGATAAAGTGCTTGGGCCCCTGTAGGAGGTCATAGTGCATATAGAATGGGGGGTATCCTATTTTGAGAACATTCAAACCAGATGTGCCAAAATGTTTTGACTTTCAGAAACTCCGTAAAAGACGTTTTTGAAAATTAGTGAAAACATTGTTTTTCTTTTTAGAAAAGAGAAAGTTTCGGTATTCGTAGACTATTTAAGATGTGACCTAAATCTGCTTAAACTTGTCGATCCTTCTGGAAAAATATTTGTCAGATGATTTTTTTTTCCGGTTTGGACATTGCTTATTTTTGGCTGCAAATGCAAAACGGGGGTTTTAACTGACTTATTTTATTCTGTTTCAGGAAATGTTTTTGGTTCCTGTGTGGTTTTGTCAACATTTAGATATTTGTTTTTCTTCTTATTTTTCTTCTGTCCTTTTTATTCTTGTCTGTGAGGCTGTGAATTTCACAAAGGGTTTATATGTTTAAGGGCATATTTTTTTTATCGCTTTGTTCTTTTTGAAGTTGGAATTTAATTCTAAAGCTCCAAAACAAAAGTTGCATTATTCAAAACGGTCTTCTTGGCTTATTTTTCTTTTTCAGTTTGCTTTGTATTGCTTACAGGAACATAGTTATGACACGAGAATACATTTTTCCCAGAGCTAAAAAGGAGCAAATTTGCTTAATAATGAACAACGCCAGCGTCTCTGTTTGATTTCAGCCACTTTCATCAGATGATCTGTGGATTAGCTTCAGCCTCCATTACTTATGATCACTCTGAATTCCTAACTCTGATCAGCATCCATCCCAGGCCTCTGTGTTGCTCACTGCTTGGTGCCCTCATGAAATAAAGGAAGCTGAGTGCTTAAGAGCAACACCATGCCAGAGGGTGTTTATACCTCTGCTACCATGGAGATGTGCCTCTTCACTTGCTGTTATGTAATGAGGTTTAAAATTCATCTTTTTGAGGATGAGAGAGCAATGTGCTCTAACAAACCCTTAGAGACGGAGACTGTGTTAACTGAAGTATATTTGTGGCCTTCAGAAGGGTTTAGATTAATAACTTGTGGATATGACTAGCACCATTGTGCGAGAGTTTATGCTGAATTTAGTTCACAATTTACTGCTGTTTTTCTTATTTAATGAAAATCAAGGAGTGAACATGTGTTCCATATTGCCGTTGTTTACACCTAAAACACCAAGGCATACTTTTGGATTTGAGGGCATGCTTTGATTTTCGTAGGACTTTGCCTCAAATGCCTTCGTACAAATAGCTGTGCTTTGATCCTCTCCATCTTAAAATATTACACCAATACCTGGTATTGCTGCTTCCTGCTGTGGCCTCCCTTGCTTTAGCTTATAATTTTCAATTCAGAAATAGTGGCTGTTACTCTGGGATGTTGGTGATGTAATTAAGACTATGTTGTATGTTGTATCAAAGCAGTTTAAATGGGATAAAAAATGAAACAATCTCACAACCTCATTTTGTACATCATGCACAATAAACAAATTTTAGTGTTACTAATTTTGAATTGAGAAAGTTCTGCATGCATCCTTATGGTCTGATTGGGTCCGATCAGATGGTTAACTGAGTGTAACATTCTCTGCTTAGTTGTTGCCAAGACACAAAAACAACACCCCAATGCATTTATGGAGATCTCTTAGGCTTTTAACTTTCAACTTCCACTCTCTTTGCCACACTGATTTGCCAGATTTGGATTCAATTTACTTGTCAATAACGACACTGCCTTATCCAACAGTTACTCATATACACGGTATCATGCAATGTGATTATATTCCTCTTCTGCTTTCCTCTAAACATCCTGGATTGTAGGCCAGCTAATGCATTATCACTGAATCAGCTGGTAGGCCAGAATGACAGTGTGTCAACATGTGTTTTCATGCATATTCTAACACGCATTATCACTTTTTATGGAGCCGCTACCAAATGGTGGCATTTGCTTGAGCTAAACCAGAGAAAAGTGAAGTTTTCTGTGATATGTTGAACATATGTCAAACAGGAGCTTCTCCCCAGTGACACGGAACACTAAACAAAGGACTGAATGAATCTTGTTTGAACAAAAATGTCAAAGCCAAGCGGCAGCAGAGGGAAGAGGGAGAACTTTTTTTTTAATGCACCGGCTCGGGTCGAGTAGCAGGGGAGAGTGGGCAGAGAGGGTCAGGGGTCATCAGAGGCACTGCTGGGTCAGGGGAGAGGCGGTGTAAAATGGATGCAAAATTGGAGAGAAAGAGATTAAAGCAGTACAGCAGACAAGAGAACATGAGTCACAGAATTGGTCATTAAAGCTCAATGAGGGTGAAATGAAGAGTGCTGTGACTTATAAGCCCAGATCTTATCGGAAGGAAAGTTCCAACGACGCTCCCAGCTCCACTGACGCAGTGTTTCATATGCTGTGTTTGTGTGCTGCCGATTGAGTGAGATTACACAGTCACACCATGCACACAGTACTTTGAAGCAGCTTTTTAATGATGCCTCATCTGTGATATTTGTCAGCACTGATAAACTAGACCCACAGGACACCGATGAATCCGTTTGGCCAAGTGCATGACATTGCGTAATACTTAGTGTTAGATAGGCTTTCAGCAAAGAAAGAGAAAAGGCCATAGATGACATTAACCAAGTGACGTGGAGAGGGTGGAGATACATAATTGATGAAGTGAGCACATGCCAGCTGTGGTTGTAGAGAAGGACACTGCTAACAACACAAGGCTTCTGATGTAGAGACATTGATGCGTTATGGGTATCAAACGCTCAGCCCAGCAAGCCTCCATCTGAGGAGATTCTTAACTTAATACCTGCAAACAGGGTCATCATATTGAATGGTGGAAAAGTCTAAAGAAACCCCTTGTTATACTTTGTCATGGAAATAGGAAATAGACAAACAGAAAATATGCAACTAGATAGACACACAATTTTCAAGGTTCAAACTGTCCATACAGTACAGGTATGTGGCTTTTGAATATGTACACAGTACGTATGAGTTCAAAAGTATATATCTGGAAAGATCACCCGTTCAAACCCTCCTTTACAAGCAGTCTTGTCATCTCTAAAAGTGGTCTTCAAGGGTATCTCTCCAGACTTCTCGAACAACATTCCAAAGCTCTTCTTTGGAAGTTTTGGTTCCATTCTTTGTCAGCTGAGTCCCACACTGCCAGTGTGGTGCTCTGGGCAGCAAGATCTGGGAAGATTGGGGGTGCCTCAGGAGTAGCCATTGGTTCAGTTTTGGCCAAAGGAGATCCAGGAAAAGAACATCTAATTCTGTACCGGACCTGTGCCTCACCTGTAAAACCATGGGTTATAAAGTAGAGAAAGCCATGGCCACTGGTGGTATTTCAAAGCAATATTAGTCAGTAAAGCTAAAATGACAAAAAATATACATAATAGTAAAAGTAATGTGAAAACTTGTGTTAATTGTTTAGATTTTCTTGTAATATATGGAGATGCCAGAATCCACATGGTTCCCAGTTTGTGTCAAACCCAGTGCTGCCAAGTGTTTCATAAAAATGTTTCAGGAATGTCCACATTTCCCAATCTTAGTTTCCAGATCCCTAAATTGCTATTTTATTTTGTACATGTTTTCCCCTATTTTTGCTTTTGAAGTCTAGAAACAGAAAAATCAAACTTGTTGATGACAAGTGACACTACTGTAGATCTTTCCCATTTGTTTGTTGGCCTTTCCAAAAAATGACAGCAAATGTCTTGGAGTCAGTGTTTTGTGAATAAATCAAAGCAATCCTACTCCGATGCCTGAAACTCACTGTTTTTCTGGGAAACATGAATTACCTTGCTGTACTTGCTTAGGTTTCCCTTTGATTTATTGAAGTATCTGCCACGTGATGTTTCATGAGCTTGTTTTCAATCACAGAGCTGCCCATCCTGTTTGAACTGTCACACCGATGAAGAAGTGTTAATATTTAACCATAACCCAGAAAAGAGCACACCATGGGGACAGGAGTGGACTAGAAAACAGAGGAAAACAAAAACGTGGAGAGGAAAAAAAAAATCTTTATATTGACTTTAAAAGGCGAGAGCCATTTTCCGCTGGGGATTTAGTGTCTTGCTTTTTGGACTCCAGTGTGCCACCCCCCATATGCTGCGCAGTCTGAACGAGGCCAATATAAATAGATATTTGGAGCAAAGATGCCACTGATTTGAAGTCCCAGAAGGAAACTTGTCTCAAGCTGTTGAGTAAAGTTTACATGACACAGCGGGGAATCCTAAAGTAACTACTCTTCAGAATCATGGGGTAGTACCCTTATCATATTAAGTCCGTCCTCAGGAAACTTAAACAGACAGGATTAAGTTTACTTGCAAGGTAAACATGCCGTGCAAGCGTAGTATACAACTCTAAGCCTGCTCATCTAGGCAGAAATAGCCCAGACAATCCAGTCACCTTGCCGGTTCCCACTATAAACGCATAATGCTGCCAGGATTAGCAGCTGACAACTTTAAGCACAAGGAAGCGGGTCAAATGTTATGTTTGTTAAAATGGCGGAGTGCACAAAGAGGTTTCCTCTCTGTGGTTGGGCTGTATGCGCTCAGTTAATCCAAAGTGACCCACTAACAACGAGTCATGTTTGCACGTGGAAGGCTAACGAAAAGACATGCCTGAGAAAGTACCAAAGGTACCAAAACATGAGCATGCTAATGCTGATGGTGTTACTAATTCACAGGAGTAACAGGCCAATTCCACACAGAATATTGAGTTCAAACCAAGAGCCTTCCTTTCGTGTAACTACCAACCATACAAACAAAGATCAGAATATGTATGAACTATGTTTGTCCACATCGCAAAAACACAGTAGTGTCCCAGGAAAAAAATTTAGAAAAAACACTTGTGAAATACCAATGTTTTGTTTTATGCCATTTATAAACTGAAATTCCAAAATAGTAGAATCGCAACAAATTCTGAGCTGGCAATAATAATACATTTGTGTTGATCAGAAAAAAAAGAAAAACAACATTTTCGAAACCCAATGTACCCAATCTTGTGTCGGCAACTAGAAAACTCTGTAATTTGAATAAGATGAAACTGTCACATGTCTCACATTTTTCAGTGCAGTAAAGACAGATTTGTGTCACCTCAGAGGAAATATGCTAACGGGACAATGGGTTTGAGATCCATATGACGCCATGTTTTCTCTTTCATTAACTCTTGTGAATCGTTCAGGCTAAAGGGTTCAAACCTGGTTAGAGTTAGATAGTTTAATGTACTTTGGTAAGTTAACAGGTTGATGGATACATGGCAGTGGTAAGGAAAATGGACCCACAGGAGAAAATAGCCAGAAATCTTTCTGCATCACTAGGTCTCACACCAACTCTGCCAACAGTAAACAGTGTAAGAGCAACTCACTGAATTCGATTGGGTCATTGACATGTAACATCGGTTCATACAAAGGTTGGAGTCATGGAAGGTGACGGACACATCCCTCCACTGCAGATGATCCACGTTTGAGGTCAACCCTTGACGTTGCTTTTTTCCTACTCTTTTTTTCCTAATCAGTGTTTCGACTTCCTCCACTCGATTGTCGTATTTCTTCATTATGGATGACAAACATTTTTCTTTGTATGTTCTGATATTTGGAAGCTCCACATGTTCTGAAGTGAAGTCAGAGGTAGAAAACCAAAGCAGGACACTATGCCTCCGTGTGAGGAGGGTTAAATATAAATTCTTAGGACTTCTATGCATCAATATTTATGTATCACTGTTACGTTAATGCCCCTTCTTAATATCAGATACAATGGGGAATATCTTTCAAGGGCTATGTGCTAAAATACAAAAGCCATAAAATAGAAAGAAGTGTCTACCAACAGACCCAGAGTGAATGGATGAGAGATACAAATCATTTAATGGACGTTTCATGTTTAACTTCTCTTGCATACATCCAACAGAAAGCCACTGTAACGAACCAAATTTCACAGAATTAGGCAATTTTTCTCTTATGTTAGGTCGCGATGGAATCAGTGTGACTCAAAGTGCAAAGACATTTCCTACTAGTCTTTCAAAAGAGCACCAACTGGGTTTGACTCCTGGTAGGTGTGTGAGTGTATTTGTGTGTGTGTGTATACACAGTTTCTGAACAGTAACCAGTGTGATTTGATTCATCCCTGTGTGAGTGTGAATGAGTGCTCGTATCATATAACGTAACAGAACAGTGTGTGTTTGCCAAAAAATGACCCCCACCCTGTATTTTATGGAGTTTTAATGACCTCAGTCGGTCCATTTCGTGTTTGTTGACAAGTGTTGCACAACAGGCTTTAACCGGTAACTGAAAGTCATGTAAGGCATCAGCCTACACAGTCTTCACACCCTCACAGCCTTGTCTCAACTCAGAACAGTTAGGCATTCCATCTAGAAACTGGGAGAATATTGACAGGAGCCGTCCTCACCCTGCACGAGTCCCGTGTGAAACAGTTGTGTGAGGGAACAAGATTTTCGGATGTTCCTTGATAAACTTCCAGTCTTTGACATTAATTTCAGCTATGGCACCTGTTTTCTCCCCACCTGTGCATATGTTAGGGAGCTCTTCAATGTAGTGAACCTATAAATTGCATAAAAAGCCCATCTTAAAAAATTGATGACTTTTCCTTTGAAACATTTACAATTTGTTCCGGATGGTGGGAAAAAGAAGGAGGATAACAAACACAAGGAATATACACTTGCATACATATTCAGGCGACGCACTACCTCTGCAGGGACTGAGCTGATGTTTAATTTCTATACGATTGTCCTGTTTGTTTGCCAGAAAAGAAATGTGCTGAGTGTGCGCGGTGTGCTCCCTGAGGTCTGGTTAAGTTGCTCCTTACCCTTTTAACCCACAGCTATCTCAGCTTTACCTCTCATGGCCTCTCTTTCGCTCGATGTCGTTAGTGTATCTTATCAGCTGCTGCGTGTGGAACACCTTAACAAGCAGAACAAGCTCGCTTCTGAAAGTTTCCAAATCATAAAAAAACAGGGAGGCTAATATGAGTTCACTTGCCAGAGATGGGTGTGTGTGACACCAGTTCTATTGGACGAAGACAGGTGTTTGACTCCACCTATGGTTGACGTTCTTATCTGTATTGAGTTATGCGCTTCAACCTGTTTTTGTGCAAGCGACTGTGTCTTTACACAAAAGCCCAGAGACACCTGTAAAGCCTGCCACCTCAGCACATACACGGACTGGTTGATCTCACAGGCTTGGTCCCAAATCCTTCACTATCCTCTTTATAAGTCACTTTATTGCAAATCCACTATTTTGTGGTGCTGTTCCGGTTTGGGAGATCTTTAGTGTGATTAAAGTATGCCAGAATGTGCTGTGAAATCTAGTCTAATCCAACCATTAACCGTGCAGATCTATCCGCAGCACAAAACCTGCTGTACAGCTCGAAGGAATTTTCAAGTTAAAGGCAAATGTGCTGATTGCAAACTTTTTGACCAAATATGTTTTGTAAGATCAGGGGGTACAGTTAATCAGTTCATCTCATCCAATTTGCCAATGGTCAACTGACAGCCAGACTTATTGTTTTATCCTTATTTGGCACATCTTGAAAATATCCCCCGGAATTGAACTTGTACGTTCAATTACAACAACAGCCTTCTATTCACCGCTGGGAAAATGTCAAGAAAAGGCATTCCGTCCCTCTCACAGGTTAACCATACAGTCCTCTGCCCACAGTTTCCTATGATGTGCTCTGCATGACAAATTTGAATGGTATGCCTGAAAATAATTTCTGCCTTTTACTCAGCAGCAGCTCTTATGGCTGCAACAGGTTTAAGGGCTGGTGGCAGCCATGAAGGTGCTGCGCAAACCCTTTCCCTTTTATGTGGAGGCCGGCCCTTAAGCACAATCAGATCTTAAGGTGTTTTCGTGCAAAAGACGAAAAAAACAAACCAGTACCAGTAAAGTAAAACATATTTTGTAAGCATATTGGATTTCTAACATATTGGTTATTTCAAAATGTGAGAACTGTGACCTATTTGTGAGATTAACATCTGATCTATCACAGTCTTTGATCTTCTTGTATCCATGCCAAAAGACTTAAAGGGCCCTAAGGAGGCAAAAAGAGGCTCTCTGTGGAACTGGTGCAGGGTAATAACAGCTACTTTGGTATTGCCTGGAAACTAACTGTGCTTCAAATTGCAAAACAGGCAGGGATCACAGTTTCCCAGCAGTGCGCGAAAAATATGCTTTGAAAATACGGCTGCAGATGAGTCACGCCGTGCATCACACATGCATTACGACACTGTCTGCCCCTGTGTTGTTGTGATGTTTATGAGAGCAGACTGTCCTGGGTTTGAGGACGTGAGACATGAGCATTTTTATTATCACCGTTTGACCCCAGCTATCTGCTGAGAGTAAATCTGTCTCCTCGTTTGAACTTTATGGATCTCCTGAGCGGGGGGGGGGGGGCCCACACTGAATAACCTCTATTCCTCCTCCCCACTAGAGACATAAAGAGCCTTGGAGTAAATCCCCACACTGCTGGAGTAAGACTAATTCAAGGGGGTGGTAATGTTGGGATTTTCAGGATGGTCAGAGTTATGACATCATGAAGATTTATGAAAAATGGTTGTCGAATTTTTTAGGGCTGGAGGCTTTTCTGAAATTAAAAGTATCCAAGCTTATTAAAGGCACAGTTGAGGCACATGTGGCATCCTCTGCATTTATGTAATCGTCCTTTCAGGGGAATGATGCCAGGTGGTCTCTGAATGTACCCATGACTGAACTGCAGTTTCTTCGAATCCACAGATCGGACATGCCTTTGCTTTTCCTGTCTTCTTGCCTTATCCTCTGCCCTCTTCTTACCTCTCTTCTCCTCTTCATTTCGTCTTGTCCAGTCATATCCTGTCTTACTTTCTTTTCCTGTCTTGTCCTCTTATGCCCTCTCCCGCCTTATCTAGCCCTCCCCTCGTTTTTCCTGGTACTGGCCTCACAAGCAGCTTATTCTGTTGCTCTGCTTCTTGGAGAATCCTTTAAAGAAAAGGTGCATAAGATCTGGCACACAGAGAATGGATTCCACATATAGTGTACTTCCTTCATGATTTTAAATCTTCTACATGTCTGAATTTAAATGGCAAATCTGTAAACTAGAGTCTTTGTAATGGAACAGTAAGCTACAAATCAAATGAGGACTCACCCTATGTTCTCTGCTGGTCCTCCCATCCTCATGATTCCCATCGTAAGGTTGGATTTTTTTGGACCCAAAAAGGAGTATTCAAGCCGAAAGAGAAGACGTGACCTCAGTGTTAATTCTTTTGTTGCCATGTACTGATGGGACTTTCAAGAATTGTCCCCACAGGAAACAGACATGAATTCAAATTAACTGACTCTACAAACCAGTCAACCAGAATCAGGAACTGATTAAAATAACTCTAGCTTTCTTTATTACTGCACAGTTTTTGCAGGACAAATTTGGAGCTGGAGACAATTTCCAACTGATTCAGCAATCAGTCAGTACAGAGGGTTAATGAAGGATGTTCTGTGAGCTTAATGTGCGGGATAGTGATAAGTGACTGCCCTCTGCTGGAGATAAAACGGCAATTTTCATGCATCATATTTCTTTCTTATCTCTTCAAAAGAGTAAACGGTGAACAGTTCACCAGCAAAAATGTCAAGTCAGGCCAAACTTTATTTCTACAGAACATGACTTCAAGCTTGTTTCTACACAAATTACCCAAATAAAAATGCAATAAGAATACGCTCAATAAGCTATGACTATAAGCCAAAAGACGTTGATGATAGAACATGTAATTCAATTGATAAAAAAGCACAGCATACAGTGAATCAGTCAACTGTTGTTTGACAATGAGCAGACAAATCCCAGAATTACTGAGACCCGGCAACAGCACAAGCTATAGTCTAAGACACGGTGGTCATTAGAGATGGAAACAGAGAACAAATACAATGCCAAACTCAAGATTTTGACATTGATCTGATGCTTTGAAATAACAAAAGAAAATGTTTAATCTGCAGTGTTGAACATACACATGTTGTTTAGGAAGGAAAGCAAAGTGACAAAGATAACCATGAAGTACTTACAAGTTGTTTGAATAGGTTGCACCAATCTGTATCAATGTCTGTTTACCAGAGCTACAAATTGAGTCCATTTTGAATATCCAGCCATAAGTAATGATGATAACACCCATCCTGTAAGTTATGCTGGAAAACAAAGACTTTTGTCTGCATGCCACATACATTGCACTCTCAGGAAATTGCTTCAACACCCAGAACTCTTCTTTCCACTTGAGTTGATCTTTCACGCATGCACCATATGCTGCCACTGCCATAAAGATTAAATATACTGACAGGATAAGAGTTCCTGCTCATATTTCTTTCTTTAGAAATGAATTTACATGTGGAAATGTGCAAAGCTGCACATAAAATCGTGTTTTCGTACATTTTTCTTCTTTTCTTTATTTCTTTTTTGTTGTTTGAGGGAAATGGTCTGTGCAGTTATCAGTAGAGAGCTTTATTTATTTTGTTTTCAAGTCACTACGGTATATGTTCCCTCCTTGCACATATTTACCCAAAGTGGCTGCGTTCTGTATGCTTTAATGCATAGTGGGAACTCTGAACTTCAGAGTGGAATTTACAATCTTTCATTCCAAGTTTCCCTTCCAGAGAAAATGGATGTTTTAATTTCTCAGATCATGATGTATGTTAGACACTATATAATAAAATACTGATGAATAATGTAGACAATAACGAAAACGCTCTAACCTGCAAAACTGACTCCCAACATATTAAGGATGTTGGTTTGGTTATTTTATATAATAAAATCAGAGCTATAGCACAGAGATTACGCAAAACTATTTAGTTTAACAGCTTCCACATGTCTGAACAAATCCGAAAATTAGTACAACTGCTGTCACATCTGGCTTTTTGTTCGCATCAAGACGACCAAAATAATTTTAAAAAATCCCAATCAGTAATTAGCTTAACCTCCCTCAGAGGCAGAGCTTCCCTATTTCACTTAACTTGAGCTTAACTCAGTTTGAGATCTGGACCTTAATGTTCTGAGGACACATGGAGCGCTGAACCAGCCTGCCTCAACACTCAGTGTGACAGCTGTGGTTCAGGGAGAGCTCCACGTGTGAGGCAATTTGTCAGGCACATCAGCCCAGTGAAAATCACAGCCATGTGAAAGAGCTACTATTAGAGCCTGTTTTGGATTTCCAGTGGCACAATTTAAAAATGGGACCCTTTCAGATGGTTTCTTGTGCAAGAGAACAATTTTCATTGTTTACGCACTTTGCTGTCCCCATCAAAACAGAGTGGGACATTTTCAGTCTCTCAGATTGTCACATTTCTGGCCGTCACGTAAGTGATGGGCAACTATTACCATCAATGTCAAGTGTCCGACAGTCCTGCCTTTCTTTGTTCTGATGCTTCTCTATGACATCTCATGGCCTCTTCCTCTGAATATATAAATAACACATTTGTGTTCTCTTCAACACATACTGATATTATATTGTTCAAACTTAGAATCAGAGTTTCTTAGTTGTGTGTTTGAGAACGTGGAATTGTTTTGTGTGTATTTGAGAGTAAGATTTTCAGTTGGGTATTTGAGCACATTTCACTTTTATGTTTGAGGGTCTTTCAGAAAGTTTAGCGAAGATGTTTCATTTCTGTTTATTATAGCTCACGTTGTATAGATAGAAGCATTTCATTTGTATGCATGCATGCACTCCCGTTCTAAATAATGTTTCCAAATGATTCCCACATCAACCTCCTGCTCAGACTGGAATTATTCAATTTCCTCATCTTTATTTCCACAAGCTTCAAATCAAGCATGTTTAATTCGCTGAACCTTTTGAGTGGGAGCCCAAATCTTTTACCTTAAATTTTGCTTTGCTGTTAATGGGAAATTCTCTTCAGCGGTCTCTTTCTTCACTAAACTAAACGTCTTTCTGCAGAAAAGAATCCAGCTCGCAACAACAACTGGAACAAATGAGCCCTGCTCTCATTTGCAGGTTTGCAGTTGGTGGGAAAACCGTAATAAATCATTGATGATAGATGCAACAGATCTGAGTTTGCTCTTGTCTGCAGGAGCTGGGTTTCCACGTAAAAGCTCTTTAATTTAGGTAAAAATATCTCTGTACCATCACAGCAACAATGCCCTGAAAATGTCTTCACGATGTTAAGTCATAAGCGGTGATGTCATTTTCTGGGCTTTCATTTATCGCAAGTAAACTCATCCTTGCAACCAGATAGTTAACGCTCCAAATGGAGTGACAAACTAATTGTTCCAAATCCTATGGAAGTGATTAACTCTCCCGTTATATACTTAAATAAATCTGTCGATGTTTCTGTGAAGCTATTAATCGGGGGAAAAAAAGGGTTTGTTATTGGTTACAAAGCATTGTTGTAAGTTTTGTGTTTTATTCTAATTATCATTTAAGGGTAAAAATAAAATACTGAAAGAATTTTAAACAATTCCATGCAGATACATTTATACAAGACTGGAAAATTGGACTTTTATGTCTATTCACATTTTTTCACAACTGCACATTTTCAGTTTCCACCTTTGTGTTGGTAGTTGTGCTGTTGTCATCCCTAATGGCCTGGCTCAGCTTACTTTTTCCAGTAGAAAATGATAACAGATTGTGATTTTTGTAAAAGAGAGTTTGTATGGAACAGAAAATAAAATTAATTCCTGTCACTCATTAAAATCAGTGATAGTTGCTCAGGCATGTGAAGATTAGTCGGTTATTTCTTACAGATTTAACAAAAGATGTTTATGCATAAACCTGAAATTATGGAAAATTACTTCACATTAAATCCTTTATGATCAAAGCTCAAGGTTCCCACTCACAAAAAAACTGTGGGAACTCTTTTTTAGTTTATGAAGCAAACCTTTCCAGTCTGTGATACATTACATTTACAGTTCAAATGTTTGTATGTTCAGAAATTTTTTGTATTAGTTCAATCTTTTGATAATCGTGTCATAAGTGCACTTCTCTGTGGGATTTGAGAAGAAATATAATTTTAAAAGACCTTTTCTAATCTGTGTTGGTCAAATGGTAAAGTCAGTTATTCCATCGGGCTGGTATTTGAAGGCAAATCTGAACTCAGTATTTTGTTCTGTTGCCCTGCTCATCTTTTCCTCATTTTTTAAGTTATCCACAGACATTTCAAGCTTCTCTGCAGAGATTGCAGCATGTCCTGTTTTTGTCACTTCGTACAGCGCACAAAGCCTTCCAATCTGCTTTCTTCTTCTGATCTTGATCCCAATGCCTGGACCCGGTTTGGGTCTCTGGATTTTCCTCTGCTTTGATGTAAAATATTTGCTTTGCCAAATCCAATCTAACAGAAGCTCTTCCCAGCAAATTGGACTTTGAGTACCGGCACACATCTTCGCCCAAGTTAAGCTTCAGAATCAGCTTGAATTGAAACAAACAACTATGCAACAATTTAAGCATTGAAGCAGGGTCAAGTTTGGTAACTTAAACTAATGAAGTTAAACCCCACTTTTAAAATACTTTTAATCTAATCCTTAAGGTTCTATTATTATTCAAATACAATGTTAACACGTGCAATACAACACCATGTCTTTTCTTATTTCACACAATATTAATAAAGGGTCAGTAGCAACCAGTGAACCTTCTCGCTGCCTGAACCAGTTTTTAGGCAGTTAGCTGGTTTGGACAGAAACTAGGTTTATGCAGTTCGCTATCTTAGAGCACTTAGTTGTCGTGTTAAAACATTCCCAAGAAGAAAAAACATCAGCAATCATCTTAGAGGTGCAGTTATAGCAGTCCATCAATCATTAAAAGCTCACAGGGCTATTTCCAAGCATTTTGCCCTCCATCCAGGTGTAGCGAGAAAGATTATTCACAAGTTTATTCCAGCTGAGTGGAGCAAACCTGTTTTCTCTAAAAATGAACTTGACAGCACAGCATATGCATCAAGTTACATCTAAACAAATCCCAAAATATCAAGACCACACCAAGGTGGAGATATCTGGCTGTAAGGCACAGAACCCTGTTATTTAGTTAGCTTAGCACAAATACATTTTGGCACAAAAGAGAAATTAAAGTATGCGATCAATTCAAATAATGAACCAACAAAAGGATTTCTACAGCATTAATCCTTCATCACGGCCCATCTTGGCACCATGCTTGTATTTCCTCTCCAGAGGTGTGTATGGTAATTTAGTGGAACTCTAATCTTCTGCGGCCTATAGGTGTATTATTTCCCTAATGAGGCTTAGTTTGGTTAGCCGGTAATTACAAGGGAAAAAAAGAAGCAATGAAGTCAGTGAGGGCTCAGAGAGGCTCTGTATATTCAAATGCAGCAGCTAGGCAAACAGGCAAATTGAGCAATGCAGCATAGGGCGAATCAGGTCAGGGAGATGAAAGTCCATTGAGCGGATCTAATGTAAGTGGGCCTGACCCCTAAAAACAAATGAACTGAGTCAAAGTCAATCAGCCTTGCTGTGTGTGTTTGGCAGTGCCAAAAGAGAATGATGGTGACAATTAGAAATAATAAGGCTCCCTACTTTTTTCTCACGTCCCTGTAAATGGACAGGCAGTAAGATCCTACTGGCTGCATTAGTCAGACTCCAATAGGGATTGGGCCTGATCTAACAGAATTGGGACTTCAAAGCGTTATGTGGAGCAGAGAAGTGTTTTGGGCACTTAGTGACTGTTTGCTGACATGCAGAGAACAGCAGAATCAGTTTTATGATGTAAGCCCGCTGCGTCAAACCTTTTGTGTAAGTGGAATGTCTGTTTTTGTGACCTCTTTACTCGACATGTTAACTCATTGAAGACCAGTTGACCTGAACTTTAACAAAAGGACACGGAAAGAACAAGCTGTACATTACCAGCAGTGGTCATTAACCTTGTGACCTACGCTCATCACCGTGATTAACATAGAATGCTTCACAATGAAGATACCTAAAAATATACGGGAAAATGTACAGTTCGTACCAGGCTATTTGTGTATTCATATATAACATGCTGGCATGATATCAGAGGGTCATGTTGATTACTATGATGGTGTTTTCAGTCAGTTAACATGATGATGACCTTTTCTTTGCCTTTTCCGCATGACTTTATGGAGACCATTTTTACTGTTTACATTCAGTGGTTGCCACAAACATCAAAGATGGCGTACTCTTCAAATTCTCATGAGGAACTTATGAGGAAATTATGACTATTATGAAAATACTTTCCTCCATTCCTGCCATTATAGCCCTGCCACACATCCTATGTGTGTCCCCTTCAATTGGGGGATTACTTTATCCTTTTTCTGAACATAAAATATGCACCTTTTCTCTGCTATAAATTGTCCTGTTGCGCTTGGAAACCTGGTCAAATTCCTGTGTTCTCTATACTTTTAGTCAATAAAGCGATTTCTGATTCTGATTGTTTTTCTTTTTGGCATGGTTATTCATCATAACTGTAACCAAATCGTGAATGGAAATGGGGCAAAGGTGATAAGGTTAAAGATTAAAGATTTTCAGAGGAACAGGAATTAGCTCAGCTCTCTCTAACTCTGCATAACATGGTGATCATACAGTAAAGATCCTTCACACAGAAGCTTTCTCCATTTTGCAGAAACAAGTGAGAGCACAACAATAGCCTTATTGCGCAATGACTGTTTTGTCATAATGAACCTGAAACATTTGTGGTTAATTAAGCCTTATTGTATTGAATTGATACAGTGGAGACTGACTAATTGTTAGAAATTCCCCAAGTAGCACAAATGCGATTGATTTATTTTTTTTTAATCTTAAGTTTTCATTTGTGCTCAGCTTTAGCTGGCAGATGGATATTTTGCCATCACTTGAGTGTAAATGCTTCATTTTACGGACAGGTTAATCACTAACTTGGTAACTAACATATCCTAGACCTGTGTAAGGGAGACAAAATCATCAGGCCTCCCTCATTGTGTTTTATAAGCTGGTAAGGGATTCATATATTGTGTTTTTCACAAAACTTGATGCCATGCATCTCCTCTATTTCTCTAATTTGTTCAAAGGGCATTGTTTCAGAATTCTCGTTATTTTTGTTGTTGTTCTGATCCCACTTGTTGACCTCATCTTTGCTGCCATGTTCATTTAAGAGAGAAGATGGTTTGTCCTGGCAAGCCTTTCAAACAAGTGGTACTAATCATGTTCTCATTAGCTTTAAGTCATAGCGTGCTATCCCAGGCCTGGAGGGTTCAAGATTTAGGGCTTGTTTTTGTTGCTTTTTGCATTGAACAGTCTGACCTTTGTGTAAACTTGTGGAGATGTCCAATGGTAGGACGATTGGCAGCAGCCAATTGCTTTCCACTCACTAATGATCCTTCCCACTGTAGAATAATGAATGTTCCCCACTTTGAAACTGAGATTTTGATTCTATAAGATAATTCTGTCTTCCTTGGCATTGTGTTAACATACCACTGAATGCTTTATATCAAAGGAAGAATGCATGAATAAATAAAATGACTGACATTATTGCAATACATTTAAATGATCTGATCTGAATAAATTTTTCGTGTGTAGATATTCTGTTCACGTGCAATGGATTTGCCACAGCTCCAAAAAAAGCTAAATGCCTGCCTTACATTGCATTTTGATCAAACTGAATTCTGGGACTCAGAGAGACAAAAAAAGAAAAGAAAAAAAAACTAACCCTGAGGCTGCTCTTTTTCCTCTGGACGGACAAAGCTTTTGTTTGGAGGGGAAAATGTGTTTGTTGTTACTCTGCAGCCAGTGCGTGCTGCTATGGAGCTTCATTCTGTGTTAGTCAGAGTCTCTGTGTACCACAGTTCCTGTTAGCCCCAGGCTACATTTCTGCTCTTCCAGCTAACGAGAGTGGTGTGTGTGTGCACTCTTTTACAGCCCATGGTGTGCAAGCTTTGTAGATCTGTGGCTGTGGAGGGAGCTCTGGGGGGAGAAGGTGGAAGGCTGTGTATTTTTAAAGTCCAGCATTCTATTAATTTTGGATATACTTCTCTGCAGCGTTAAACGATGGCAAAGATCAGAATATTTGGAATTTTCTATTTTATTTGATAGAGAGTTTCTGTCATTCCACCAGATGCAATAAATAGTCAATACATGAACAACCATAAAAGTGATTACAACCAGCCCATGAGGTGTTATTGTAAATGTCTAAGTTTATTTTCTGTAATCTGAACATTAAAATGAGAGCTTTGTATGTTCTTCCCGAGTAATCGTGAGTTCTATTGGGGTGCTTTGCTAATTCCACTCAATTAAAAACATGCCTTGCTACATTAACTTGTTGACTGTAGACGGCTGGACAGCAGTTATTTAGCTCTTTTGGCTCGGCATTGACCTTGTGATGGTTTGCAGACCTGTCCTGGGTTAGGGACTTGCCTGTTTGCAGCTATAAAAGGCTCCAAGACACTAACCCAGTCTTGACCATAAAACGTCTTCCACAGAGATGGTCCTAAGTTAGTCAGAGTATCAGTCTGACTCAAATCAAATTCAAACCAATACTGTCCAGTGATTTACATATATATTTTTTCATTTTTATCCTGTGTAGAATTACAGGCTTTCAAAATACATGAGACTAGCGTTTACATTAATCATCTGTTGTTCCAATAACTGATATCTTCATAAAAAAATCCTGTAAGAGCTACAAAAAAACTTTAACTCTCTGATTCTCGTCAAATGAGAAAATCCTCCTTGTTGATGAGATGTACTGGATTAAAAACTGCACTTTTTTTATTTTTGTGGATGTTCCAAATTCAGCCCTGTCAGAAGTTTAGCTTTGCTGCTGTTGTGGGGTGGTTGTACTCAGTGGTTGTCGTGGAATTTTGCACAGCTGAACTTGGTGGTTTAATGGATTTGCATAAGTCAGTTGGAGAGGTCTTGATCCTTTCTTTACCTCAGCCAAACTTTTTTTTTTAGAACTACATTCCACCAGTCTTTCCTTTCGATTATTTATATATCCTTCCTGTCCATTAGTGTTTTTCACAGTTTATGTTAACAATATGTAATGTTACCTTTAAGACTGGCTATTAAACAATTCGAATGGCCAAATTTACCTATAGTGAAAAAATATTTGCCTGTAGATATGCTTCAATTCACTTTGAAGCTAAGAGGGGGTCTCCACATCCTCATGTGTTTTAGGAGTATTCTCTTCCTTGAAATACTGGTCTCAAAGCCAAAATCCCTGTGATCCACCTTTAGCTGGGCAGTCGTCAGACATCCCTCGAATTCATATCCAACATAGACTGGGCTCTGCAACAGCAACAACTGAAAAAAATTCTACAATCTAAAATCAGCTTTGACATTGTATTTTTAGGCTACATTACTCAGCTGGGAGGCTCTTAAAACCCTGTCTTAATAAAAGTACCTGCTGAATGCCAGAGGCTGTAACAGGGGCCCCAGTAATGATCAGAGGCTCCGAAATAAATGTAACCCAACAAATGCAACCCCCTGATGATTATATAGGCTTGGATACAAAGCTAAGTTTCCAGCTATTCAGATTTTGGTGCATTCCACAAAAGACCATCAATTTTAAGATTGCAGTGAAGCAGTTGAGAAATGGCACTTCTAAGGATCCTAAACTCTATAAACTGGCCAACCAAAAACACACAAATGTTTTTCCTATAAAAAGAGCAGTATTACATGCTGAACAACTACTAAACAGTTGCAGAATCCAATCCATTTCAGTTATTAACAAAGAAACTAATGGAATCACTTCAAACAGTTGGAAACTATACGATGTGAAACAATAAAAAAAGCTACAAATTAACAAATATGTCCATGGATCAACAGTCGGAGCCTCTTGTCATTGATTACATTTCAGATTCTGTTGGATTAAATGACTTCTTTAAGAGGCCAAGTATCCACAAAAGACTACACAAAAAGCTATTCACTCTCTTCCAACGTAATCCTTCTGTTGTTTGTCATTCTCTGATGTGATGTGACAACAATCTCTAAAAGAGAGCTGAGTCCAGCACAACACTGTTTGACCTTTTCATTGCTGTTTTTGTTATTGTTTTACATAGCGAGTAGGTCCCCTGGACCAGAATGAGGACACAAAAGAGAGGAAAGGTTGGTGATCAGGGCACCATTATCAAATTGATGAAAGCGATTGCAGGAGGAATGTCAGCCATTAATTTTGCCAGGCTTCATCATCTGAACTGTAGGTCCAGTTCCTAATGAGTAACACATGCATTCGCTGCATAAAATCCAACTTTACTTAATTTATTTTCAAATTACTTTAGGAACTATAGTTTTGGTTTTTTATCATATTGTTGGAAACATATTTGATTTTTACACTCCGGTGGCATAGTTTTTTGTTTTTGTTTGTTTATTTTGGTGGTCCTATTCAAAGGAAAACACTAATGAGGATTATTTCATTTTGCTGTTACACAGCGTATTTGTAGATATACGCTTCAGTATAACTAACTAACTGTCTCCTGTGTTTACAAAATAGATACTCAACAAAGATTTTAGGTCCAATGAAGTGGTAAATTGTAACTGTTTTACGACCCAGTCTAAAATGTGCACTTGTGAGGTATCTCAAAGCAAAATGCATGGGAATGTGCAACCATATGACCTCACAAGACGCCAAAGTTAGACTGTTACTGCCAGACTTGTAATTAAGTATCAAACAATAAAATGGAGGCATCTGCTGAAGATCTGATGTTCTCTGTAATTAATTAGATCCAGACTTGACTATGATGTTGAGAGGAGTTAAAAGCTGTATTGAGCAAAACAAAAGGCTGAGGCCTCATGTGGTCTTTCAAAAGGATACAAGGCTTCTTTGTCAAGAAGCCCAATTTCCTCCTGAGCTGTGTTAGAATTATAGGGTTCATCTGAGTACTGCCGATCACCTCTGTCCTGAAGCAACTCAATGGCTTTTTGTTCTCTTGTCCTTTGTGGTTCTAACATTGTAAGATTCTGCACTATGTCAGTTTCTTTGCGCTGCGATGTCACTCATGGTAACGTACTTATAACCTATGGCATATATTGACAGGCGATTGCTGAAATCAGGTGGTTCAAAAAGAACATTTAGTATCTGTGAACACTAGGGGTCCAGAGCCATACCCTCTTTGAAGAAAGTTCTGAAAAATAATTAATTGAACAATGTATTATGTAAGAGATTCCTTAATTAAAGGACATTTGCAACATATACTCCTTTACACCAATTTTTTATTTTTTTATTTTGCTAAAGTAATTTTTTTTTCCAGAATGTTATGACACCCGGCAGCATTTAGCTTCCACTTCTTTCAGAATCATTAATATTCCCATCAGAGTTCCCGTCAACAAAACGTTCACTAAGTTGCATTATTTAGGACTGAAAGAGGTTAAGCTATAGAGCCTCCTTTGATGCCCAAACTTCACTAATTTATTCGTTGCTGTAAAGGTATTATGGACATGCTGACAAACCTGTCAGGGGGGAGAAAGGAGGAGGACAGAGCTAGAGAAAAGGGACAGAAATACAAAGCAAATTTATAGAACAGAAGTATATGAGCCGACAACCAGCTGCTACAAAAAAAAATCCTCCCACTGCCTCCATGAGGAAACCAGAGAAAGACAACCACGAACTCCTGCAAAGAGATTAAATGACCAGAAAAAAAATGTGGACAGCAAGAATGTGGAGCGTCTTACATGAATTGTGCTCAGTGATGGGTGCAAAGGTTCACATCCCCTCCACAACCCCAAGATCCAGGAAACCAGCTGTCCCACGGACCACAGAGACCCGGCAGCCCCACAGGGACCCCACACATCCACTCACAGGACAGCAGAGGAGAACCCTTAACAGAGCCGGGTGCTGAATAGGTTTACCCAGATAATGTATTTTCTTTTCAAATTGTCCAACAACAGTTACTATTAGTTAAAATCACATACTCACACCCCAACTATTCAACTATGAACCCCAGTCTTACATACTGTGGATACTTCATCCAAAATGGGCATGGTTCTTTTTAACACCTCCAGCTGTTTGCTGCTGTGCTCATCCACCTGTACCAAGAACTTTGTTTTCAAGGGAATTATTGTAATTCACTCGTAATTCACAGTGCCCAGTCAAACTGGAGGGATGATCATCACTGAAGGATCAATTGGGTACAAAATTCACTTTCGTAATTTTCCTTCTCCATCTCCCAGTAAATGTATGTATCAGATTTGGCTTCCATTATGATTAAGAAATAACATATTTAACATTTAACTCTTCTTCCAGCCAGGTAAGTGGTCTTGCCCACTAAGAAGCTACAGAATCCCATTGTCCTGTTGTTTGCTCCAAGAACTAATACCAGTTTTTATGTCCTGCCACCTTTTGAGAAAGTAAATACCATCAAATGTAAATTAAACTTTACTGGAAAACCAAGAATAATAAATTCAGCTGAAATGAGCATTATATGGGAAGCAAAACTTAAAAATTCATGTTTTGTTGTGTTACGAGTTATCACTGACCCCTTATTTGTGTCTTTTGAGAGCCACATTCCCCCAATTGTGCAGTCAGCCAATGAGTATGCCAGTTGATTTGGGTCAGCCAGTTCCACCTCCTTCGTAGGGCTCATTTTCAGTTCACATGCTCCCTAATTTTCCCAGTGCCATGTACTAGGCTTTCTGACAATAAAAAAACGGTTTAGCCTCCAAAACAGTCATCTGGATTATTTCTACAAATGCAGGCAGCCCTTCCAGTGAGCCATGTACAAGGATCATTCAATTCCTGTGGGCTGTATTTCCAGCCAAGCACACACCATCCAACTGCTCTGCCTAAGGGCGACTGCAGTGCACTCTTTTAAAGCATCCATGGCATAAGATGAAACTTTTGCTACCTACGCGGAAGATTTAGGACAGCTCCATGTGTGATGGTGATTACAAGACTATGTTGAACTGATGTTTGTGCGCTGTGGACAGAAGCACATTAATGAAGCAGGCTGTGTGCCCCGCAGCTCTTATGAACAACCTATGCTTTTTAGCAGAGCACATGGTCCATAATCCAACTAATGGTCCAAACTCTCAGATTAAGTCAGGACGATGTTCTAGAAATTTTCATTTTGGTTTAAAGTCTGACCTTACCTCCAATAAATCTGTGGTCAGGGATCTTCAAGTTAAGGCCAATTAGTTTCATCCGTCTGATTACAGATAAAATCTTACGTTGCCTTCTTTAAAGGATCCAAAGAAAATTGTTTTTGTAAATAAATACTGTCGGCAGAAAGAATTTTAAAAAGGAGCTATTCCATCCATCCATCCATCCATCCATTCGTTATCCATACCCTGTATTCCCATTGCGTCGTGGGAGGCTGGGGCCCTTCCCAGCTGACAACCGGGGTACACCCTGGACAGGTCACCAATCCATTTAAAGGGCTCAGTTAACATGCATGTTTTTGGATGGTGGGAGGAAGCCGGAGTATACAGAGGGAGCCCAAGCAGACACAGGGAGAACATGCAAACTCCCAGCAGAATGGCCCCTGGTGCCCCAGGGATTAGAACCAGGAGCCTTCCTGCTGTGAGGCCACCACACTGCCATAACTGTTCCCTCAGATAAATCAAGGACAATGTCTGGAGGGAAACCACTAGTAACACTGAAATTGATACCTTTTTCTGACAGAATGTGTTCACTCGCGTCAACGGTTTTTCAAGGGATTTTAGATCATTTGTGTGAATCTCCTAATTTTTCAGAGAGAAAGATGTTACAAGCTAGACAACAAATTACACTGCTTGGATTTGAAGGTCCAATGTTTACATGTAAAGTTTACTTTTGCTCAGTTAGAAGACAAAACAAATAATGTTGAAGAAAAACTTAGCATGAGGTCGTCACATTTATTGCATGGCTAATAATTATTTAATGTCTCCATTGTTGATTTCTTTTATAATGATGTCATCATCTTGTTTTCCAAACTGATGGATATGTGGAAAATTCCTGCTTGACACATGGTTTAAATTTCTTGCCTTTCTGTCTTCTTGGTCTCCTGCTTACATGCAGCCAGTCAGAGATCTGCTGCGTGTTTGTGTGACCTAGTCTGAACCCTCTAGCACAGCACCAGGCTGTCAGAGGGAGAAACTACATCAGTGATGCCGACATCAAGCCCATTGTAAGGCTATTGCAAGGCTGCCTGACTTCTCCCTCTTATCTCTCCTCCTCTCACTTCTCTCCCGCTTGTCTGCTTACTGATGCTGATGTGGACCTATCTTTAGTTCTTTAGTTATCAGAATGTTTTTGTGTAATAGGTTTGTCACTCACACATTTTAGAGTTGCTTTTTAGCGCAGTCAGGGGGGTTTGCTTTATTTGATGTACTTCACTTCCACCCGGCATCCTATTGTGCCTCTAATAAATAATCTAATATGGCTGCTTCAATGATGAATTCTAATCGGTATGGTAACACATACGTATAGACATTCAGCCTAATAACATTAAAATTACCATCTTTATTAATCTTTAATAAAGATGCTGGCAACTGGATGTACAGCACAGCGTATCTGACAAATTTCATAGGGGCAAGTGAAAATATTATATAACTAATTGCTTTCTTAAGGTTTAATACATCTATTTGATTTTTTCTTTACTTCCATTTTGATAAAAAGACAGCTAATGTTTTTAAACATGTATTTAGCTTCTAAATTTAGTTAAACAAATCTTTTTAAAAAAGATTATACGGTCATATACACAACAGTAGATCTACTGAATCTCACATATGAATGTACCCGTTATGGTCACTCTACCATAAAGATAGATAGGTCATGGTGCATTTACTTTTTAGAACATTCATCAAGGAAAGGAAAGCATTAATGGAAATGTTGATTATCTCAAATATATTGCCAAAATATCTGAACAGGCTCTGAGTAGATATATTTATTCTATCAAATATTTTTCTTATAAATATATTGAAATGGAAAGAAATCAGGGCATATGTGTCAGAGGATGTTTACGGTCCGACGTCTGAGGGAGATTACTTATGTTAAACTTATGGGTGGATCTTATCCTTGGTGACCCTCTGGCTCAGATTTAGCTTTTAGTTGAATATATCTCAAATAATAACCCATTTAGAAAGTTAAGGTAAATTGAATAAAAAAGTGCGTCATTATTATATTTGATTTGAAGAAATAAGCCTTTATTACGGCCAAGCACTTAAGGTCTGATCCATAGGGGGAAAGAGGGCACAGTTCTGTCAGTGAATGACTCTTAATGTAACAAAAAACTCTGTTGGTTTTTGTTTTTTTCCCATCCAGACCAAAGCCCTCAAATAAAAAGAAATGTGTTTAATAAGAAGTACACTCTTCCTATGGGGATGCATGTGCCAGCTTGTTGTCCTTTAGTCTGGCTTTCAGAACCGCTGCGCAAAATGTGACGTTGATTGGATTTTTACTCACGGGAAAAGCAGTGACCTCCACTGAAAATTCCTGCACGTGTAGAAAATAAGTGCCAAATTACAATCAGACTGGCTGTCTGGATTGGAACTGCAGAATCAGTGATTATTTGAAATGATGTGGGATTTTTATTTTTTTTTCAAAACATAGTGAGAAATTACTTGATGTACCTGCCACAGTATTCTTGTGCCTCATTGGCCAATTTAGGCTGCCAAAAAGGCAGCAAATGTGGCACTGCCACATTGATTCCTGAGTTGAGTGATGAGTTTCCTTCAAAGCATCTTCTCCCATTTACCACTGTTAGCTCCAGTAGTGAAGTCCAATAGAACCCCCAGTCCTCCAACTACATCCACATCACCCGTGTCTACATCAATGTACAGCTGTTCTCGTTTTAATCACACAGGGACACAAATGGCCTGAAAGAAAGCTTATGTATCAATTAAAAAAAAAGCTTGCCATTTGGGTTGTTTTATATTTGTCATTACAATCAGAATTTCTTTTCCAACCTAGTATTCTGGTTTCATCCTATTATAGTGGTATTTCCATGCCTTCCATCCAATTTCTTCCGTCTTACTTTCTCCCCATCAAGAATCTTTGCTCTCGGCCTTCCTTCTCATCCCTCCCCCCTCACCTTTTTTCTTCCCGATTGGTGCCATCTGAGGTTGCGGGCCCAGGCCGCAGAAGCTGCAAATTTACCCAGCAGCACACGTCACTGACAGAGGAGCGCAGAGCTCCTAAAATAACCCAAACTGCAATTGGTGAAAAAGGGTCCAAGTGGTAGCTACAAAGGGTCGATTCCAGCAACAAAACAAAGCTTTCAGGATCTTTTTCAAGCACCCGTTCTCTCATGAGCCACTCACATAAGCTGTGTCTGCCGATTCATTAAAGGCCACTGAGAGTTTATGAATTATAATTCAGAGTGAATTTGATTTGTTTGCAGAACGTTTCTCAGCATGTGCCTATTAATAAGTTTGAGAGGGCGATTCAGGCTAGTATAAAAACAGCCAGCATGCAGCTCAAATTCATAAAAGGCTCTTCTTGAATAAGTCATGTGGGAACACTCAGTTTATTAGAATGCCACCAACACAATATAAAAAAAATTCTGATAATAATCTGGTGTGTGATTTGGCTATTTGTGCAGCAGAAGTGGGTCTATCTTGCACTAAAACCCATTTGACATGTCACAAGAGCAAAAACGGGTAATCTGGGCAATAGAGATGTTTTGTAACACATAGAATAAGCTGTTTATGTCTAGTTTGTTACGTGACCAAAGACAGCAAGAAATTAACTGATTAATTACTTTTCAAGAGGTGTCACTCGGCTCTAGCCATTTAACGACCAATCAGCCTTCAAAGTTATTGGATGAGAATTTTGGGTGCTTGCACAATTATGGGTTTTGGTTGCATAAGGAGAAACAACATGGAGGCTTTAATTAAAAGCAGCTAACAAAGACCACATTCAATGGTCTCCTTGTTTTGCAGTGTGTAATTCCTAGAATTTCAGCAAGTATCCCATTGTGGAAGAGCCTGGTTTATGGATCCCAGCATGGGTCTGGAACTGCAATAGAGACATCCAAGCCAGCAAACCCTGCTCTTTTTAATGTAAAGCCAAACTGTTAACCCTTGAAGATCAAAAGCTGTGAATAACACATAACTTCTCATAATTGCTGCATTAGCTCGCTTTTAATGAACTGATGGCAACTGCTATCTCCCTTAGTTATGAATTGTGTTAAAGGCTGCTTTTGCAGTCTGTCTAATGAGTTGTGTGCGTAAAAGTGGATTCACAGATGCAGGATAACAAAGCATGGTAATGTCAGAGGACTCTCCTTTGTGTTCTTTTTTCTTGTTTACTGTTTAGAATACCGAGGTCAGCCACAGACCTTCCACCCAAGAGGTGTCACCTAACATGACCCCACTGGGTAAATCAATTAAATCATTACAGCTGAACTCTCTGTAATTGATTTGTATTGGCTCCGTGGTGGGACAATCATGAGATAATTATACATGCAAAGAACAGATGGAATCGTTGCATCAACACATACTCAGTCTGGGGTTAATTCACACAACAAGTCGGAGGGAGAAGATGGCTGGAGACGCGGCAGTCACCGTGTCTGAGGCCTCGTTGGAGCCATTCATTCCCTCAGTTTTTGAAGTGTTTCAAGGACTCCAGGTCATTTCACTTATTTGACATTCTGATTGAATTTATTATTTTAGAAAACACAGGACTTACTAGTTCCCGTAACTTGATTTCAGTAGTAATGGAAAAGGCGACAGCTGCATTTCAGAGGCATTTTGAAGGGATGTGACCCCGTGAGTGTTTAGGAGAGACTGAGAAAATCGGACTCTTGCCTTTTTCTACCTGTAATTAAACTCTAACAGACATTAAAACAATTAAACCAGATATTCACTTTGAAATTACTTGCATTAAATTTTCTCCATAGTTCAGCTTGAAGAAAAGGTGCCAGTTTGGCTTAAAGTACTCAAACCTGATTGAGATGTGAAGTTCTTTGTGCTCATATTTGTCAATATCTTCAACTCAAACGTTGGCCCTCCTATCAAAATTAGTAAATATTGCTCATCACTTTAACACATACTGGGATTTGAAGTTTGTACCAAGTTATCATAATTTATCATGACCTAGATAGAAACTATGAAAAAACAACTAATTTCTGTGTTCAAATTTTTATTTTGCTACAGAGCGGCAACACAGCTACCATTCAAAACACATTAAATGAAATATTATATATTGGGAAAAAAAGTCCTTGACATGAGCAAATGTCTTCGTATACTTAGAAAAATCCAACATATATGATAACTTGACTGTTGCTGTTAATGTGTCATTGTATTGTATTCAGCTGCTTGGAATTACTTATGGCATCTGATTTATTACCCAAAGGGATTACAAGATCATTAATGTGAAGAAGAAAACGCAAGGCAAACGACAATCGATGTGGAAATCTGTTTTTCTTCAAACTTTAATAAATCAGAACTATTTTTCCTTCAAAGGCTCAAATAAAAGTAAAACATTCAAAGGGGAAGAAGTCCCTTATCAGGGAGGGTGTTTTACGCAGGATGAACATACCAAACATGAAGCTGCTCTTATCATGCAGCTTTTTGCTTTCATTCCAAAAGCAGAAACATTTGGGAGCGACTGGATTGAAATGTCTTATAAAAATGTTTTTAAAAAGCAATGATTAGACAGAAACCATACACTATATGTCTTCCTGTGAAACTCATTGTCAAAGAAAAGATGTGATATTCCTAACAGTGTGGAAAATAGAATTAATATGAAGTTAAATGTATGTGAATCCTAGTCCATGTTCGGAATGCGCCCATTAATTTACTTCCGCACTCTTTTGTCTCAGGGGCCTTTAATTCCTCAATATTTTACAATCTCAAAATTTACATTATAAACAACTTTGTAAACATATCCAAATATCTTTACATTCCACATATATTATTCGTATCCCATCATCAGACAATAAATACATTGTCAAGCTTTATTGTCATAGAGGCACAAAAACATATTCATCGTAATTCAAAAAATAAATATTTTTTCTCATCTCAACACAATTCTTTAGATTTTCCCAGCCTACAAAAGCAAACCTACTCTAAGTAGAAACTCATATGTATTTACCATAATTTAAAAAAACAAATGAGCATGAAAATGAGCTCCAACTTACGATTAGACAGTATGTGATTTAAAGATTTCAGTGTCAATCACAACTGCAGCAGCTTTTGTGGACCAGTGGAGGGATATGCTGAATGTCCGCATTTCAGATTAAAACTCCACAATTTTCTCAATGTTGCACTATGTATTTGTGTCCGTTTGAAGCATTCTGCACCTTAGAAGTGAGCAGCTGACGTGCTGATATGCAAACATTTGCCGTGGGCTGGTACGGGTAACCTGCTCGTTAAATTGTGCGTATTGCAGCTAATTCGAAGCACAGGACCTTAAATAGTCTCATGTGAAGTCAAACATGGCTTAGGTTCAAGTAGCTCCAAAAGCAGTGATTTTTTTTTTTTAGGGGGGGGCCTGCTGTGAAAAACAAAGCCATAAACAGCACAAAAAAAAGAGACCCTGTAACATGCTGGTCAGGGGCGCCATCTAGTGGTCGGATCCGCTTATGTGCACGTTGGTAGTAACAGTGCACGTCTCAAGCCCAGATTCCGAGATAACACTTTATTATTGTCTGAATGTATTTAATGTAACAGTTCCATTGAAAGATGTGGGAACGAGCACTCTTTGGGAAATCTAAACGAGGCACTGCGACCAAAGGACTGAGTACTATTCGAACCCTAAACGAGGCGGCTCAACTCTTTCCGGGCCAGCTTGGAGAACGCCTGTCAGAACCTCGTAGGTAAAAAACACCACCATGTTTACTGGGAATGCACGCAGGCAGTTGATGCCCAGGCTCCTGAAGAACACGCCGGCTCCCTCCACCCTCACTGTCTCTGTGATGCAGTGGAAAAAGCCCTTGTATCGCTTTATCTCCCGTGCGCCGTCCATCTGCAGACGGGCTTTGATCACGTCCATGGGCGTCCCCACCGTCCAGCCTGCCATGCCGGCGATCCCGCCCGCCAGCATCACACCGCTCCAATCTGGAGGAAATGAAATGAAAGGAAAGGAAAAAAAAAAGACGAATAAGAGACTAAAATGTCTTGGCTCTCGCATGCAGTGACTGTAAAGTCGATCTTCTCGTACCAGTTTTTTTCTTGCTGCCGCCCGACAGCCATTCACAGATAGTGGTGTAAGTCAGAAAGTACGTGGCGTATGACGGCCCGTCCCTCAGCATGAGTGGGAGAGCCCCTCTGTAGAGCCCCACCAACCCCTCCTCTTTGACAATGCTCAGCAGGCAGTGCACTGGTCCGTGGTACTTTGGCTTGGCCATGTTGGCTCCCCCCCGCTTGGACTCAGTCTGACACTGCAGACGGACCTTCACTATGTCGCCCGGCGACATCACTGTTATCTGTCGAGAGGGAGGCAAGGAGAGAATCAGAGGCAGACTTCTCAGGATTCTGTTCCCGACACACTGCTGCTGTGGGGTAAAACTAGGCCCTACCTGAGCTACACCGCCAGCCATTCCGGACAGGAACACTTCCAGTTTGGTGTTTGGACCCCAGTCAGCTCCTCGCGCCTGCTTCAGACACTGCAGGCAGTTCCTGTAGGTCCCAAACACCACCGAAGAGGTCATAGAGACGGTGGCCATGGGTAGGGACATACCTTTGAAGAAGCCATGCACCTGATGGAACACAGCAGAGAAACAGTTTTTGTTATTTGACCATTCAAATTGGGGTTAACTTTAATCAAAGCAACTGGAATCCAAAGGGACACGGCAACCCTGCTGTGAGCCTTAGCTGTCTCACATGTGACTCTAAGATACATTAAAACAAAAAGAAAAATGTGGGTTTCGATTCGATGGCTGCATGGTGCCCAGGCCCCGGAGCTGCAGAACAAGCCCGTATCATCATCATTACGTGCTTAACAGTTAGGAGGTCTTGGCTCTTATATGCTCCAAATATCTCCAATTTAGTCACAACTGTTGAGGAAGTTTGCCTTTTTGAGAATTAGTTGTTTCTGAGAATTACACCATCTGGGGATGTCATTTGTGTCACAGCTGAGTGAGGGACTCAAAACTCTGGCTGCTACATACCCTGGTCATTCTCTGTGGAAGCAGGGAACATATCGCACACTGCCTCCGCCTTTTGCTTTGGTTTTTAAACCGTACAGCTATATGCCGTTTAATCTACGGTCACATTTACTATATATCTGTACAGTAATACTTACATTTCTATATATCATGACATTTTCTATTTGCCCTCTGGACTTGACATAACTGTATCTTATCTCACATGATTGTCAAAATACGTTCGCAAGTGTTTACACGTGCTCGCTCTCTTTTAGAGGTTCAGTCACATCTTAAATAAAGTAATGTGAAACATGAGCATTTTCCAAAAAGAAACTCAGATAGTTCCACTTACCCCTTCTTTTGAGTATGTCTCCACCGCACATTGGTACACTCCTCGGAACTGCTTCTGAGTTTGGATCCGGACCTAAGAGACAAAAGGAACATCGAGTAGAACTGATTAGCCTGTTTAACGCATGTAAACCGTGGTTATTGCTTTGCTTACCTTCACAGTGTCCAGGGGGTAACCCACTGCAACTCCACATGCCCCTGCGTGTTTTCAGAGAAAAGATGGAGTCAAGGACACCACAACAACACAGTGATGGTCAAGTTATGCTCTACAACTACTATGCTATTAAAAGAAGCTGACAGGAAGGTGAAACGTTGGTAATTTATTGCTCTCTTCTTAGAAGAGCTTCACCGACATATAACACAGTGGGATGATTTGTTCTGTTATTCCTAATTACTGCTTCTGAGGAACACAAAAACACATTTTCCCTCAAAGGAGCTAATAAATTGCTTGACCAACAGAAGTTTTACACTTGCTCCATGCTTTATAAAACAATGACTGGGTGGTACAGTGTAGTTTATAGGTAAGAAATGCATGTCAGTGTGCTCATCCATGCATCAAAAGCCGATGGGGCCCCGGGTTAGATGGAGCCTAACCCAGCTGTCAGCAAAAGAGACGCTTCCATCTCATATCCAGAACTGTGACCATTATGATCAGTGGGATTCATGTAAGTTTCCTGATATTTCCAGCTGTCAGGCAAGAAGTTAAGTAAACACCATATGGGACTGTTGGTATTGCTCTTTTCAAATACGATTTAAGGTCAGTAATGAAGCACGCACTTTCAGCCAGGCTTAATCTAATCTTCTCAGATGTTGCTGTATCGTTGTCACATTATCACCGTACAGTAGCTAACCGATTAGCAGCTACACAGCGCGAATGCTAACGTTCAATAAAAAAGTAGAAAGTCAATAGAGTTGGCCATTACCTCCAATTGATCCGGATACAAAATCGGCTATATGCATCCTGTCATACGGTGAATGTCCAGGGCATGCTTGTCAGGTGTGGACCCATTCTTCCACACGCGGTAACCTTGAGTGTGATGTTACATGACGAGCGGCAGCAGGGTGTTATAGAATTAGCCTAAGCTTCGACTGTGTTACGACTCTTTACGGAAATAGCCGAATGGTGAACTGCATGTGCAGTACGTCTGTTCGACAAATGTTCTTTACAGTTATTATATTTTTAGCGTCATACAGATTATTAAAAATATAAACTACAATATTTGAACCTATCGGGACGAATATGCATTAATAACAGGGACGCACGCTTATAACTTTGCAGACAGTCCCTTGAAACCAAATTCAAAACATCACGCGGCCTTTCCACGGATTTGGGTAGCCAGAGCCAATAAATGAAGAGCATTACTCCTCGAGCGGGGTGTCGGCGTTTTCTCCTCTCTCGGATTGGTTAGAAACTAGAGAGCGGTAATTGGAGCTGCCCCTTTTGTATTTACTTCCTGTGACGCACGTAAGTCTGCTATCCTCCTGACATACCTCCATTAGATAGGGGTTACTCATATTGCCTGGAAGTACCACAGCGATTAATGGAGACGGTGTGTAGTTTTGCCAGAATTAGGAAGGGACAGGCAAATTAAGCGGACAGAGAAAACATATTTCCCGGCATTCTTATTCATCAAAGCCCAATACTCCGAGCCGGGCAGCGGTGCTGCTAGCTAACATAAACGCTAACTGGCAGCGTCAGCTAGCATTGAGCCAATAGCTCGATTAAGAGCCGGGAACAGCAGCACAGCAAGGTTACCGACGAAGTCGCCGGTGTTAGACAGTAAAAGTAGGTTTTTAAAAAGTTGTTGTACTTGATAAGTCTTAGCACTTTAAAAATAGCGGTGATGGACTTCGTTGCTGGATGCATCGGAGGTAAGTTCTATGTCTGCTGCTTTCTCTACCATCCATTATCAGTTCATTTGGCACTACGGAAGGACGATTGCTGAAATTGAATGATAATTAGGTTTCAGAAAGATATACCTTCACAATACTGTACTGTAATTATAGCATGAGTATAGCATTTTCTTTTCAACTAGTAAAGTAGTGGATATTTTCCCATTAACTGTCAAATCAGAAACTCTCTTGGTCAAGCAGTGTAATTAACATTATTTAGATTTAGAATCTCCAGCTCAAACAATGTCATGCAACACTTTTGGGGACTAATAAAACTCATATAAGCTTCTGATCCCTTTTAATATCCTGATTAAACATGATTTCATTCATTTAGCTAAGAGAATTCAATGTAAACATAAGACATTTTACAGCACATGTTGATAAAGGATGTGTGTGTTGAGAAACAGACTTTTAAAAATCTCTATAACCTGTGTTTTATGTCTGTCTGGGGTCATTTGTTTGCTTCGGGTGAGAATTAAAAGCATAAACAAGTACTGCCCAGTGTGACACAATCAACTGGTTTGGCTGAGTTTCCACACACCCCATGCAGATGGAATGAATTAGTACACACCCATCCACAGACCAATCCCATGCTTTCTTTATTTACAGTCACTGACACTTTAGAACATGGGGTGTCCCAAATGTAAAGCTTGTGTTATTGCTGTTCAGCTCAAGTTTAAAAAGTGCCCATCCATGTTCTCCAACTCAAAACGGCTTAATAAACTGAAAAAGTTAACTCCTAATCATATGAAACCTTGAGAGAAAGATCCTGCTCTTATCATAGGCTCTTGCAGATCACAAGCAAATTAAGGACTAGAACTGTCATTTCTTAGGGTTGTTTTTTTTTCTCAGTTTTGTGTGTTCTTTTCCCGGCTTACAGGAGTTCCCTTCTTATAGGCTTTTTTTTTTTTTTAACAAATTACTCACGTGACAGAGAAGGTACTTATGGAGGATTAGCTTGCCATGTTTGTTTACTGTGGGAGCCACGAGTGAGTCTGTCACCAACGTTAACCAATTTCCTTCACAGTCAAAACACTTTGTTGGACATGTTTGCATAGTTACCAGAGTACAGTTCAAGATCAGATTTTCATTGTTCAGTTTAATTTTCCCATTCATTGTACAAGTATTACAAACAAGATCTAAACTAGTTGTAGCATTGTATCAAATAAAAAAAAAACTTGGCTGATGAAAATGGTTACATCATTCATTTCTTCCATCTCAACACTGCCCTCAGCATGCTGTGAGGCCGTTATTGTCAGTCAGATGCATTACAGCAGCTGTAAAAGGGAGCATAAGTGAAGACGTTAGAATTTTCCTCATCTAGGCTCAGTACACACGAGTTACACATTGTACAGTATGTGTCAGTATGAACTGTGCAACATGACAACATGAGCATGCCCAGCTTATGTAACCCTCAAAGGCACTAAAGAAAGTTTTATAGGGTATTGATGTCTGGTGAGTTGGCTCAGGAGCAGACACTCCTGGAGGGCACAGCAGTATGCTCTAAATTTACACCACAAGGGCTCAGGCCTTCAAAAACTAGCCAAGCAGGTTGGAATGGGTGTGTAAATGATGCACAGTAGCCTCAGTTGAAATTGCTCGATTGAGGATAAAGTTTAAAAGTTCTTAGATGGGGATATATTCTTCTGTTTGAGAGCATTGTTACCCCTATGGAGTATTCCATCTATTATTGGGTTTTGGTTTTAAAGCAAATTATGCTGAATGATGGCTGTTGTTTGTTCTCTCCCGAGGTGCTGCTGGAGTGTTGGTGGGACACCCATTTGACACAGTGAAGGTAAGCAGTACTGGTGGGTTGGCTTTCCCATTTAATCTCCATTTTCTTTGCACACAGACACACATTTTAAGGGATGTCATTGCAGCTTTAAATTCCATAATGCTACCTGCACCAGAAAATATTTTATTACCTAAATACATGCTAATCAAAGAGTTTTTTTTTCTCTTCTAGGTCAGACTGCAGGTCCAGAATGTTGATAAGCCTCTGTATCGTGGGACCATTCACTGTTTCCAGTCCATCATCCGGCAGGAGTCGGTATGGAGATGTCTTTGATTTTTTAATCTAATGTTAAAATGCCTGTCCCTTGAAATGAAAATAGACATGATGCGCACTGTGTTTGTAGTGGAAAATAAGAGGATGAATAAACTAAGTTACCACAAGGGGGCGATGTGAACTACTTTACTCTGAAAAACTGTGCTGGTAGTAGTTAAGGAGGAAAAACAAAACGAGACCTATTTTTGCTGCTTCACTCCCAAACAAAGCCAGAGTCATGTAGTTTCATCTTTGCTTAAATTTCTTTCACCGTGGAACAGTTCTTCTTCAAAGGAAACGTGTAAAATCATCTCAAATGAGTGATTGAGATACACAATGTCTAATAGGTCACCTCTAGTCTGGTTGATCGCAAATTTGCACATTCCACCCTGAAGATTTGGGGAGGACCCATCCATGTATCTCCGTTTGTTATCCATGTCGTTCAGTGTGTTTAATAGAAAGTCGAATGCCTGTTTCGTTGGTAGAGTGGGAAAGGCCAATTTAAAAAGAATTAGTCAAATGTGAACAAGCATGATTTGTGCCCAAGTCACATTTGATTTGAAGTGTCAGCCATAGGGGCAAATGGCTCCTTTTCAAACTGATGTTATGAAATAAAACATGCTGATCTGCCACTGGTGATGTTTCAAACATTCCTCACCCTTGCCACAGGTGTTTGGTTTATATAAAGGCATCGGATCCCCCATGATGGGCCTTACATTCATCAACGCCATCGTGTTTGGCGTCCAGGGAAACGCCATGCGGCTGCTGGGGCATGACACCCCCACCAACCAGTTCCTTGCTGGTGCAGCAGCAGGAACCATCCAGTGTGTGATCTGCTGCCCCATGGAGCTGGCTAAAACCCGCATGCAGATGCAGGGCACAGGTGAGAAGAAGTCTTCTAAGAAGATGTACAAAAGCTCTCTGGACTGTTTGGTGCGCATCTACAAGCGGGAGGGCCTGTGGGGGGTCAACAGAGGCATGGTCACCACACTTATCCGCGAGATGCCCGGCTTTGGCGTCTATTTCCTGGCCTACGACGTGCTGACGCGGAGCCTCGGCTGCGAGCCAGACAACCGCTACATGATTCCCAAACTGCTGTTTGCCGGGGGAATGGCGGGAATCGCCTCCTGGATCTCCACCTACCCGGTGGACGTGATCAAATCCCGTCTCCAGGCAGATGGGGTGGGCGGAGTCAACCGGTACAGCAGCATTGCCGACTGCGTGCGGCAGAGCGTCAGGAGGGAGGGCTACATGGTGTTCACGCGAGGCCTCACCTCCACCCTGCTCCGGGCCTTCCCTGTGAACGCAACCACCTTTGCCACCGTCACCTTGGTCCTCATGTACGCGCGGGGGGTGGAGGAGGGGCCTAAAGACTGTGAGCCGGCCCCGACCAGCCACCACACTCCCATTCAGCCGCAGGCGCAGCCCTCCAGCCTGTAGCGGCCCGCGCGCTGCAAACGCATCACCACACGAACCCACATGTTAACGCCGGGTGTCTCACCTTAGACTAACCATTCCCACTTCTGAGTCAGGAGGTTTCCTCGTTCCTATAAGCACTTGTTTTTGCATTGATGACAGAAAAAGGGGCAAAAGAGAGGGAATTGTTTTTATTTCGAGCTGCAATGAACGTGTTCTGCGGGTTTTCTAAAAGGGATGACTTTACTCCTGATGGGAGCTGAGAGTTTTCTGAAACTGTTGACACTCACTTTCATTCTTTGAAACATTTCTAAATGTTAAACGGCTACAAAAACCAGGTGTGTTACCGGGTCGATGCTGGAAAGTCATATCTCTACGACAAATATCCTGAAATGTGCAATTTTCTCTGTGTACCACTGGTTTAATTTATTATTTATTTTTTTACATATATTGGAAATATTTTCCTGCCTTATAGTATATGAGTTGTATTTTGCGTGACATGCTTTTTTCTGCCTGAACTGTATCCTTTGAAGAGCTAACGGGGAAGCAACG
The DNA here is from genome assembly GCA_907169785.1 of Menidia menidia. NCBI lineage: Eukaryota > Metazoa > Chordata > Actinopteri > Atheriniformes > Atherinopsidae > Menidia > Menidia menidia. The sequence continues at coordinate 6,612,921 of CAJRST010012224.1, read as the reverse complement.
TAGCATTTGATGAGCATTTGTCTGCTGTCAAACCCAAAAAAACAAAAAACAAGAAAAACTCAACCCATCACAGCTAGTCTCATCAGCACTGAGGCAGCAAAGGCTTTCTCCGTACTAGTGAGTAGCCTCTTCCATCTGGTTGGAGGAGCTGGTGAATAGAAACTAGCTGAGTGTGAATCGACTGTGGATGCTTGTATGTTTGTTTTTGCTTTTCGTGTTTTCGATTGTTGTTGTGTTCTACCAAACAATGTGAATCTTTATAATTTGCGACTGCATTGACGGTCTTTCCACTGTTATTGACTCTGTACATTTGTCCACTCTTTTTTTAATTTACTGGTTCATTTTAAGCTGAAACTGAGATTTGTGGTCAGTAGGAACTTCAGAGGCCCCTGTACATAACAGCAACTCATTACCTCTTTATCGTAGGTAACTTATGGTATTTTTCAATTCTCTAAAGTTTATTGTGCATTTTTTAAATCAAAAAATTTAAATACTGAAGAACTTTGTTTGTTTTCAGGACTATTGAATTTGTAAGATGTCATAAAAAAACTTTCTGCATGATAGGTTTGAAGGTTTAAGTAGAGGAAACACTGCAGAAGCCGTCCACCTATTACTAAGTTGCACGTCTTTAATTAGGTTTGGAAAGTAGAGACAGAGGAAAGTCTGGAGTTTTGAATGTCAAATTATCCATATACTGTACCCTATCTGGACTGGAGCTTAAATCAAGCTGCAACCACTGGCTCCAGAGTTTGGAACTATTACTGATGGATGAAAATTGTTTACTTTCTGTGTGTTTTGCTTTTAATGTCTTGTGGTTTTTGTTTAGTATTTAACTCCAGCGTTTCAGTGAAGAAGCACTTCTCAGTAAGCAGACGTGTTGCGTCTGCCCCACGCCCCCCATTCCCCAAAAGCACTTCCTTATCCGCAAGCACTTACAACAGACAACCTGCACCCGCAAAGAATCGGCCTGCAGTCCTAAAATATCAAAACCAAATCAAATCCCTGTACCCTCTTGTATGAACTCCCCCAAAGGCTGTCGGAGAGCCGGAGGTCCCAGCTGCACTATGACCTCAAATGAATGTAACTGACCTGTGCTCACGACCGGCAAACTTTTCAATTGTTTTTGGATTCTCGTTGTTTAAGTGAATTTTGGGAACATCGGAGCTGCTAGAAAAACGTTGAAACACTCTTTTGTGTTATAAATCTTAACTCCACCTAACAGTGACTGTTACTGATTACAGATTCCCAGAAGGCAGCGAGTAGTTATCACAGCTTCTGCTGGTGTTACGGATGCAATATGTACAGAATGTGACGGTAAAAATGTGAGATTGTTTTGAAGTGCACTATATATTGATATATATATATTTAGTATATATATATGCATAATTATTTTCCATTCAACATTATATTATAAAGTTTGGCTCCAAACTGAGGTGTATTTTTGTCAGAGCAGAACCTATTTGTGTCTGAGGATCTGTAATGGCCAAATAAAAATACTCTACCAGCTATTAGTTTTTTTTCGTGCTCATTTATGTATTCTTGTTATGATGGCTTCACCTGAACTGTTACATACAGTCTGCTACACACATGTCAACGCTACACATGACATCTGTGACAAATAGTGAGACATTCACATATTTATTGATCATATTTTCTATGGTGACACTCTCCAGCTTCCCCTGGGTGATCCTGAGGCTTTCCCAGGCCAGAGGAGATATATATAGTCCCCCAGCGAGTTCTGACTCTGGGTCTCCTCTCAGTGGGACACCACCAAAAGAAGCCAAGTGACCAGGACGCCTCCTAACCAGATGGCTGAGCCCCTTCAGCTGAGCATCGGCTGTGCTCTGACGTTCGTCCGGAGGGCCCAGCTTTACCCCTCCAGACCGTAACTATTGCTGACAAAGCTCCGATCCCACTGTCCATTTTTTCATGCCATAACCTGTCTTCACTTGTGAACAAAATACCGAGATATTTAAACTCCTCTGCCAGAAGCCAGAAAGCATTTCACTTTCTCTTTGGTTGAGAACAATAACCTCTGTATGAATGATGAGTAACAGTTATGTCCACTTGATTTATGTGTCAGCCGCAGAAATTTTGGAAATGCCAAGGATGCGAGACAACTGAAACGATTGTGTTTCTGCTCTCATCGATCTGGAATGGTTATAAGGCTATTTCCAAACTGTGTGGGGTCATTTAGAGGGATGTTTTATTCCTCTTAGAAATAACTTAGTATCCAGGTTTGGTTACATGCAAATACAGAGAATGAAGCATAGCAGCACAAACACATTAACTAGCTGGTAAGCACAGAGGTGGAGGGCTCGTGATTTGGGCCTGTTATTTATCGCAGATCCCACACTTACAAGATATTTTTTCTCCTTTCACCTTTTTCTTTTTTTATCCCGCTCAGTATTGTGGATGTCACCTTATTCCTTTACTTCTTCAAAAAATCTACAACCTTCATAAACCTAATATTTTTTGCTGAATCGTTTTTACATTGGAGGACAAATAATGATCTATCTAATCTTTTGTGGGATAATCAACAAGGTCTCAAACCCCAACAAAACAACATAATGTATAATTATGTAATAATAGCACTGGATAAGAAAGCATACCGATATTTCCGGTAAAAGGAAACAAAGCATCAGGTGTCTGTGTTACATCTTTAACTCCCCTAACTCTGTCAGATATGTGGATGAATAGGCTGGCTGAGGATGTTGGCAAATCCAGGAAATTGCGTTTTCTGTCTTCACCGAGCGTAACAGCGATGAGCCCCACTTGTACCCGCATCTGCTGGGGGTGATCTACACACAGGATGGCTGGAACTGTTCACATGGCGGTGAAGCTGCTGCTGCTATCTCTGATCGGAACAGGTATGGTAAAGAGTCAGTCCAACCTCAGTTTCATCGTCTCACCTTTTACAAAATTTTCCTTTTTTTAAAATTGTTTTTGCATCTTTTTTTGCTCCAGGTGTAGATGGAGTGGACAGTCTGATAAGCGGGCGTTACATTACATACCCATGCGGTAAAGACGTCTGCTATCATGTATGGTATTTGAATAGACGCATAAGCGGTCAGATTGCTATCGTGTGCAATGGGGCCATGCAGACCTCCACGCCACCGAATGATGACCGGCAGTGCACCATCCAAATCGATGACCTCACAGAGGGGGTTGTTGGACGTCATGGCTGCCTCTCTCCTGACAATTGTGAGCGCTGTCATAAAGGGGTTACAAGGAAAAAAATCCTGATGGGGAAGCTAATCAATGCCCCGAATACATGTCTTTCTTCCTTTCAGCGCCAGCAGTTGCTGCAAAGTCAATCCTTTACCCGGGTGAAAAGATGTTGCTACAGTGTGTTCTCCTCACCTTCTTGGAGGACAATCACTGCCACACACAGATGCAACAAAGGGTCGAGCTGATGTGGCTGGATGAAACCGGCGCTCAGATACACGGGGACTCCCAACACCAGATCCAGAGGCAGTCTGCCTGCGAGGTCACCCTAACGTTGACTCTTCAACGGCCTGGACAGAAAAGGTTTAAGTGCCAAGCGACTGTGGACCAGCAAATCCAGACTTCAAAGGAGGTGTGGGTCAGAGTTCCAGGTCTGTTTACGCTTGTCGCCGTCTGTGGGACTGTTTTGTGTTCATTTAAAAAGATTTTTTTTCTTTCTAGAGCGCAACAAGGGAGGAAGAGGAATTGTTGTAGATCCAGAGAAAGGGAATCAAGGTATTTCTCTGCTTATTGGAAAAAGCTAAGACAAGCACTGGATGGGTATTTTCTCTGCTTTAAAGCTTTACTGTTTACCATCTCAGGTGGAAACCAGGACATGGTGGGGACTGCCTTGGCCATTGTGGGATGTGTGGTGTTGACCGGTCTGATTGCAGCATTTGCTGTAAAAAGGCGAAGAGCTAGTAAGTGTTCCCAAACTTCCTTCAGTTACGGTTAGCTGTTGTGAAATAGCCCATCCCACGTGCCTCATGTAAGCAGGCACATTACCTTACAAAACTTTGGTTTGTGGTCTGTGAGGCGTTTCGTAACATGAGTTTGACCCATCAGACATTTGAAATTCATTAGCAAACGTAGAGTCACTGTGGCTGTGTTTTGTAACCTGCATACACTTGAGAAATATCTTCCAGTCTCCACATCACTTAACATTAGTTAAACAATTATAGCAGCAATGATTTACACCTTTTCTTCTAGATCACCGGATGCCAGAAGAGCAATTTAACACGATCACTGCCAGCCATGTAAGTTATTAAGATCAGATAAAAAAGCAATCTTATCTGAACGGTTTTGATTGCCTGGAAGGTTGACAAGAGTGCGTTTCTGTGCAGGCCATGAATGAGGATGACATGATCTACGCTGACATTGTTCTCCCTGTCAACCCTGACTCAGTACTGGTCCAGGAGAGCGAGACCACAGAATACGCATGCATCAGATACAAATAGTCTGAATCATATTCTGTATTTTGTATTTTGTTGAACTCCAACAGTGCTACCTCAGTGCAAGAAATACTGTTAATATTCTTCTGTTGCTGATATGAGAGCTAAAATACTATTATCTATCTATCATTCCCATCACTGAAATGCTCTGTGCTTAGAAGTATGTATTTGTACATTTACAGATCTAGACCCATAATAAATTCATAAACCCTTACCTTACGAATAGCTCATTAAGAAAATCACCTGGGACCTGTTTTTGTTTCCACAGCTTCCCCAGCTGTGGTGATTAATTAGGTCACTATATGAGGTTTATGCCATTCAGTACCCATTTATGGGATTTTTATTTCCTCTTCTGAGATATGCTCAATTGGTAACATGTCTGCATTTAACAAAGAGCTATATTCCTTAGATAGAGTTATAAAAATATCCGTTTTAGGACTAAAATACCATACATGGCTGTTTCCAAAACTGACATGCAGTTCCTTCTATGGCCAAAAGAGGTCACATATTCCTCAAACATAGCCTCCTCATAAGATGAGATGACAAGTAGGAGAGCCTGTTTTTCTTTTTTCTCATTTACTTTGAATCTCAAAACTAATGACAATAATGCACTTTTAAATCCCTGTAAGAAGAAAGATCATTACACTTTTAATTGTGCAGCATTAGATGCTGCCCCACGTCAAAGGGGGGCTGACTCAAATCGGGTCAATCTCAGGATTTGTTCCCCATCTTTTGAACAGGCTTGGGTTATGTCAGCTTTTACCTGTGGAAATTGGCTTTACATTCCAACAAAAACCATAGTGTCCTTGTCCTGGATGTTTTTACCCAATATTTAAACATCAAATATCTATGTATAGCCTCTGTGCTGCCCCTTTTTCTCACATATTGTTCTTCGAGTCATCCACGTGTGTTATTATTCTATTCTTGCTAGAATGTCTCCAAAGTGACGGAATTTGAACAACTGAACAAGGACTGCATGGTGGTTATGATGGGAGAAAAGTAATAGTTTCTTTAACATAACACATATTTCTTTCACAGAACATGGGCTGCTCTGTCACAGTTACGCTGCTTTAAAGCGTGAGCATATGCTAAAGAAATCCACATTGGCTGAAGTTGTCCAAAGAATGATGGATATGTTCATCAAAAGTACAATCAGACTAATATTGCATTTAACAGCATTGCTTTGCTCCACAATATTTTCTGCAAGTAACCGAGTGCAATAGTGCAATAGTGTTCTTTGGCCAGACTCTGCAGCTAAATGTAGAACTTCCTGTTGGGCAACAACCAATCTCTTTAGGCTGTGCAAACATGCTAAATCAAATTTATGTGCTGAGTGCCCTGCTTCCATCCTCATCTGCCTTTACCTCCCCTTGCATACACACACCTGACCTCACAAGTACACTCCCACAAAAACACACACACACAAACACACACACAGACACACAGCCACAGCAGGTAAGAGACTGCCGGAGCCGGTCCCAGTGTTGCCCCATTTGCATTTTAAATGCTTACAGCAAGCCCACTACTGTGTTCACAGTGCAGTGCAGCACAGCTAATCTACACACCTAAGATGTGTGATTGGCTTTAGACAAGAGTCTGTGGGGGTTGAGGAGATGGTGAAGATGCAAAAATAGTGAAGAAAGAGGAAAGGGGGTAGATGCAGTCAGCTGAGCTGAGAGAAGTTGAAAACTCTCATGCAGATTGTGAACATGTTCACTTACCTACAGTACACTAACTGCAGAACCTATGGTACAAAAGAGCCAAGTAGAAAGAGCATCTTTTCTGTAATGTTTTAAAAGGCTTCCACGTGTGCGGAGGATGGAAATAAAAATGGATGTTACTGAGAACAATGAGGTCACAGCCAAAGCTGAAGCTCTGATGTCTTGGTGCATATTCAGTTTGCACATGACTGATAGTTTGCGTTGAAATACCTCTACAAGGTTACCACGCTGTGAAACACTGGCTCATGAAAAGGTTACCCAAAAGGATATCTCTTGAGTCTTTAAGACATCAGAAGAAATTTAAAAAAAGAATGCATCAGTATTCAAAAGTTAGTACACTCGTTCCAGTGTGACCTCTCTTTTATCCATGTGATGAAACTTGTAGACATCCCTCCACCCCTGAAATGTTTCCAAATTATTCCGATGACATTTATAGAAAGTTTAAAACAGGATCTTGAGCCACATATACATTCTCTTTATATTTATAAGTGAATACCTGGGATGAGCTTCTTCAGTAGTCTGGTATTTTTAATTTAATTAGTCTATGAGAATAGTTCTCCATGTTCCATGATGGACATCACAAATCTCTCAAGATGATGCCATGCTTTAGTAATGATGAGGTCCAGGCTCTTTTCGCATCAGATTTTCAGTCCATTTCTGGTGTCATCTTTGCCTTTTCCTCTCTTTTTCCATTTGTAAAAAATGTACTGGTAGCCCACAGCATTTCTGATAAGGCATAAGTGATCATGGTCCAAATAAATCTCTTAAGCAGTGGGTCAGGACATCGCTTTTGGAAACCGCTCACATGCTTCTTGTCCCCTGACACTTCTTATTTCGCCGTTCGCTACTTCAAGTGTCCACACTATTGCGACATGTACCGCATGCTGAGCTCATGTCTTTTTAAGCTTAAATGACTCATAGGTCAGCATTAGGAGGCCAAACAGGCATATAGACAACAAACTTCAAAACAAGTCAGGTACAAAAACTACACTTACAGTAGAAAATGGATCTATGAGAGAATAAACTTTATGACCCTTGATAACTGTTGATAATAACATTTGCCAGATTAAAATACAAAGAATTGAATGATGCCTCATGACTTGTGCACAGCAATGTATATTTAGGAACTACCACCAGATTGTAACCACTGAAACAGGAACATCTGAATACAAAGAAAGAATCTGACATCCACACACCAAAGCCTATACCTTCAGTCCAGGGGGTGTCTATTAGCATTGTCTTTATTTGCATGTCAGATATACAAACCTATCCTTTTTGTGACACCCCCAATGGGAAAACCACGCTCACACATTGTCCACATAGGTGATAAGATTTTGGCCAAAGCCCCGAACGTTAGTGAACTCAGGCACCAGTTTGTCTGCCTAAGAGCTGGAGTGGACCAATCAGTGGGGGCCAAATGTTCCTTTAACCTCAAGTGTGTAAATGTGTGTGTCAGAAGTGTAGTGGTTTGGGCCTACAGTAAGGCCTGTGGGGGGTTGGGGGACAGTCGCTGTGATTGTTGTGGAGCAAAAGGCATTGATTACTGAAATCCTGCAAAAGGCAGGAGAGGAGGTGTTAAAAGTGATACAGCAGAGAAACATTCTGAGGTGGAACTTGGGGGCCTTCCTCTGGTCTCATAAAACTCACGTCCACACCCAGTCTACACATGTTTATTCTAATCAACAAACATGCTTTTACACCAAAGGAAGCCTGGAAAATAAATGGAGTATCACTCAAAATGGAAAAGTTATTTTAATAAAAAGAACTCTGTCATAATGTGATTTTAAAAGATGCATCGAGAAAAAGCACAGCAGTGAGAGAAAGCAAAACATTTAATAGCTGAATTTAGATTTCCATCAACACTTTCTGATCAGAAAGGACATCCCATCTCAGCTAAAGTGGGATGGGAATAAGCACCCTTGACAAACAACCTTGAAAGTGAACTACTGACATCTGGATTTGACTTTGTAACAGAGTAGCAAAAACGTGTTGACAAAACGTGAAAAAACACCGATACCTGCCGCCCCAGCGGGGAGGGCTCCCCCCTTCAGACCCTGACACATTGGCTTTTGTTAACACTTCACATTGAAATTGACCCTGTTTTAACGCAGAGTGTTGGTAGTGGAGGAGGTGGAGTGGGAGGAACGGGCGCAGGGAGGTGTTTCACTGAACACAGACACGCACAAAAAAAAAAGGGGGAAAAAAAGAAGCGGATCGGCGATTGACAATTTCCTGATGGGAGGTGCCTCTTATCATTCTCCCAATTCCGTTGCGCGCACCACAGGACAGGACGCTCCGGAGCTGGACGCTATGGACCAATACTCTGTGTGAAGCCAATACTGGAACGGTTGAACATTCCGCCGCAACTGCGCGAAAGTTTTTGAGACTCATGTTAGTATCTGGACGCCCAGGTAAGAGATTAATACCCTCCTCCCCCTGTTTTACCGGTGTGAGGGATATGGAGTTAGTTTGGTTGTTAGTTTCAAGACGCTGGATGCCCTGCTCTGAATGAAGAGACAGTCCACAGAAGATCTTGATATTATTTTTGGGCGTGATCTGAGTAAGTTTATTCATGGTGTGTTGTCCTGTTTGTGCGAAAATTTCACAACAGAAAGCACACCATTAACTCACTGTGTGACAACAATGGCTGAAAATGCCTTGTAGGCTTGTTCTATATAATGCAGTGAACTACTCTTACCAAGTCCTGTGCAGAACTTCTACCACCAGCCATAGAAACATGCCTGTGTCACCTGTTCTCTTCCAGCTCTCCTGAAGTCCGAAGGCATGATTCAGAGGAAGGAGACTGTTTTGTCTGTCCTGCGGGAGCTTCAAGAGGCCACTGAGAGTTCTGGCCTGGATGCTGTGATCAAAGTGGCCCATGAGGTTGGGCAGGTCCTCGCTCCCTTTCAACTCCCCAAAGCCCCCTATCAGGACTTTCCCAGGTGGACTAGTGTGGATGACGCAGCCCATGCTTTATACCCATCAGATGCACCTAGAGGACTCTTGCCTCTTAAGTGTAATGGGGAAGGCAACTTGCTGTTTGATGCAGTCAGCATGCTGCTTGTGGGGAACACTGGACTTAGCCTGGAGCTACAGGTTAGTAAACCACCTTTGAAAAAACTTGAAATTGACATTGTAGTCCTAATTATTGGTTTGTATGGCTATGGGGTGACTATAAGACTGGTTTAATGGCTTTTACTCCTCACAGGTCAGAACTGTGGTGGAGATGTTGCTGTGGAAGAGGTACTACCTGTCTGGAATGATTGATTCGAAAATGATGCTTCAGGCTGTTCGCTTCAGTCTCTGCGCAGAAGAGTCTGAAGATATGCTCAACCTACCTGTAACAGTCTTGGAGGCCATATTTGATGCAGATGTTAAAGCTTCATGCTTCCCTGGCTCCTTTGCCAACATGTGGCATTTGTATGCCCTGTCGTCAGTCCTTCAGTTCAACATCTACTCCATCTACCCCATGTTCAACCTCCAGATCAGACCCTACTTCAACCGACTCATACGCCCCAGGACCTGGCCTGAGGATTCAGAGCCGCAAACCATCCATATAATGTGGTCCGGGGAGCTCCAGTCAGAGTCACTGTTCAGGCCAAATTATTTTGTCGCCCTTGTTCAGACAAGCAAAGCTTCGGGGGGCCCTGATGGTGAACAGAGGCCGTGCCAAATCAAAAGCCAGGACCAGCTGAAACAGCATGCAACGTTTTCTTACCCAAGTTTGAAGGACAAGTACAACATAACAAAGAGAACCTTCTACCGCTGGAAGAGGCAGACACAGGAACACTGCAAAAAGTCTGCTGCAAGATATGAGGCCAAGTATTTCCTTCAAGCTTGCTACTTGGAGGGGAGGCTCATCCCATTGCACCAGTTCAAACAGTTCTTCCCTGAGATCTCAAGGTCGTCATATTATAACTGGAAGCATGAGCTCATAAAATCTGGAGGAAACCTCTCCAACTCGTCTTCGGCGGGAGAGGTAAGTCCCGGGGAGAGCACTGAGCAAGAGGCCTGGTCATCTCCAGAAGCACAACGGGATGAGTCGGATCACCATGACAGCGTGGCCAGCATGTTCGGCCTCAGCCTTGGCCGTCTGGATGTGGAAAGGGCTCAGAATGTGGCACACATGCAGGAAGCTAAGCGCTGTTTACAGCAGTGTATTGCCACAAACACCTCCTTCCCATTCAGGATCTTTAAGAGAAACTTCCCAGGCATCTCCAGATCAACCTACTACAACTGGAGGAGAGAAGCCATGCTCCTGAACAGGGGCTACAAAGGCGGTCTAGGCAGCAGTGAAGACAGCTCAGATGCTGACAAGAGCCAAAGCCCCAAAAGTAGGTCAGTGTTGCCCCAGCCCATCGTGCCAAGGCCCAGGATTTTCAGAACGAAACACAGAAGTTTCAGACTGGCCTACATGAGTAAAAAACAGCTCAGAGAAGTTGCAAAGTTGCATGTCCAGAAGTCCAGATGGTCTTTGACAAAGTTCAAGCTCAAGTTCCCATCCATGTCCTCTTGTCTCTATTGGTTGTGGCGGAGCAGCCACATCTGCAAGATGAGGAAGAAAAAAGAGGAAAAGGTGATCAGTCAGAGTGGGGAGATGAATGTTCCAGAGATTCTGGAGAGCACAGGTACAGAAAGCAAGACAGAAGAGAATCAGAATGAGATCCCGTTTGTGAAGAGCCCCGAGTATCTGGATGGCTCCAGCGTGCATCCCTTTGATGCCCCACACTCAAAGTACCCCTTTCCCAGTAAGGCGCCCTTAGATGAGCAGGTGTTTGCCCTGGATGTCGTGGCTCTGGCAAACTTCAAGGCCAAGGCCAAGCTCTTCCTGCAGCAACGCTTTGAGGAGAAATCTTTCCCTACGTTTAAAGAATTTCGATCTTACTTCCCATTCACCGCTCGCTCAACATACTACATGTGGAAGAGAGCGTTGCATCATGGCGTGTCACTAGTTCATGGGTGAACAGGTGAAGCTTCTATTCCCCTAAGAATAGGAGTCATGTGTAAAATGAAAGCAATCCTGCAAAACCTGCTGACCCCAAAGACGTTCATGCCTCCGCGTTAAACAAACTACCTACTTATTGTTAATTTTGTGTTTAAAAAAAAGCTTTAAGTGCGTTGGTTTAGCATCGAAATGCATTGTGTCCTCCCTGTTCTCTGTCACCTCAGGTCATTCCTACCTCCTGGACATTTGCACATGTGTGAAAAAACCTACATTGTGGCTCTGTGTAAACCCTGGATTTTGCCCTCTAGGCAAAAGGCAGTTCAAAGCTGTTGCTTAGTCTCATTTTGTTTGAAGCAGATTATTCTCTATTCTTTTATTCCTGGCTTTTGGATTTAGCTTTTTGTTGTTGTGTGATTTGTTAATGTGAGCTTTTTTAATGCATGCTATCTAAACTGGGAGATGTATTGTTTACAGATGTTTTTGAGATTGTGAAGAGGAGCCTTTTTTTAGTTGGTAAAGTGAATTACACCTTTTTTGTTGTTCTTACACCTTCCAAGTCCTGGTTCAAGTCTCTTTGCTTATGCAGCTCCGTGTTACACTTGGTGCACGAAAATTTCAGGTGGTTGCATGAAGATTTTGGCATTGAAAAATGCCCATCTTTCTAGAAATCAACACAACTGAGTTTTGCCACATTATTTTTGCACTAAGATGGTTCCCATTTCACTGAATGTATTGTCTGAGTAGATATGCACACTGGGTAAGTTGCTTAAAATCTTTTTGAGAGATCAGGGTGAAGATATTTTATTTTTTTGTTTCTTTGTCATTTCAAAACTACCTATTTCCCTGAAATGTTGGGAGAGATCTTTGCCTTTATAAGCTACTTTGGTGTGTAGTGCTGCTCGTCAGACACACAAATATTACCTACATTTTACATTTTGTACTCCCATATATTTATTTTTTGTAATCATAACTAGGCCAAAATACATCCTATTACCACTGAAATTCATGCTGGGTCAGTAGATGAATAAGTCTGTACAATGCGGCTGTATATAAATAAACATTCATCCTACATTAATCATGTACTTGATGTTTTTTTTTCATATCACAGGCCACTTTTTTGCTTCCATAACTATAAGAAGGCTATTAGAGTGCTTTGGTAAAAAAAAAAAAAAGATGTAATCTCATGGTTCACAAACATTGAAATAACCTGATTTTCATTAATCAAATGCGTATAATTTCCTTTGTGTTCAGTTCTCCCAGCGCAACTCAAGAAATTTGAAATGGTTCATTTTAACAGCTGAAGTCAAAAGTTTTACTCAAACAGAAAACATTATGTGAAGAAAGTTTGTGCAAAAAGGTGAGTAAAAAGTTCAAAGTTAAAGAGTGCTGAATCATTGCAAGCATGCCGGTGGTATAGCAGTGAGCTTTGGTGTGCTTTTGTGGTTTTTGCTCGCTTGCCCCTTCTCTGTTCAGCTATTGTGATTATGCTAATGGAGGGGAGGGGGAAGGGGCTAATTGTATGTATGCATGGGGATAGAGGTGTTGGAGATAAGGCCAAGAACATCCTTCAGTTTTGGGAGAGGTGGGGTGGAGGGGTAGAGGTATGTAGAGCAGGAAGGGGGCTGGGGGGGGGGGGGTTGCACCTTTTTGTTTGAACAGTCAACTGAAACCAATGTACTGATCAATGGAAACATCTTCTCTTGACAAAAGAGTTGCAGGCTGCTTCTTTATTAACGCCTAGTATTCAAAGGGTTTACCAACTAATAGAGTTGATTGAGAGTAAATATCCAAAAAGAAAAAGCTTACTTGAATTTAAAGACGCAGCCAATACTGATTAATGAAGCTTTATCCTGAGCTCAGCATGGGTGTTTTGTTGGAAAGCACCTCTCTGTTCACTCCAGAAGAGGCATAAATGGAAGGTAGAACAGGATATGGAACAGACAGATAGGTGCCTCATTTTGGCAATTTGAAAATTTTAGAAATGGTCGTTGAACACGAGCCCATAAAACAGTCTCTACTCTGCAGTAAGAAATGAAGTTAATGTTTTTCTCCTTACTTGTAAAAAATAAAAATATAAAAAAGGTTTGGCATCTTTTATCACATAGGACCTCAGAGCTAACCGGTGTTGGTGCAACCTTTGTTTTTAGGGAGAATTCTGAGTCATCTCCTGTTCCCGTTGGTCCTTTTGCCCTTTCTATCATCATTACTGTGTGATGGAGGAAAATCTCTCTGGCACCAAGCTACCCGGCACTGTTTATCTCAAAAATAGCATGGAAATAATGAGGGCTGGCAGGTGGGAGCTGAAGTCTTCGTGGATTAGCATACTGCCTCAGAAAGTCAGAGTGATAAAGAAGAGCAGAATCTCAAGGATGCCAATTGCCCCAGTAAACAAAACAGACTTGTGAGACTTTTAAGGCTTTGAGTTTGCAGCCGGGTCCCCTCTGATAGTAGCATGGTTATGAAATGAAAGGAGGCCTGAGATGCTGCATTATAGCACATGAAGTGAGGAAAAGATGTAGAGCCAGAGACACATTTCTGTAAGAAATTAGGTAACATTTCACATTAACAGTGAATCACATAAAAACAGCAAGTGTTTTTTGACCTGCTTAGTATCATTGGAAGTGATGATTTTAATCTACAAACCCTCATGCATGCAAATAGTTTTTCCACTAGGTGGCGGTGGATTCCTTCATAAGTTTCCATGGTTATGGCACAGCCTTAATGGAAAAAAAATGCCCTGAGGCACACAATCACTTAGGTTTGGACATAAAATCAATGTTTTACTGCTCAGCTCAGAGTGCCCAGTGTAGATTTCTCTTGTGATAACTCGATTAATAAACATAATCCTTGACTGTAGCCAGGTAATACCAAAATCTGATAATGTCTGGGAAACAAATTGTTTGCTGTCAGATTAAACAATGGAGAAAGAAATAAAAAAAGAATAAAAAGAGAGAGAAATAGTGGTCAGCTATGAACCTGAGTAATGGATTGTTCAATTTCCTCTGGTACTATTCCAAACTTGAAAAAAAAGAAAATGAAAAAATGAAATTATAATGAGTCGTATTGTTCTGTAATGGGAAAGTCTGGAGGCACCTCTAACTAGGTGGGAAAAGATTTATTCAGCTCTCTTCAATTCAGCTTTAATTATACATCTCCTAAATGCAACAAATATCATCTTTTGGGCCTTCAAAGATACGGTCCAATTAAAAAGTCCAATTCATTTTAAGACAAACATGATCCGTTTGTCAGTTAAATCCTAAATTGGTGAAATCTCTACAGGACCAAAATAAAAAATTAAGGCAAAGTGTTTGCAACCAATATAAATGGAAAGAATCACCACTATAAAGTCTACAAAGCTGAAAATTACATTAAAGATCACATGAAAGTCTGAAAGCTTGGCTTTTAAATACAAAGAAATTACGGTTATGTCTTTTACACAGTAATCTGTGTCTTTGTCTTTGACATTTACATGCTTTCTTTTTCCTTTTTATTCTTTACCTGGAATAAAAAAAGGATCCATCATTGGAAATAATGTCCATATTTGGCCAATTGGTGCGGAGTAGACTGGTTGAGATTAATGTAATTCTTCTCGTTTTCTTGGAGAATAAGATCGACTTTAGTCTTTAGTATAAGAGCAGCGCTCTCTTTTGTGGGCTGTATGGCCCACGTCATGTCAGACAGAATTTAATTCTGTGAAGGTTAATGTGAAATCTGATCTCTGATGTGGGGTGCAGACGAAAAGTTTTTTTGGGGTGAATTTCCGTGACGTTCTTGTGCTTGATTATGTATAATGTTGTTTGTGAGCATGCTCACATACTGAGGGCGCAGTGAACAGGATTTTTCTATACATACAAGAAAAGGGAGCACTTGGTAATACAGACAATGCCTTGTGGATTGGCTATAATTACTTGCCTTTAACATTTATCATCATGATATTTTTCAGGGTTTCTTTGGCATGAAGCCCCTCCTATTTAATCTCTAAACATATAGACACTGAGACTACCTGACAGGGAAATAATTGAGACAAGTTCCTACTGTAATAGTTGTTGGATTAGTGAGTGATTCATTTTTCCTAACTGAGTTCAGTATTTGGGTGTTTTTGAGTGAAATGAGACCCGTTGTAGGCAACGCCTACTGCAGACCCTGTTTGACAAACCAGGCCGAAGGTCTGCAGTCACCTATTCTTCTGTTTGTTCTGTGGCCGTGTACCACCTGTTCAGGTTTTGAGCCTACATAAGCTGATGAAACTAACATGCCTGATCCCTCAGTGCAACTTTAAAACCACAAGTCAGAGAGCAGGAATGCCAAGTTCAATAGAGTTACATCTAAAGATAAGAAGCTAGAAAGAAAGATTTATCATCCCCCTGTGTGTTCATCCGCCCATGCCAGGTTTTACTTAAGGTGCTCCTGTTAGAGATAGAGTGGAAAATAAAGGTCTCAAATATTACTCTTTATTTATGTAGCTGCTTTGGTTTTGAATTTTCAATATACCAGGACCAAAGAAACCATCAGACCATTAAAGAAGGTCTGAAACAAGTTATGTAATTCAACAAATGAGATGCAAACACGAGAAAAAATTGCAGGACGTAAAAACACTACAGAATTTTAAGCCACTCCAGATGTCATGTCTCACTTTTCATTGGTTTTACTTTATCATACAATAGCCTCTGGTGGTCTGATTTGTTATGTTCAGCTGATTGTTGAAAGTGGTTGTTACTCTTTATTTTTGAGAGCACAGTTGATTCTGTTTATACCTGTATGATGATCTGCAGTGACTGGAAGAACTTACAGAATATTTTGGCCCTTCTCTCACACTTTCCATGGCTTCTGACCATTTTCAGTCAGAAATTTCCCTCTGGTGCACATATACTGGAGCAAGGACTGTGGGCTGATTAAATGGTTGGGTTGAACTCTAACCGAAGATTAAAATTATGAATACATTTCAATGTTAACTTCATTTATGGGATGCGTATAGGATGAATAGCCACCAGAAGCCCCCAGCTGCAGTCACTGCTTGACAGGGATGTCACAACACACACTCCAGGTAAATATAGCTTCACCCGGCTTATGCCAAGTGTCTGAAAGCTCAACATCACTCCGTTTTAAGTCTTTATTCTCCGCTCAGATTACATGCAACCTCAAGTTTACCGTGCAGACTTTAAAGCCAGAGTGTCTAACTTCTAAGCAAAGGGACAAACTTTTTTTTATTTGAAAATACAGTTTGCTGCACTGTGCATTTAACATTTTTAATGATTGTTTGTGGCTCTGGCTTTGCATCTTCAGATCAATCAACTTATAGCGATGTGCAGTTTTAAATGTAAAAGTATATCAGATGTCAGATGATTAAATAATGCTTTGGGTTTATTTCATTTGAATAATGAAAAAGATTTAAAAAACACTGCAAACAGATTACATATCCATTAATCCTCACAGAACAGCAGACTAGCCAGACTAAGACTAATGAATGAGCAAGGGACAGTGATTAGTAAGACTCGGCTGAGTAATTTGGCAGATGTCACTCAGGGGAAAGTAACAAGTGCAGAAAAACAGTTGTCGCAATGACCTGAGGCATGTAATAGTGATAAGATAACAATGATTGAACTTAAGGGATAATCATGTTCCTGTTATCTGTGCAGCTGTGAGAACATATCATCACATGTCCTCGGTTCCCTACAGGAATCTGCGTTTGTGTGGCTGCCTGAGTGCAGGCCGCTGGCTTAATGACCCTGCTTATAAATATGAAGTGCTTCAATGCCAGAGGGTAAAGGAGAGATCTACGTGTTGTGTGGATCAACCTGATGAATAATCCCAGGATGATAGACTCTGGTTCTGGATTTCTTCTACATACCAGTCAACATCATGACGATCATTGCAAAGTACTTCACAAAGTTCTGTTCATGTGCCTTGATGATAGCTGATAGCTGCGATTTGGCAGACTCTTAGATGGTAAAGTGTAAAATACCTCAAAACTAGCTGTTAATTTGCTGCTATAATCCCTACTAAACTATTTGCAAGCTGTTTTTGTGTTGGAATTCCCATCTCCCCAGTTCCAGCCCCATGGAACCGGAGCACTATCACGTCAAGGTTATCTTCGTGGGCTGGAACGGGGCACGGACAACGTGGGAATCCTCAACAACATGGCCCTTCCACTGGGACAATATCTTCCAGGTTTATCTTTTGGGTAAGAGCAGCCTGTGACACCATACCAAGATTCTAAAACCTCTTCCGCAAGTGGAAGAGTGAGGATAGTCGTGACCCCGCTCCCATACAGTAGCACCATCACAGGCCTCCAACATGTCCCATCTGTGTGCATGCTTGCAATGGCTCAGGGGCGTTGTAAGTGCAGACCCAACCAGGTGCTATTAAGATGGCAGGGTTTTTGAAGGTGTGTATTCACTGCAAGCAAATTCTCAGTGGACCAATAGAAGCACAATCACTTTGCCAGCAGCAGAAATAACACCTCCATTATTCCTCGAAAAACATGGGAGTCAAGGGTCAACCCTGGCAGACAGTTAGCATTCAACCAGGGTACTTCCTTCAGACCAGACTGTGGCAAATGCACTGAGCTGATAATGAAGCGCAGGGAGGCTTGCCAATTGGACACCATCTGTCCAGTGAATGCAGGGGCTCTGGTTCTTTCGACAGTGGCTGAGAGATGTCCCTATCTGACCACTAACTTTCCCTACAGCGTATGTACTAGGTAAGGAGCTAAAGGCACATAGAGGCCACCGTGAGAGGTAAAGCAGGCTAAGAAGCCATGTAGGAATGCTGTCACCTGTGAAGTTTACAGAAGGAGAGAGGATCCTGAGTATCCCCTTCCAATGCCCTCTCATGGGATTCCCATTGTTAACCAGAGAGCCTTTTTAGTGATCAAACCCAAACAATAGGAACCTGGTATAATGACCACGGTGGCACTATTGTGAGCTGGGTGGGTGTAAGCACAGCTGTTGGCTCCCCTAGTAGCAAGCAGTCAGGGCTGTGATTAAAAGCAGTGCCAGTCATGAACTCATTTCAGCGTAAACGGTTATGCAGGGAATGAGATGATAAGAGCTAATAGCCTGATATTGTTTCAGCAGAAGAAAGGAGGACTGGTGCACATGGGAATAACTGTGAAGAGGGGACAGGGAAATATACTTCGGCTAATAACTGCCTTTCTGCATCAGTGACTGAGAACCAACACATTATTTGCATTTGTGACCACATCATTTTAATTTCTGGTGCTCACATATCTTCATGTTTGCTTACTTATATACTTTTCCAAGTGTCTGTGCATGTTCCTCATTTTACTGTTCAGTTTGTTCCCTGAAAGAGATTCTCGTTTTTATTATTTTACCACAACTGCAAGGTATAATATTTATCCAATCTGTCAAGCTGTAAGGATAAAAACAAAATATTTTCAACACCATCATTTACTAGACTTCTTGAAGTGACTTTTGAATGTTCATCATTTTCAAGTTAGTCTAATCTAGTTCCATACACCTCTCACTTAATGCCATCTCCAGCGATAACTCTGGTACATTCATGTAGCAGATTAGCATTCTCACTGCTGTTTTGCCAGAACAACTTTTCTGGTCAACAATAGAATAGTTTAAATCAATGTCTGTTGATATATTTATACCCCTGTTATTTAAAGTGTGCAATCTAATTTGAAAGAAGAGAGAATAGGAAATAAGCAGGGAAAATTGACATGGGATTTTGTATGACAGGGAAGGATAAAAACAACAAGTTCTGCATATAAACTTTAAAAGATGCCACTAGCTTTAGACTGTTTAGGCTTTATACATTCACATTTCGAGGTTACACTGCCAGCATATAAAGAATGCATTGAAAAAAAATCTATATTTAGGACTTTTGCTTACTTTGGTTACAACAAAATGTACAGAAGTTTAAAAACTTACACTGTAGCAACTTTAGAGTTGAATCAACTTTAGAGTTGAATCATGGAAAACTCTGACTTAGCTGGGCAGATCATACTCTCCCCTCTGTCAATTACACTCTTGCTTGAATTATTGCTGCTTTTCCAGTTCTCTTTAGTTTTACACCTCCTACTTAATACTTAAGACTGCTTATGCACTGTAATAATTAAAGAAATTTGCAGATCGATGATCAGAGATTCGTGCCCAAGAAACATACATTTCAGCAAAATAAATTATGCATTCCGCAGCCCCGTCCTGTGAGAGTTAGAGTCTCTGAAGAGATCTATGAGACGTGGTGTGAGAGCAAAGACTTCTGTAGTTTTCACTCATGTATTGTGATGGATTATTCATGCTATAAAAAAAGGTTATTCTGTATTGATTGAACCACAGTCCATTACCAAGTACAACCTATTTTACACAGTAACTGATCCATGAATATTAGAAGAAGAACTAGCATTCAGTCGAAGTCTAACAAACAGCATAGCATAACACAGATACAGAGACTTTGTATTGCATTATTTGCAGGTCCATTAAAAGAGTTCATTTATGTTACTTTCGATAGCTGGGATGGGCTGGGAATTCTGGCAATCCCAAACTGGATAACATAAGCAAGGAAAATAGACTTATATGACATTGACATTCATTTCTGTGGCACCAGGAGAAAAAGAGTCCTCTGGCATGAGCAAAGGTCAGGCTCAAAGCATGAGAACCACACCAAAAACTCTCAAAAACTTTCAGTCAGTACATAACCCAATTTAAGCCACGCTAAAGTATTCCTCATGGGCTTTTGTTGGTCCATAAAAAGAGGTGCAAGTTGATTTTTTCAGCACACTGTCACGATGCCAGTAGGGAGTTAGATTACAGATGATCTGATTTAGTAGGTTTTAAAAGGGTTAAGATGTACTGTCTAAAACAGAGTAGGAGCTCTTTCAAAAGGTGTCCATATGTTCTGTGTGTGCATGCATGAGGTTTACTGCTGAGGCAAAAGCGTAATTCCTCTTACCTTTGAGAATTATAGCTGTGCCACTTCCAATCAGTTGTGTAATATTTCACACAAAGGAAGAGGAGTCCTGAATCTCTCCATCTGAGGGTATTCGTTCACCTGCCTGCTCCAAGAGCAGAACACTCTGATTCTATCCAGAGAATTGGACCGCAGTGTTCCCTCGAATCACAGGGGAATAAAAGTATTTAAATACCTTTAAGGTTGATACGGGCAATCTTTGATCCTCGGGTGAGCCTCTGATGTTCATTTTTATTGCGGTTAAAATGTTTTTTGGGAAGGAGGCTTGGCTGGACGACGTGGGCGCCTTCAGGGATACGAGCCAAAATCCCAAAACTTTAAAAGATAAAAGTAAGGATTCCTGGTGAGTAGGACACCCACTGAGCACACTGAGTTCTCATCAATATAGGGTTCAAGCTATTGTGAATTCATCATGCTACTTTAACAGAGTGCAAAGACATCGAATAAGAAGAAGAAGTTAGTGTGTAGCTATCGGATGAAATTGCTGGAGCTGCTCTGAGTTTGCTGCGTCAGCATCTGTGCAGACCTCTATTGAATTCCTGTACTGTATACCCAAGGAAAACTCATGGTGACAGAATTGAAGTTATTTTCTTTCCCACTAAATGTGTTGGCTTCACAGGACAATTATGGGTAATGCTACAGTTCAATTCAAAGCTGCGGCAGTTTGCGAGTGTGTTCACTGAAATAGTTGTTTTGAAAGAGGAACATTATGCTCCTTCCTCACAAGCTGACACGATTTCCTTCCCAAATAGAAGTGCCTGTGATGTGCTTTGGTCAATGTACCGTAGTAGGCCAGTTGTACCGCCCATTTTCCGCCATGAACCTAATTTAGGATGACCCACTCCATTCCTGACGTTCTGCAGAGTCTGCATCTTTTCAGATTGTGTGCACTCAGTACAGAGTAATCACATGACAGAGAGCACAAATAGTCTGAGAGCTAATGCCATCACCATCAAGGTAGTTTGTACATTCAGTCTCCCAAATCAGAGGCACAGTGATTTCAGTATGATTGGCAATATAAAAACCCTTATCACATAAATTGTGACACCAACTTGACTGCTTTGTTCAAATGTAGAGCAGTTTACATTTTTACACAATATTTTAAAATTTGCTAAGCTAAAATTCTTTAAAGCCCATTTTAAATATACATATCTTTTGAGTCTTCCATTAATAATATACTCAGAAAAGACATCTATATCATGCATAGTGTTTTTCTCTTGTACCAGATTTATCTTTGATTTGCAAACCTGTATAGTATTCACAACAATTTCCAAAGCCAGTCTGTTTTTCCTTACTGTCTTATCCTATCTATTTTCAAATACTTTCTTTCTTCATTGTTTCAGATAAAGAAAAGGGGACAGTATAGAGAGAGAAGTTTCTTTGTTTTCATTAACTTTAATATAAACGTAATTTCCCCAATGGATTAGAGCTTCACTTTGTCCTTATTTATTAGCTATGGGAAGAAGCTCTGGGAGCTATGTAACAGCTGACCAGCTGTTATGTAACAGATGACCAGTTGATCCCCAGGGTCAGATCCTTCACCAGTAGCAAACAGCTTTTTGCAGGACTTTCTCGCCACGTTCCCAATCCAAACATATCATATCTGTGGGGAGAATTTGAACAATATTACTGAGTATCAGCAACCATTGTGTCTCAATGAAGCCATCTGTCTTGAGCAATACTCCAGAGGAGGTTGGCTCCCAAGAAGATGACTTAAGAACAATCAAGTGTTCCTCCCTGTCTCAATTTGTTTTAAGTAATCAACCCTTGTCTTCCAGTCTTTCTGTCCCTCTGCAGATGTATAGATTTTTAGGCAGCCCTTCTCAGTGGTTACCCTTAGAGTGGGATGTAGGGATCATTACTTGTTTGTGAAATATAGACATGTGATGCATTCATCTCACTGTAATTTCTTGGTAACATATGTAAAAAAGTAATCAGAATGTATTGGTTAAACTAATGTTGTCGCATAAAAATTTCTCCACCATAATGGGGTTGGATCTTGGACTTATATGATTTAGTGCGCTTTGGGCAAATATATAATCAATTACATGAGCCAACAAGGCCAACAGATCAGTAAAAAAAATAGTTTAGCAATTAGTTTATTCAATTTGCACCCAAGCTTAAACTTCTTCCCACCAGCTCTGTCTGGTCATCCTTGACCTCATATTGACAGCTTTACGTCTTAACCCTGTATCAATTCTGCATACAGTACTTCTACCTCATTCAGCACTGCTGGGAAATATGGAAAATAACTGAAGACAGGACTAATGGAAGTGGGAAGTCCTGCTCTCCTCTGCAAAGAACATTTAATAGAGATTTCTTTGTAGAAAGGGTCAAACTGAATTTACATCTGAAATGTAACTTGTATGTTTAGGCTGTTAGCAAAATAAACAGAGTATCAGTGAAGAATACAGGTACCCTTGCTAGGCTTTATAAAATCTGAAAAGGGCACTGCCCTCTCTTAAAAAGAAAAATCTGGTGCTCTGTTTTTCTTGTTTATCCATTAAAACACAGGGGTGGAGCCCAAAAGCAGACAGAGTGAAAAGTGTGGAGTAAAAAACAACTTATGAACAGACTTCAGTTAATAATTATTATAATATTCAGATAAACTGGATTATTCACTGTTTTATGGCTACAGGCAGAAATACCTCTGTAGAAATAACTAAAACTCTCAACATAAATTAAAGTTATTTTGAAACTCTTCTTTATATGCTTTCTTAGGATCTGGATAACTTTTCTCTGCTGTACAAAAGCTGTCCTCAGCCTCTTATCAGTTTGCTTGGGTTACCTTTTCTCTGCTTTTCAAAGATCTTCACCAAAATTTTTTTTTTCAGCCCGGCAAAGACAAGAAAGATATAAACCAATTGTTTCCCGTTTCTGTGACTTGATTTCCCAGCAGAAATCATCGAACTTTCATCTCGTCTCCCCTCATACCTGTTGAACCGAATAAACAGTCAAAGTCTGGGAAATGTGGCATTAAAGGGCTCTCAGGAATTTCAAACATGAAAAGGAAGGCTGAAGTTTCCTTTCATATTTCTTTTGTCTTCTCTTTCATGACTGTGCCTATCAAGCGTTTTTGTTTACACTTACTGACATGATTTATTTGTGCTGCATATGCACCCAGGCATCCTCATCCTCCAAGCAAACAGTGAAGAGAAACAAAGATACGGTTTGAGCTATTTGCAAATAATAAAAGGAGGACACAAATTTAGACTGGCTGTCAAAGTTGCTTAAAATATTTCCTTTAATCTTTCCATTGTCAGGACTCCAAAGCCACCATGGATAGCATCTTTTAAATGCCACTGAAGCTCATGAGATGAGATCAATAAGAAAAATCAACACCTCTTATGGTAAGGGGGTCATTCCTGATACATTACTGACACTTATATAAGGATTTCTTTATTGAAAAAGCTTTATTTTTCAGCGTATGAGCTCTTTCAGTATGGCACTAATCCTGTATATGACCAAAACAATGTGTTGGACATCTCTAAGCATTCAAGTTACATTCACAGCTCATCACACAGTATACAGGATATTCTTATTAATTTTCTAGCAAAAACAGTTGGTTTCTCCATTACTCACTTGTTCCAAATAAATACAAATGTTATCAGTCTGACATAGTTTGGCCATCTTGTATTTCTTATATTGTAGCAGACTATTTCTATTATTGTATCATGACTACCTTAAGGTAACTGGAAGATGTATTTTGCAATATCTTGTTTATATTGTGGAAAAGCAGGGATCTCAAAAAGTGTCATACACTTTTCAATAGACAGCTTTTAACCAAAAGACTGGACAAACAATCCCCAGCTTGGATTCTCACTTGCATTTGGCAGTTTTTTACATGTTTACTTGGTGAGTTCTGGGTGGACGACAGAGGTAAATTGATCTAAGATTTGATGGAAAAGTACTCTGTTGCTCAGGGGTATCAGTTCACTCTGGCTGTAACAACACTGTTTAGCATTCAAAAAGCAGTGCTCTCTGGGAGAACAGAGGAGTGCAAATAACCGAACAGTTCATTTCTATGCCCCCATGGTAGCACAAATACATTCCATCAAAAATCCCACACAAGCAAGAGGGCCTGAGGCGTCAATACTTGTCCCTAAACCTGAACCGAGAGACAGCGGTTTGCTTATCTAATTGCCAATCAAACTACACTTGCAGAAATCCTCAAAAACGGAGGAGCCTACATCCTATGTTTTGTCTTTTTTTTGGTGAATACAATTTTATGGGAACGGCAAACAGCTGTGCAACTGTGCACAACAACAGTTTTTAAATTTCACCATGCAGCTTTTTTTTTTTTTTACATAAACATGTTAGTACAACTAAAGAATATCAAACGTAATTATGAATGATTGTTGGACATTTAACATTCATCCAATGGCATCATCAACCAAAAGAGGCAGCAAAGTGTCTTTTTTCCCCACATCTCAACCCCGTCCTTTTAATAAGCAGATAATATGTATTTCCCATCAGGGACACATGATGAAATGTGAGATCATTTCACTGATAGAAACACAATCCTCCTTATGGAGGTTATGATGGAGCCGTGTATCTGGAGAAGAGTGAGGAGCCCAATAAGCAGGGTCTGAGAGCAGCATTCCACCTCCGCTCTAAAGCCAGAAAGGTATTGATGCTAATGAGGCTGGGGCAGCCTTGCGGCCTACCACCTGTATAATCTCCTTTAATACTCTCACCACCCGCGGCTGTTTACTTTTCCATTTGCCATTTGACTTATTCTGCTGCACATGCATCACTTGCCTGAGAAGACTTTGCTCCTGCGACCACTTGAGAGAAACTGCACACCCTGTTCGGGTTAATGTATTTTGCATAGATGTTGAAGGGAGGTTCAAATTCTAACTGTTGTGCACTCAAGTTACATGTTTCTGCTTAGAAATGGACTCCCAGACCAAATTATTTATACAGATTAAGGACACATCGATCACCCAAATGTGAAACAAAACAATCTGAAGCATTTCATTGATTCTTAATAGCTCAGTAGGAAACAGGAAATTTAATTTTTTCAGATAACATATTGCGTCCTTTTTCCCAAGAACGGTGAAAGATTTGTCAAATGTGTTTTTCACTCTAAAAGAATAATAACAGTAAAGCAAATAACAAAAAACCTTGAGGCGAGGATATTATGTTCCTTCATTCAAGTGCTGCAAGGCAACAACCAGCAATTATTTTCAGCTTGAAAGCTTTGGATAGTTTGATTGATTACTTAAAAGGCAAAGAGACCTGGTTCTACAGTCCAACATCAAAAGTGTGTTTTCTTATACTTAGTCGTGAAAACCCCCCAAATGGTTAATTTACCATTGCAGCTAAACAAAATAAATAAATGAAAATAAATAGATAGATCTGAGCATAAATTTTCACCAATTTTTCTGTGAGATTGAGACAAAAATATATGCAATAACTAACATTACAGCTATTGTTGCCCAACAAAAAAAACTAAATGGTGTCTTTCACAGAGACCACCTTACTGGTTCACTTGGCTAAAAAAAAACCTTTGTCAATAAATGTTGTGGATGTGTTGCATACTCAGAGTTCACGATTCATTTAGGAAAAATATAGGAAGGGTTAGAAATTCTAAGTCCTGAAACTCTTCAGGACTTAGAAAGCAACTACTTTTGTGCCATCATTCTAATTCACATGCAGTTTATCTCATGTTCACTGGAGGGCGTATTTCCTTTGTTTTGAATTGTTGAACTTAAAAATTAACATTTCATGCTCATCTTTCATTTAGTCACTCAACTTTAGATTTCCGTTGATATTCTGATGACGCTTTTGTTGTTTTAATTGTGTCTGACCCAACATTTCTACTAAAGGAACAGAATTGTAACTTTAGAACAGTATTAGTATTTACGTAAAGTATATAAAACATTTCAAATATAGTTCAGTGTTCAGGTGTCACCACCTCTGAATGTGTCTGAACAATTAGATGTCAAGGCATCACCAAGTTTTGAATGCACATACCTCCCACATTAATGTCTTTTTTTGGATAAACAGAGACAATTTGGTACCAACTGGGCCCATGTTGAAAAAAAATGGAAGACGGCTCTATTTTTTCTTCTGTCTTTGCAGCCTTGTGCTCTCTTAAAGCTTTTGCTGCCTTTCCATTTATAATTCCAGGGTTTGTCCCTTCCCAGAACGACCTGGCTCGCCCTTCTGACAAAGTTTTGAGTTGGGTTTTTCCTCTGTGCCGTGCCCTGGATGACCTCATTTTCTTTCACTGTCAGCTCTCTGCTGTTCATTGTATATTTTGGTTCAGATCACTGTTCTCCTGGATGACTAAAATTTGTCAAAGGGTTGTTAAACAATGTGAACATTTTCTTTGCTGCCCACCCTTCCCCTTTTAAAACTTTTGAGGATTAACTTTGGATTTCTGCTTTCCCATGTCTCTGCAATCTTGTCATTTTCTGCTTTCCAGCTTACAGATAGACCCTGACAGTCAGTACAGTTTTGGACCATTCTGGTCTCCACTTATTTGATGCAAAGAACTTTCCCCATGCTGAGCATGCATGAGGCATCAGTGGAAGAGAGACCTCTGGCAGAAACAGACTTAGGTAGGATCGCCATCTGTCTTGACCAGTTGGGGTTTGATAAAACAGCAGCTCAGGGGCGCATGAAGAGAAGTAAAAGAACTGGGGACTGCACTTCCGCACAAAAACATGGTAAGCCACATTTAAACAATTCAAAAGACTTAAACAGCCCTTTTATTCTCAACATCGAATAGTTTTCTTTACCAAACACACATTCAAACACTGACAAGGACGACTCAATACCTGGCCTGGAGCCAAATCAGCTCATTTACCCACTTATTCCAGGTTCAGACACACATACTCAATGGATCCTTTCATTCTCATTAACACAAGTTTTTTTTTGTGCTTATCAGTCTTCATGAGTTCTCATTACATGGCTGATCCTCACCAGCCTGCCACACTATGATTTAGTTTGTTTTTGCCAGAGTGAATCACGACTACATCTGACTGATATCTATCAAGCGGTGCCAGCTGTCATGTGGACACGAGCCGCTCTAATCATTCGGTGAGCTAAGAAGTCTCTTGGGGATTCTGTTTCGCTAACCACATTAGTTGAAGAGAGCTACAGCTGCACATCAAAAAGGCAATGTTTAACCAATATCTGCTAAGTGACATTATATAGCTGCATTTCCGCCATATGCTCTTCCACATTTAGTGTTTATTTGTTTATTCTCCTTCTACAGTTTGGTGTCTGCTGCCCCATCTCTTTTCTTGCATTGAACCTCCTTCCCAGCACTGAACCACTGAACTATTTTTACTTTGCCATCTTCCTTAAAACTATAAAATCTGCCAGATATTCAGATATGTCTGTAGCAATTGAGATATCTTGGATTTGCTGTGTGTGCTTGTTTTAGTACTCAGGCTATTTACAATATGCTCTGTCAAACATTTTTGGGTAATTCCACTCAAAAGAGACAGATGGTGGGACAGACAGATGCTGGGAAAACTGGTCAAAATTGTTTTGTTTTTTTACTCTGTTGCCTTCCTTAGGATTTTGACATAAGCATACCATAGGTATAGCAAGATTAGATAACCGTATTTCACACTTCTACAACCCCATTTGTAATGAAGTCTGTAGTTGAAGCCATATGCAGACTACAACAAATGACAGGTTAGTGAATGAGGGAAATTAAAGACAGAAAACATGGGGCACTGCCAAATCAGGGAATCCATTAACCAAAACTACAAAGAAAACAAGAAACTGGAAAAGAACTGGCAACCAACTCAAAGTGAGAGAACAACAATGATAAGGACCTGCCAATGCCTGAAGTAAACCAGGCACTGAGAATGCTTGTAACTAACAATGGCAGGTGTGTTTATTGATAGATGGGGTCCAGGTGGGCATTGAGACCAGAGAAAAAGAGGCACTATATGGAGTAAGCTGAAGCAATATACTCCACTGACCAATATACACTTACATATTATATTGCATATACGTATATATAATTATATTGTTGTGTATATCATATTATACACAGTACATTTATAACCAAAAATATGTTAAAATGTACATATCCTAATTATTTCTTCTCTTGAAAAAACCCAGACAGAAGAATGATCTGAATAGTAGTAAACGATGAAGGGTCTGTTTAATAGCATAATTATTGCACCAGGGGCTTTTGTCCACTCCGAGGTTCGCAGTTATTGTAGTCTGTTGTTTTATAGTCAGTGAAGCAGGTAAGTGGCAGTGATTTGATGTGTTGGCACAGCCTACCTCATGATCCCAGCTGAACTCCATAACGACTTCATCTGCCCAGCTCATAGATGGATGCTTTTTGACTCTCATGTGGAACTTACCCGAACTGGAGCAAGTAGAAGCATCTTCAAGTATAACATTGCGCAGTATTTCTGGTTGTTAAGATGTCATCCCACAGAGAAAGTCCATAACTGGAGCAGGGGAGACGAAATGTTCTATTCTCCAGACGGTCAAATCTAAAGCAGCAATGAGACATTTGGCTTGTGGCATTAAGCACATAGCACGTAGCACATATGTAGCACTCATCAGGTAAATATACGCCAGACCTGGAGAAATTATGTATTTGATTCTTCATTAAAAAAAATTCCATACATAGAGTTAAGGTACATTTAGTAACAATGTTGTTCTCTTGTGAACTTATTGAAAACCCAGGACCAATCCTGACCCACAAAATGTTTGGGAATTGATATTCTGTCAAAACCAAAGCCACTCTACCTGTGGCTCTCTCAGATTCCTGCCATCCCTGTTGTTAGGCAAGCTCTCAAACACTGCTTGAAAATCAGTGTAAGACCAATACTGAGAGAACTTTGTCTCTTTTGGCTGAGGTGAAATAGCAGTGCTCTATACAAAGATTTTCTTCAATAGAGCTGTGTACTTTACACTTGGAAATGGAAAAAACTAAATTAAAATAGCCTCTCACTGCATTGCAGCTTCAGCATGAAAAATAATTTTCTATTCTTTTCCATTCTATTCTGGTCTTACTGCAGTACAAACAATTTACCCTTGTACAAGTGCACCACAGTAACATACCTCAAACCTGAAAACATTTCTGGACTACATTTCTAGAATGACAATTCTGGACTGCATTCCCTTAACTTGACTACATTTCTGGCCACTGTTAATATTATGGGGACTGTCTGTCTAGTGTCTTTCTGTATGGCCTGTCAATTAGCTTGTCTGTTGATGTCTGCATACTCTTTAATGTTAGTTGCGTGTTGATCTTTTTTGATACAGCACATTGGAGTTTGGGGACATGGAATTTCAATCTCCTGTGCAATTCTGTTACTTAGTCTGATTGATTAAGTCTGAGACTTAAGACCAAACTGGGTAGTTGTTCATGCTGGTGAAAATTATGCTAAATAGGAGAATTGTAGTAATGACAACCACTTACTGTGATAATTAAAAATCACTCCCATTAAGGTGAAATTAATGCACACAATACTTTCCCACCTAGACACGAACTTCATCTTATGCTAAACTATTAACATTAATGCCAAGGAGGTAAGAGTATTCAATTAATTATTTTTGGTTTTCACTGAATGAAACTCATTTAAAGTTTAAACTTCAACAAACCAAGTGCAAGTCAGTCAAATTTTGATGTTTGACTTGTTAGAGCCTTTCATTATTTTATGCGTGCCTTAAATGCAGAAAACATGAAAAAAATAGCTTAGTGCAAACTAAATTTTTTCGGCAGCATTACATGAAATATTCACTGAACCGATGTTTCTAAATGAGTCACAGAATCCCAAAATAATCAACAGCAGCTACATGAATTACCCTCCACTGAACCTCCAGGATCATTTTCCTTCATACTCCGATTGTGAGGGCTCATGCTGTTCTATATTAATTTCTGGCATTCAGCCCTCTTTATCTCCTCTGACACAAAATCTGATGTCAGAAAATGTGAGCATTCTGTGGTATCACTTTGCATGTTGACTGATAAATGCTAATATTTAGAATGATGAAATGCAGCCTAAAACATACACACTGAAGCTCATTTCATTTTTTGTTACTGACACATTTTTTTAGTTTCATGATACAGCCAATTTACCCACACCAGGTTCCATAGTTCACATGGCTAACAGGGATGAAAACATTGCACACATGTCTTTCACAGAAAAATACAGGATGACTTGAATACCTTTGAAAGATGAAAATAGTATTTACTGTTGAAAAAGCACCATGTGGTTATCTAAATTTGTTAGAAATGGTGGCAGTGGCACCGACAGTTCTTGAAGTCTGCCTTAAAGGCTCGATGGACCACTGAGTTACTACACTGATGGCAAATGAAGAGACGGTGGCCCTACTGGGATTACGGTTTTAATTATCATTTAATGATATTATAATTACATTTTCTTGTAAGTGTGTCTCAATGACTGTCCCGCTAGCTTTGAAAGTGCATGGCAGGAAGAGTGCACAGTGAGAAGGGAGAATTGTGTTAAATGATGAGAAATGAGGAATCGTGTGAAGGTTCAAATAAAAGTGTGGATTAGAAAGTGAAAACCTGGAGAGCTTTCCTCTAACATTCATCTATGTGGAGCAAAGTAGCTATCAATTTTGTCAGAATGACATTTTCAAATAACTGGAAAAAAGGGCGGCCTATCGTGGAGAATTGAAGGTTCTTTTTTGGCATCTATTCACGCTGATGGATAGAAACGATATGCATGAGTTTTGTAGATGTCTGTCTGGGTTACTCATCACATGATGAGAGTTCTGTGTGGATGGAGAGGTTGTTGACCTATCGACTCTGGCGCTAAATCCAAGGCTGAGATTACTTGCTCCCATTTTCAGGCCCTGCTGATTCAGAGTGGAAGATTGCACATAAATCCTTTCGAGAAAATAATAAAAGGAGCTTGTACTTTTCCCTCACATAGCTTTTAATCTGAGCCCTGGAAAACCACCCACACCGTCATACAGTCAGCTCTCCCTTCCATGCACGGCTTCTCGTATTCGCATTGTGCGCACGCTACTTTAAAATCTTTGAGCAGATGAGCAAAAACTCAATTACGGACATGAAAATCTCTGAAAAAGATGCGATACTTAGCTGAGGTAATGAGGAAAACTCTTGTGTCTCTGAAGGCTCTCAGAGGCAACATTCAGTGTTCTGGGGTTGAAAGCACACATGATGTATAAGTGACTCGGAAGACGAGCTAGTTACCAAAGCGCATCCTCACAGATGACACGATCTTTCAACTGTGGGAGCGATGTATGAATTGCCTGGGTAGAACTCTGCTGGGTGCGCTGCAACATCACAGCTGTTCTCCTGATCGCAGACTTTACAGACAAATCTAGCCAATATGTGCCACTCGCACTCGCACAACGTTGCAGCTGCACCGCTCACACCGGCCCTCACGCATGGGATGAAGTTGCACGTGCACGAAGGGAAGACACTGAAGATAGAGTTGACTGCGTCGTGGTCCAAATTGCCTCTCCTCTCCCTGCATCTCAATAGTAAGTTGTTATTATGCACAACAAGGGCATATG
Source organism: Menidia menidia (assembly GCA_907169785.1). Taxonomy (NCBI): domain Eukaryota; kingdom Metazoa; phylum Chordata; class Actinopteri; order Atheriniformes; family Atherinopsidae; genus Menidia; species Menidia menidia. Next base: position 6,581,374 of record CAJRST010012224.1, on the reverse strand, counting down.
AGGCTTTAAAAGCTTCAGCAATTCATCTCAATGAGGAATATTTTTTGCATATTTTTACATGATTTCTACATGAATTATCTTTGTGTTTGTTGTTCATTGAGCTGATTACCTGAATTCAACATACATTTAATAAATAACACATAAAAAAGCCTCTGTAAGCCTCCCCATAATATTAACTTAAACTTGTCTAAATTATTCTTAGCATCTATGCTTGTCATGCAAATGTATGTAATTTGGAGTTTTCAGTTAGGCAAGCGTACAGTTGGTGTGGGATTTCTTTTACTGAGAGTGGGAGTCAATCTTTTTCTCTAACGCTTCTGTTTCAACACATTTTATAAAACATTTGTCTGCTTCAAATACGTACAATCCACAGGCAATGACATGCTAAATACTTGTGTGTATTAATATCATATGCACATAAATACATGTGTATGTCAACTTCTTCCACAACTTCTTCCACAGCTCTGGAGCCTTCTGCTCCCTATATAAGTGTGTACAGAGTCTTGAGGGATCCCACAGAGTGAACAGACCTCCTTGCTGTGTATGTGTCTGCCTGCTAATCCTTACACTTTTCATCCGTCTATCTGAGTTAGATACAAAGCAAATGAAATGAACACATATCCCCAGTTGATGGGCTTCCATTGGAGAGCAGGAGGCTTTAATGCATGGTTCTCGTGCACTCCTCCCACTAGTACAGGCTGAGGAGAGGGGGGGGGGGGGGTGGTTGACAAGAAAGATTTCCCATGGGCTGCAACTGAAATGATAGATTTGTAGAGGAGTGCAAGTGCCTCTCCAAGGCAGAAGCAGAAATATGTGTTGAAGTGTTTTACATCCCAAATATGTTTCCTGATGCTTTTTTAATAACAGAAGACCCCCGTGGCGCTTGCATCCCGCCTTGATAATGAAGCTGAAATGGATCCTCAAATACAATTTTGTGGATAATAACATTAGACACACAATCATTATCAACACAAAAATATAACTGACTGTATTCTTCTATCCAGCTCAAAGGCAAGGTAAGACCTCAGTTAACTGAGTGATGTTCCATATTCATTGTCAACAAATGTTATTCTACCCTTTTTTGTGCACCAATATAAAATCCTGTTCATTAGACGATAAGCACATTTTAGTTGCTGAAGTTCTGGAGGCACTCTCTCAGCATCACCCCACTGGATTAGACTCCAACCTGCCCCCACAGTGGGAGGTGCTCTGAAACCTGCCCAGAATGATCAAACTGGTAGAATTCACCGTGAGGCACTTGCACTAAAAAAATCTGAACTTGTGTCTTCATTTTCTCATGTAAATACAGCTCACACACGTGAACTAAATTTGAAGTCACCTGTAAAGAAAAAACATGGGAGAACTACGATGTCGAAAGATGGCTCTAGGTAGCAGGCTTGAAGAGGATCACAAGAAGAAAAAGAAGAGATTCAAGTAGTTTCGTCTGGTTGCGTCTCATGGAGTAGAGTCATGTTGAGGTCTTAGATAGATTTAAAATTTTATATGCGGAAAAGCTGGTCTTGCCATGACCATCACCTAACTTTAAATGATAAGCTTGACCAAAGAGCTATCATGTTGTCAAAAATGTAAATCTGCTGCAGGAATGTCATCTGCCTGCATGGTGATTTAATTCTTCCCCTTAAGGGTTTAATTTAGAATATATAAACAGACATATATATCCTCCATTAAGCTGCTGAGAATCGTTGAGATTACACTTAGAAATGTCAGCCTGCAGAACCCAGCCTGCAGAACCCAGTCAATTGCGGGCATAACCTTAAATTTACTTTCAAGGAAAGGAGTTTAACTTCACACTTGGAATCCAGAAAGTGAAGTACATAATACATGGGCGTAGCCATCAATCTTGAATGCATGTATTTTAGATAGTTGTTGGACCAACTGCTCAGAGTATGTGCAAGCTCTGCTTTGTTACTGGTAAATTGTTTCATACAGCACAAGCAGGATCTTGGCTGGCAGGAAGGCAGATTAAAAAGTATTGAGCTGGCTAACAATGAGAAAATCCCATCAAAACCGCATTGTCTGTTCAACTTTAGAGACAAACCCCCATAACATAGCATTGTTGCTAAATAACAGCCAGCACACTGCAAAGGAGGGTGGAATCTCACTGAGGAAATCTCATGCCGAGTCAAACGTTCAGGATGAATACACATACAGTTACACCCCTTGCTCAGAGACACTGCAGCTCATTGCCTTCGTCCCCCAGCTCACGCAGGAAAATTCATCACTTGTCTTGTGTATACAGGCCTGATATGTGAAGCGTACAGTTCCCTGAGAGGTTCACACCAGCTGTTCATCTTCTGAGGTGAAGGAGTTTCTGAGCAAGACACCACACAAACAACAGCTCACATGCTGGTTACGTGAAGCCATCAGACAACCACAAGGGGGGATATCCTGCTAAGACTAAAGCAACTTTTGTAAACATATGTGTCGTCTCTTGATTTCTTGTAAACTGTCCTGTAAATCTGATGGATCACTATGTATGGGGAAAAAAGTAAAATCCTGCTTGTGCTCAGGTCCGCAATGCCAGCATTGACCAGAATTTTGTTGTATTTAAGCTTGGATAGTCGTTAATATTTAATACCACATCAGACTATGCAGAGCCTGTCTTGTGACTTTCAGGGCATACTAAGGGGACTAGGCACAAAACCATCAAATTGATCAAGTTGCCATAAAGGTAGATTTTCTTTTGTTGTTAAAAGAAACAGCAGAAGAACAACTGTAAATCTGCTTGTTGTGATGTGTAAAAGAAAGCACAAAGGGTGATTGAATCAGAGAGAAAAACATTTGAAACTATGTTTTATTGCAGCTCTTTATTGAAAATTAGTCACAACAGGATGTGAGAACATTTCTAGAACTGGTGCTCAATCATAGTGCATCAAAAAATAAATTCCCAGGCGATCCCAGGTAGGATGCTCAGATTACATCTAAGCAATTATTTGAAAACAGCAGGATTTCTTCAGAATGAAATCTCACAAATTTTTGCAGTGAAATGATTGTGAGATGTGGTGGGGAAGCTGGCACAGACATACCGCAAACACGAGCAGGAAAATTAAACAGAATTGGCCGTGTGAGACAAAAACTCAGGATTAGTCGTGTAGGAACAAAGCCTCTTAAATACTTGAAGTACTCAGGGCATTTATCTCCAACACTTTCCCCACGTCCAAATATACATTCCAGCGGTTCCAAAAGGGCTTACTGAAGACTGTTAGAGGAGTTGTTGTTTGAAAGAAAATGAAAACTAAATGAAAGCGAGCTGGTAAGAATGGCAAATCCTATCCGTCCCACTGTCCCTTGATAAATGAACTCTAAGTTATCCATGAAAGCAACACACCAACAAAGCCAGGACAAACAGAAGACAATTACTAGTGTTTCCCTGCAAGCTCGTGAACACTGGCAGCAGAGACGGAAAACATTTAAGGCTTGGTCATGTGGGTACGTTGGACAGGTGTTGTTGGATGCTTGGGCTGAGTATTTGTGGCCTGGGAGCACGTCTTTTTCATTACTGAGCAAAGTACGCACCCTTATCACACTGCTTCCATCGATCATGAGAAATAAGACCTTCCATGAGAAAAGGCTTCTACATCAAGAGCTGTGGCTCAAGGAAACCTTGGGAGCTGAGCTGAGCCGAGCTTTCGAGGGCAACAATGGACCCATGGAGCATAAGAGGCACACGCAAACTCTTACACACACTTTCACAGTAGCTCAACACCTCCCAGTCTCTCAGATATCTACTCAGGCTTTATACTGCTCTGATCCTGCTGCTGCAGCAACATCAATATATTGATTTTGTTGCCAGCATACACAGCCAACCTTTGACCCAGAGTAAAAAAACATTCTACAGTAACCCACACAGCTGAATTCCTTTGCCCAAAGCATAATTAAGAATTGATTAGCAGTCACTTGGTCTAATGATACATTGTGCTAAAAAAAAAACGGCAGAATTGGGAGCGTCAAGCACATCTCTAGCTGTGTGTTTCTTCCGCTTTGGAACTGAGAGTCTCTACAATCTAAGAATGATTGTCCATCTCATTTACAAAACTCTACAGTTTTATGAACGTGTATTATGGCCATCGTGTCCAACCAAGTGTCTCACTTAGCGAATCTGTAGGGTGTGCCCTGGAAAGTGGAACGAGCTAAAGATTTAAAGGAGCACATCCACTTCCTTCCTCCTTCTCATCATCATTTCCCACGCTCATGTAACATGACAATCAAGTTGCAATCACTTTTTAATCAGCCTCTCCCTCATTTAAGTGGCCCTCTCACTCTTCGGAGTGGGCCTGTCCTCCCCAAGTGTTCACTCACACAATGGGACTTCTACCATTTTCCGACAAAAAAGGAAGGATGTCGACAGCCATGATTGTTTCATCACCTCAGTCGAGCCTTTTAAACTTGCCTGTCTCCTGGGGCTGTCAACAAAGCCTCCGTGCAGCTTTGCTCGTCATCGGATGAGGCTGTCATTGAGAGATAATTGACTGTCAATTAGAGAAAGAGACAACAACATAAGAGTCAGCGGGAAGGCAGTAAATCACTACCTGTCTGTCAGGCAGCTTTGCTTGTCCTGCTCTTCTTTCCCTGCCTCTGTGTTTCTCTCCTCAACATGCTCTGGACAATCCTTCTCTTCCAATCACAGATCTCTGTTGTTATTTATAGTACAAGTTTATTTTATTTTTGTTTTTTTCAAGCAAATTTTCCGGGAGATGGTTGCTCGTACTGGGTCAAAAAAGATAACTCCTGGCCACCAACTGGTTGTTGTTTTCCTCTTGTGGATGTCAACTGCAAGAGCTTTCATTTTCTTCCTCCTCGAGGTAAATTTGTTTGGCTGAAAAAAAAGAAAAGCTACTTTTTCCCCTGAGCTAAGGCTATGAGCAACAGAAGTGAATCTGCTGCAGACTGGTGACATCACGCACTCCAGTTCATTTAGTTTGAACCATCCGTCCAATTGGATTATTGGTTTGAAGTAGGGGTAGAAGTCCATTACAGAGACAAACATGGCACACAATCATCATTTGGGATTATGGCTGTGGCTGTGAGGTCATATCACGGTGAAGCCCTAGTTTAAACCAGAACATAAAGGGTTGTCAGAATTGTTGAATTTTCTTTAAACAATTTTTTGGGCTGCTCGTGAAAAGACGCCTGTCTCACGAACAGCCCCCGACATCCTGAGCTGTGACCATCAATTCGCAAGCCGGCAGCAAAGTTTGGGTCACAGGAAGTTGGAGCTTGTTCTAACATTGCAGAAGACCTCCTCACTTCTTGACTCAAACAGGAAAGAATGACAAGTGTATCTCCATATGCATAAGGAGAAGTGTAGGACCTGAGAGTGGCTAAAACCCGAGGCTGAGATAATTGGGCGCTGAAACTTGCCAGAAGTGCAGGAAAACTGACTTTAGAAGGAAGAAACTGCGACTTCACTGCTGAGGAACGGGAGCAGTTGCGAACGACAGCTGCGGGGGAAGTGCCAGGTGTGTTGTTAAAGATAATGTCAGTAAGCAAGTGTGTGTGGGTGACAGGGGCATTATTCAAAGCATTACTTTTTCCATTTCATGTTACCTGCATCCTGCTGCAGTTTTCATCCAGTCTGCAGGGAGAAGCTGTGATAAAAGGCTGGCTGAGAAGTATTTAACTTAATTGGGCACAGTGGTTAAAGCTCGGTCTGTGGTGAATGCTGCCGTCATTTAAGAATCATTAATGTCGCTGTTAAGTGAAAGCTTAGTATATTTCCAGTCTTAAAATGTAGAGGCTGTCAGGATTGAGATGATATGATGACACACTGTCAATGTTGAAAAAAAGGAAGCCCCAAATTACTATAATAAATGAGCAGGTGATCTTTGTAAAAGCATTTTTCTCCTGTTCCACCCGCTTGCATATAATAAGAATTATCAAAAGTATATATTTGGGACACATTTATTTTGGAATACTTTTTTGGACTCTTTGTATAGTTTTTAGCTTTCTAATTGCCAACTGGATGTTTCCTCTGATTGTATTCAATATAGGAACAAAGTTCTGTTTCAGCTTTTACTTTTACTCTGGAATATATTGTCAAAATACTTGACCAAAAATGTCTTTTTTTTCGTGATAAATTTCAAACTCTTCAAACTCGAGGAGTGAATACCATTTTTACCCTGCAGCGTATTAGTGCTTGAGGCAGGCTGCTGGTTTTGATTAGCCAAAACTCAAAACTAGCTCTGCCACTGTAACCAGTCAAAGCCCATTTAACTTCAGTGACACGTTCCTTTTAATGTTTCAGCAGACAAAATATTCTTTTAATCTCAATTGTTACAAGTCAGGTCTGCTGTCTGTCTTACCATGGCATAAAAAGCTTTGGTTTCGTCAAGGCAATTACGAGAATAAATCTAGTCTTTCTTTAATGACTGCGAGCACAGGCCTTTGAAGGGAGTTCCTGAGAGCCAGCATCTGTCACCAGGCACCCACAGCAAGGAGCTTTGAGTCATCTATTTTATTACATTTTATCCATAATCTGCCTCTTTGTCCCGAGGACGACAGTGTTTGAATTTCACAGACAGCTGGGACTTGGCTCTGAGAATAAAGGTTTATAATGCAGACAACCCTGAACACACAGCCAGCATAAAGGAAAGAAGAGATTAGTTTTCACTCCTGCTAAAACACGAACCCTGTGCTTTTGCCACAAGCAAAATATTTAAATTAGTTTTTTTCTGACTGAATGTTAAAGAATGATACATTTTATTTGAGAAATGACAGTGGTGTGGTGGTTTGCACCACTGCCTCACGGCACCCCTTGTGGAAAAAATAGTGCATATAACAGGGAGCAGATTCCAAAAAAACTATTGACAGTTCGATGACTAATTTAGCCACACTTCACTGTTCAAAAGTACTTTGCTAATAATTCAAAGCTGAGTGCTTAGATAATGATTATTTACGTGTAAGAAATGACAGGAAAACCACATATTCACAAATAATTAAGTTGTGATTAGTCCATTACAGCCTTTACATCAATCAAACCCTCTCATTCTTCACAAGAATCACCAAGGTTTAAATCAAACACAGCAAGTGTTTATGTAAGCTCCATGTAACTCAGCAGTTCGTCACCTCATAAATACTAACCTACGCTTCCAGTGTCAAATAAATTAAGCATGATGTTGATAAGCACAGAGTTCTCAAAATGTTCGAATTGACTGTGGATCAGCGAACACACACCATGTTCGTTCTATAATTATACTAAAATCTTTCCTGAGGTCACTTTCTACAACACTAGGGATGCAGGTGCCTTTATATAATGGAGGTGTGTGCAAGGCCACTGAAAAAACTACAGCTTTAATTAACTGTTTGTTATTTCTTGTTGGAAAAAAATATAACTGATAAAATATTTTCCAAAAAAAGATGAAAATATGAGTATCGACTAGTGTGGAAAAACAAAGAATTGCAAACAAAAAACGTTAATGATGTTAGCTGAATGTTAGCAAGATGCTCAGCCCACACATCTTAGAGAAAAGAAAAGGTAGTGAAAAAAAGATCTCCACACACCAGGGGCCTGAATGTGAAGCAGGCCCCTGCTTCACATTCAGCAAGATTGCTTCAGGTTCACCTCTGGATTTTGATTTTCCCAAAACTGGTCCTTTGTAGCTACCATAGCAGCACGGTTACCATAGTAACTATGAAACCCTAATGTACCCTTGGGCTCATCAATTTTTGAGAAAAAAGATTAGCATGATAAAAATATCACCTTCTAAACAATCACTTCTATTAAAAAAAATGAAAAAAATGGATTAGACAGTAGTGCTTGATGGTGTTTCTCTCTAACTGCTACTGGGATTAATCAGTAATTACACTGTTTTACTTGGAATCAGAAGCCTCTTTATTTGAGAAATGTTTGCCAAAGAGAACATCATTTAGCCTAAAACAGGGATTGATTACTCTAAAACCCATTCTTGCTGACTTTCACAAAATTATATAAATCATTTATGGCTGTATTAGTAAAATAGTTATATATAATACTTATATATAAATACTGAAATTTTGAATATTTACTTTTTCATAAATCGCATAATTGGATGTATTTACATGGATATTAATATTCACATTTAGCAGTAGATTATAAAAATAAATTCAAATCAAAAGGAGAATTAAGACCCCTGTGCAGCTAAACTCCCAGATATGAATAATAAATCTGCTTTTCATTTTCATTCAGTAAAATACATAATTGTTAAAGTCTGCTCATTTCTTACCTGTTCACACAGTTGGCTGCTGACATATATCAGCTTGGAAGGGAGTTGAGCTTTATGAGATCAACATAAGAAATCCTGGAAATCCTGAACCTGGTATGCAGTACAGAGCACAGGACACAGGAGGAGAAATGTTACACATCAGCATAGATTAAAGACCATGCTTGAGATATACTTTACATATCATCCGTAGGTCAGGAGATAATGAGCTCATTGTTTAAAGATGGTAAAACTGTTTATGTCATCATCTGATGAACCACATCTTGTTACCTCGTCAAAATCCTGTACATTACGGCCATGAGAAAACCATGTTACATTGTTTTGTACAAACATGGTAAATTAAGTTCACTTACAAAATAGCATGAACATAAGGTTTGCTTTGCAGCCTTTTACATGGTCTTACAGAATCTATTAAAGAAAGTTTCTCCCCCTTGGCAGCTGCCACCTCATCCACCTTTAAAAAGCCTGTTGTTGTTTCTAGCTCCTCATGTTTCTCCATTTCTGACGCCACTTTCCCCTGTTTGTCTTTGCATTTATAAAGAAATCTTTACGGGATATGTGGCTCCCCTTTGGCAGCTTCACAATCCAGAAAATTGGTTTTATCTCGCCCACTTTCCATTCCTCGCTTGCAGACAAACTGTCAAGTGCAGCAGCAAAATAAAGACAGACATGAAATTCCATTTGAAAGGACTTTCCTGGAAAGGCAGCACCTTTATTTATCAAGGGGTGCGTAGTCATGGATGGATCCCAGCAGAGTAGCGGCAGTAGGTTCAGGCTGTACTTCTTTGAAAAGAGATTTCTCTTTGTATGAGGGGTTTGTGTGAGAGCGCTGCATTATTCACAGGTTCTTTAGTCACAGCCTGAATGTCAGCCCGCGTGAGGAAGCTGCTGCTTTAAGGTAAACAATGGCCATATGCTTCATTGACACAGTGTAAATGCAACCGAATAATTGCACAACTTGACTCAAGAGCTCATAATGGCCTCCTCTACACTCAAAAGTGCCACGTTTATTGTGCTTTGCCTAAGATATAATACTGCAGACATGATAATCAATCCGTCTCACAAGAAGCAGTCTCCTCGATAATTCCCCCTGTTCAGAGAAAAATAAGCACACTGACACAGTTAGTACTGCTCACAGTACAACATGCCATAAGCATGTATGATAAAATCAAATTAGAGAAATACACATTTTTAGGTTTTGATTTAAAGGCAAGACGTAGTCAGTACAAAAATAAAACAGGTCTGGGATTTTCTGATGTTGCAATGATCGGATTCTGAAGCAGAAACATGGCATTTTGTGACGTGGCCTCCCTTTCTCCCAGCTCATACTGAAATGTTCCAGTGGTTAAAAAGCCCAAGGCGGAGAGGCCCTGCACCTGTGGCCCAAGAGAACTGCTCTTGGTAGCTTGTGACATTCAAAAAGGTCCTTGTCAATTGGAAAATAAATCTGCATGTAACTGAAAGACTTGGTCTTTCCGTTTCCTGGAACCTGTGACCTGGAACTATTAGCTCGAAAACATAAACTCCACAGGGAGATGTCAACTGAAGTAAGAATCCAGGGAGACGTTTTTGAAAATTTAGGAAAGAGTGAAGACTCTTGTAATCCCATTCACATATGTAATTGATCAGTTCAATTGTCAGGCTCTACCTCAAGATTTCTCAGTGTGTTTTGTTTCTGTAAACATCACGATTGTGCAATGATGCTGTTTTCCTACAAGCTGCCATCCCAAAGTCTGTTGATTAAATGGCAGGTTTTTGATGCACATCTTTCACTCCGTAAACATTTTCAGACATTTTTCAGAAAAGAAAAAAATACAGCACAGTCGCTTCATTAGTTATTCAGTGGGGACATTATTTTCTTCTCTGTGCTGTGAGAGATAAACACAAGCAAATATAGTCACAACAACCGAGTCTAAATATAGTGGAAACAGAGACATAAGTGCAGACGTGCAGCTGCATTCAGTTTGCATGTATTCCCGTGCCCCAAGAGGGTTTTTTCCCTCATGGTCCAGAGGGTTTTGTGATCTAGCCGTTGCCTTGGGGAATCCAATGGAAATTCATCTGAAACAGCTTCGGTCTTTGCCGATACTTTTAAGTAAGATGAGAAAATTCTGGAAACAGAAAAGCCCTCCATACTTGTTTATTCCTCTTTTTTCTTTGGACGTTTAGAGAGATCTAGAGTCCTCTCAGCATACAAACTAGTACTACTCCCCCAGACATTTTTTTCTATCAAAATGAATTAATCTTGTCCACTCAAAACTTAAACCTTCACACTGAGCAATTTTTTTTAAGAAGCTGGATCACTCGGTGGGTTTAAGAAAACCTCTTTCATATCCCGAGTGTTAACGAAAACGTTGCATGGGCTGTGTTTTTCTTTTCTTCGAATAGACGTGAAAGAAAACACAATCCAAAATGTCAATTTGAAATGGTTTCCAATTCCACTGCTGTTAGAAATAGAATGAACATGGTTCAGGTGGCTGCTTAGTTGCTTTTCAGATGTATTTTTTTTCCTGGGCTTTCTTGCACCAGGATTATCTTCCTGAATTTAAGCTGCTGCAAAGGCAGGAGGGAAAACCTGATAACCAAACTAACACATACATTACGAGGGACAAAATGACTGACAATTGAAACAATACAGAGGGATGGATGGCACTGAAGAGCTACAACAACCTACAGAGAGAGTCTGACAAGGACAAAATGGAAACCTGGGGGATACATACAGCGGGGGGGATGGGGGGTGATAGCAAATAGGGATGAGGTGAAGATACTGTTTGGATCATTATGACAAGAAATCCTTTCTTTAATGTGCCTCTGACTCCCAAAGTCATGTACAGGTTATAATTACGAGGGGGAAAAAAATAAAACTGTCATTGTTTGCTTTTTGCAGACATGCTTATCCAAATCTGCAAAACTCAGACACTTTCATTTGATCAATGTGTACCTATTAATTCAACCTGCTTCCATGTTTGCTGTTGGACACGTTCCTTTATGATATTCTAGAGAAAAAAGTAGAGTGTTAAGCAGTTAATATTTTTCCATTGTTTATGAGGAACATTCGCTTCCTATGACTACGCGAGATTCTTCTCCTGTTGTGCTGCAGCCTGTTCGGTGGAAATAACACGTCGACTCGTGACTCTCCTTCCTCTCCTGTAATAAAACCTCTCACCCAGCTGGTGCTGCAGTCACATGTACTCTGGCACAGCAGAGACATTTATAAAGGGATACAGGAATTTAGCTGCCGCACAGAATTATGTTCTTTTCACAGCTGTTGGTCTGGGATTCATTTGCTTTTCGGATTTTGAATTTTATACATGACCGTCGTTGAAACTCTCAGGACTTGTCCTTAAATATGCTGAGGGCTCTGTAAAGAGTCTGAGAGCAGAGTCTAGGACCAGATAATGGCCCGCTCATTGACGCAGTTGTTAAGAGGTGTTAAGTGGAGTCTTTCCTCTAAATAAATGTGGCAAAACCCCAATAACTTTCCATTGATTATCTGAGGAAGCCCCTTATTCATGCTCTAACAACAAGTGTAATTAAGGGTGAGCACCTTAATGCATCTGGACAATGCAATTGATAAGAAATCTAATTCTAATGAAAATGATTTATTTATGGTACATAAAGAGGATAAAGAAGAGTGGTTGTTCATTTATAAGGATATTTGCAATGAGGACTGTGTGCTATTTTTCTCTGAAATTATGGAAAAAATGGAAATAGCCTTCAACTCTCTGCACATAAACTGCAGCTAAAATGAGGGAAAGATTATCTGCAAGACCACCGATGTGGCCCCTTCTATTCTTTACACGCTGAATTCCAGATTCCGTTCAACTTCCCTGTCAGTCAGCTATTTGCAGATACTGTATATATGTACAGAGATGCTATGGCAGATAAACACTGTAAACACTTACTTATGACTAAAATATGATCAACAATATGAAATCAACAGTTTAAATATCTTTGTTTTGTAACAGAGTGAATAGTTTGATTCAATAAGAAGTTAGTTAAGTTAGCTAATTGGTTTTAAATCACAAAAGATATTTTATCAAATATTCACAAAAACAACTAAAAAAAACTAATAAAGCTAAAAATACTACTTTAGAAAGGTACACTTTTCAATTAAATGGTTAAATTTACTTGACAATCACATAAAAGTTGTATTAGGGTTGAAAATAATCTTTTCATGAACATAGCACACTTTTAGAATAACAAGTCATTAACATGAGTATTGCTTTATAAGAAATAAATGGAAATGTTCACCACTTTGTAAGAGAGTGGTGAACAGTGTTAAAATAATGATAAGACAAATCTTGTCAGGGCCAAGGCTAAAAATAAGTAGAAAATTGTCTTGATGTTCATGTCCTCAGACAAATACAGTCACAAGTCAGTGCATGGACACATTCTTTCAAACTGTTGCTAGTGGACACAATTCAACACTGAAACTACGAATGCATTTTAGAAATTTTCTACAAAGACACACACAGAACAATAAAAAGTATTGAAACACCCCTACAAAGTGAATGGATGGGAGTTTTAATGGAAACTGGAGGCTGAAACGTGAATATTTTGAAGTTTTCTTCAGTCATCAGAGCCATTGCCTCTTTCAGGCTCAACAGAGGAGGCACTGATAAGAGTGTTATCACCACAGTTTAAGAGCAAGAATCTATCATTTAAGAGGCGTGCACGTGACACACATTAGTAAAGATGACCCTTTGGAAATGACTTGTTGAGGATGTGTTAATTATTAAAACAAAGACATCAAAACATTTATCAATAAGTGAAGCACATCTAACATGGATCGTGCTCTGTGTTGAGGTCAAGCTGAGAGTTTTTCCGCATTTTTATTCTGAAGGAATGACGGTAAGGGCACGAATGACTGTGTACTCTTTGCTTTCTGTGTGAAGCAGAGAGAATGGTGCGGCTAAAAGTTTATGTTTCTATCTGGCAATAACCACCTACACGCCATGACTCAGCGTAGGTTGCTATTGCTTTAAGAGAAACATCTAGATTCCTCAGCCAATTCTCTGAGGTTGTGTAGGGGCTTCAGATGACTACATACATTTAAGGTTTATAACACCCAGAGGGGAAGAACAGTCTGTGAAAAGGGTCAGCCTTCCTTTCAGGTTTATTTGTCATTACATTTGATGTCCGTATATGCACTATGTACATGTCGCCTTCACACAATATAGGAAAAAAGATTCCCAAACACAAACATGAGGAAGGAAAAAAAAAAGAAAAAAAAAGTTGCCTTCTCTAATCCAGCACACAAGCAATACAAAGAGATCGCTATCACCCTGGCACTGAGATTTACCCGAAGCAAATGTCTTTGTTGCTCGGATGTGTAGCTCATCACAATGAGGAGAAGATAACAGCAGCATCAAAATTCACATACTGTTGTAACACACTGCACAATACCAGGTTTGCCAAAGAGGCCAGGTTAAAAACACATCATTTGAATGACACGTCACATTACACAATGCATGTTCATAATTTTTTCTGCATTAAAGAGTCTGTCACTATACTTACAGCGATGGCCATGACGTGTGCATTCATTGGAACCGGTAGATCATGACTTGCTGCTGATACAAGTGGTAGAATGGGGTCATATTCTATGAGCTTGGATAAAGAGAACAGAATCAGCTCTTCAGATGCCTGGAATCAGCCTTCACTCTGCTCAAACTGGACTTTCTGGCTTTAATCCTACGGCGAATGCGTGGTTAGTCACACAGAAGCCCAAAAATAACATTCAAAGTAAAGCTTGCAGTCTCAGCTGCACTTTTGTTTAAGCAAAGCGAGTTAGAAACTTCCTATTAGGAATGTGTTCTCCATCAGCACACCAGTGCCGAGGTGCACGCAGCTGGGGATGTGAAAATGATGAGTTTACTTGCAGCGTTTGTCAGCAACCAGTGACACCAAAAGCGGCTTATTAGTGAAATTAATGTGACAGAGCTATTTTAGGAATTTGCTCCAGAGAATACACATCCCCGTCAGAAAAAGCCACTGCAGGGGAGCCGCTTTTGCACCACAGCTGTCAGGAATGACGAATGCTGGACCCGTGGAGGAAAGTGTGGAATTTCGCCTCACAAACCTATATCACATGAACTTTCTTCCAGGTTTGTAGTTTACAACACAGCAAATGTAGCCTAAAATGCCCAGTGATTTAATTACAAGCCCTTCTCGTAAGATTCGTTAAAGTCCCATGTGTGTAAGATGTCATTAAAGCATGAGGGAATACATTTAGATCTTTCCCGTTAAAATCATACACTTTTTTAGTTGAAATGAGAAGTGGGAATCCACAGTGTGGCAGATGTGAGCCCCTGCCATTTTACCTTTGACTGGTTTTATGATCACTCAAAAACTCAGTTCTAAATGCAATTAATCATGCCTCACTGTACAGTACCTGTAAAGCCCCACTCATAGACATGATTAAGCTAAATAAATTTTTTTTTAGACAATGACACTTATTAGTGTTATTTGTGCGGCCCTGGGTGAAATTAAAGGGCTGCAAATTAATTTTCCCATAAGTTCTGACTGTTTCACCATCACAAAACTGGGATATTTTTACATTCCTTGGAGCAAGTTTAGCAAATATTCCTATAGACAACACAAAAAACATACAAACAAAAGAAAAACAAACATTTACGTGTTTGTAGGAAAACCAGATCTGCGTGAACAGATTCAGAGTCTTATTTCTGATGGATACTTTCTCTCTGAAAAAACAAAACAAAAAACAAAACAGGACTAAGGATCCATTGAGATCCTTATAGTTCATGCCAGTGCAACAATTTTGAAAGAGAATAAAACAACTTCAATTCTTGTTCATATTTATTTATTTATTTTTTCCTTATCTTTGAGGGTTCTTTTCTTTTTCCACTAGCAAAAGTTTTTGTATTTTTTGTAACCCTGTTTCTCTGGATTTAAAGACTCTCCATTGACATCGAATGAGCAGTGGATGTGGTTGTAAATCCCCTGTTTTATTTAATCCGTCACAGCAAGGAAGTCAGTCCGTGACAAATGAACGCTGATACAGGCAGAAAGCTTCAGTGACAAGTAGCAAGACTCCAGACGTAGCAGGGTTGGGTTTTAATGTGCAAGAGTGACTTTGTGTTGATTTTCATTTGTCAATAGTCATGTGAGTTTAGTACGTTACTCTCAGATTTACTGTCTTCAAAGTTCCTGAAGGGTCGTCAGAGGCTACAGACCACTCAAAAGATGAAGAAGCACACATGGTTTGAGTCAATGGAATGCAAACTGGGCTCCAACTTGAAATTCATCCATTACTCAAATCCTCTGTGTCAAAAATAAAGAAAGAAAAAAAGGAGATTTTTCTTCGATCCCCGCTGACTCACCCTACAGCTTGACCCC
Source organism: Menidia menidia (assembly GCA_907169785.1). Taxonomy (NCBI): domain Eukaryota; kingdom Metazoa; phylum Chordata; class Actinopteri; order Atheriniformes; family Atherinopsidae; genus Menidia; species Menidia menidia. The sequence goes on along the minus strand of CAJRST010012224.1, from coordinate 6,565,796 downwards.
TCTCCAGTCACTGTGGCTAATTTTGGCTGACAGAGGGTCTGCTGGGAGAAGAAGTGGGAAACAAAGAAAGGTGGAGGGAGAAACTGTATATCCTCCTAAAACTTTTCTTGAAGTCTGCAGGTGCAACGACGCTTCCCAGAGGGAGTTGTTCTCTTCCCGGGCTCCCCAGAGGCGTGTGGAATGAGGGTGCTATATGTGTCCTGGTTTCGAGAGGTAGGCAATGAGAGCTACCACCACCCCTACATACACACCGGTGCCTATAGTGATGGAGAGGGCCGCGAGGAACAAAGCCCTTCGGGAGGCGATGTTGGCCAGTGGGAAGTCCCCTTTGTTCACCGCCTTGGTGGTCTGCATAGGAGAAAGTGAAGAGAACAGAGAGTTAGAGGAAAATAATGTTCTCGGTGATCTGAAGAGAAACGCCAGTGCAAGTTTAAAAAGGGAGAGAGAAATAAAAGGAATGACTTTTTGCTATTTACTCTATTTGAAGCAATTCAGGAAAAGCAGGATGAGTTTACTGGACTGAGGAGAGCGCATCATGCATGGCAGGGCAAAAAAATGTCAATTAGTGTTAAAATGTCAAGGACAGGAGGTTATGGTCATCTCAGCCTCGGGCAGGAATGATACATGGCATGTGAGGAAAGTGGATTCATCTTCATTTGTCATCAAATCAGAAACACAGGCATACACGATAATGCAATTATGCTGTAATGAACCCGCTTTAAAAGGCCTGTTTTCACATCACATGTTGTGTGTGGGGTTGTATAGGATTTTCTTTTTTGCAGGGTAAACAGCCCCGCTTCCTCAAGCCAATTAAGGCTGTAGTTCTTTTTGTCATTCTCTTCTTTGTACGACGTGCACAGATCCTGTATTTGGTACTGGTACTGCTAAACAGCAGAGAGAAAAACATACATTTTATCCTCTGACACAGCTTCATGGTGAAATACTTCAATATAAAAACTGGAAACAAACTGAATAAAAAAAACTAAAATTTTTCTCATAAGAACTACTGTTTTCAGGATAAACAACACGAGCCCCCAACGAATGATTAATCAAACTTTCTTTTTTTCCCCTTTTACGTAGAAAGACCATGATTGCAGCAACGTTAAGAGCAATGCAACTGACTTCTTGTACACTATGCCATGCGCAACTTTCTGAACATGGTTCAGTTGAAGCCTTGAATTGTGGTGTTTGCTTTAGTTTATTTCTTAACTTAAAAATGTCAAAATCAGTGTAAAAATTTGTGTTAAATAGCAACCGAACAGGTGTACCTAATAAGGTGGCCTGTGGATTTATATGATGTTTATTCTTGATTGTCATTATTAGGTGACAGTGTGGGATCGGCACGAGTGTGCTGAGGTTGAAGTCACTGCACTCACTCTCTGCGATATATAAGGCCAATCCTTTAAGAAATATATACAGTTTTTTTTAAGATGAGGTATCCAGGGATTGCAGACATGTGAAGTTTATATCTCAAACGGGCTGTGAGCAGAAAACTAAACACTTAAGTCAGTTTCTGTACAGCCCCCACGCGATCCGACCTTCAACTTTACTTTAAAGCTTTGAGACTGTGGATTAAAGTGTCTCATATATAGGACTCCATTGCAGAATTCCTTTCTTTGCGCATCATAATAGAAATCTAGGAGGATTAGACTGTAGCCGCAGCTTCCTTTTGTTGAGAGAGGGCAGCAGTAAAGGGTCTGTCTTAAGCAAACAACCACAACAAACTAAAATCTAATGGGAAAATACTGACCATATATGAAACAAATAGACCGAAAGAACTGATTTGAGGCTGATTTTTCCTGTTTCTTATGCCATTAGAAACTAGTGATTGTCTACATAAAACAGCAGGAGTAGAGGTAATCCCCAGCACCATCATCCATGTTCATCCATCTCGGTTTGAGTCTTGTCATGACATTTGTGTTCACTTGCAAATTTTCCATAACTTTGTGTTCTTTAAAAATTATTGAATCACTTTTTATTTTCATATAAAAGTTGAAGTGACTTTGTAGCAGTAAGCAGTAAACAGATTGGGTAGAATGTATTTCACATCATTGAACACAGTTTGATGATGAAAACTTGTGATGCTGACTGTTGATCTCTGTTGATCTCACCGTGGTTCTCTCCTTCAAGCAACAAAGCACTTCACTGGTTTCAAGATGACAAATAAAACACAGTGTAAAACAAAAACAGAGCAACACAATGCTTTTAAAGGTCAGGAAGTAAAAGTAGATGAAGAACATGCAGGGCTATTGCTCTCAAAGCTAATAGAGGTATCATTCAACGGCACAATTTTTTAAGGCTTATCAGAATACAACTATTGGGCAAAAATAAATCCAAACGAAGTCAAAGCAGATTCAACTGATAAAGTTGAAGGGTAAATTCTTGTTATTTGCCTTTCTTCACACAAAGGATTTAATAAATGAATGTAGCAGGCAAAGCAGCCAAATCAAGAGAAGGCTGCAGCCCTCCCTGTGTAATAAGACCATGAGAGACGAACTGAAAGAATCCTGTAATGGGCAAAAAAAAGACGGGAACCTTGTGTGACATACAATAAATGATAATAATAATAGGATACCCTTGAGAGTAAAATGGTTAGAAGCATTTATGGCTTTATCTCTACAACCTTGACAAAGTGATTGAAATAGGGTGTCGTGGAAAATAAGATAAAATCTCAGACTTAGCTAGCATGAAGACTCATACGGCTTAGTGCTGTCCAAAGTCAATTTACTGTGTTCTTTTTTCTTCTTTTCTTTTTTTTTTAGCAAACAACAGAAAGTAGAAGTTTTCTTTTGCTCTCATACTCATTAAACAGCTAAATGATAATTAGCTCAATAATTTAGATTCATCATGATGATTCGCATCGTAATGGGACGAACCAGTGTGACCCCTAAACTCTGAACTTTCCAGCAGATATTTGTCAAAGCTGAGAGAAATACTCTGTCTGCGTGCCCAAAACAAAACACACGCCCAATTAGTGTCAATAACTCAAACCCAGCACCCTTCTCAATCCGAAGCTTAGAGCCAGTTATGACGGTATTTCAGTTCCCATTTACCATAGAGATCTTGCACTGAATAAAAGTAAACAGCATACAGTAATGCCATGCATCATATAAAATAATATCTGTTTCTGTGCTTATCGGTGCTCTCCCTCAAACCCTGACTCAACCTTTCCACTGCAGCTCTTTGTCTGACTAGGTCTGACCTTCCACCAGAACAACAACACTATTGATCTGCCATCCACAGACTCCATTACAGTCGCTAACCGCTTTGTTTGTAAAATGTCCTTAAAGTGAATGCTGTGAGGCGGATGTGCTATAATTTTTAACCTTTTTTTTCCTCTCAGCCTACACCTAAGTCAAAACTTATAATGTGTCTGCACATACAGCCCCACACAGAAGGTGAGGGAACAATGCTTAAAATTATGAGTGTAGTAAGCCAAACTTTGCAGATAAATGACTATGAGTTAATTATGTTTTTAGTTATACCCAACAAAGACTCTGACAAAATTCACATGTGAACGTTGAACATTCTTCTCATACTAGAAACTTGGAAAAGAATATCTGAGCAAGTCGTAGGCAATTCTTTTACCACCTAGCTGTAACAGAATTAAATACATTTTTTCTGAGTTCAAATAATATATATTCAGATAACCTTTTTTTTGTATTAGTTTATTAATGCCAAAGTCTTTTACAATGTTCCTTGCAACTGTAATAAATTCTAGTCATGTTAACTCCTACAGAACTACATTCTTCGTTTGGTGGTCTCCCTGAAATGAAAACCATTGAGGTGGGTTAGTGAGCTATAAAATGAAGTTATTCACACTCCTACAACATTCTTTTCCTGACAGCTCTTTTTGATGCACCTTCTACAGGAGGGAGATTGGCAGAGAAAAAAGCCTCCCTAAAAACAGCTATCATTTCCCAATAATTACCCAGGAAGAATCAAATTAGCTCCTGACAAGATAATTCACCAACTAGCTTGGACGCCTTACCTCCATAGATAAGACAGCTGCACACTCGAGCTTTTGATAAGAATGTATGCTCAAAGGCAGAGCAATTTACTCTGAGGCTTGTGTTGTTGTTGTACGTGGCGGGTGCACAATTTGACTGCGTCAGTTAGGATACCTTTATGTGTCCGACTGATTGCTCTAAAATAAGTTACGCTACTGTCTTGTTGATTGTACACTGGACAGTTGCTTGAAGAAGATAAAGGCGGAGAGGGCTATAACAAAAGAGAATAGGTGAGAGGCAAACAACATCATGGGAAGGTTCAACATTCTATCACACTGAGCCAACACAGCGATGCAGGAGACATACAATCATGCTCATTCAAACTAAATTATTTTGCTGTGCAGAGAAATGCCCAAGGCCTCATCACCATCACACAAACACAAGCTAACTTCTGCAACGGCTTAAAAACAGAAAAAGAGAAAATATCAGATTCAAAATCAACTACCAAAAAACATCAAGACAATGCGCTACGTGACAAAAGCCTGAAGTCGGACAACCACCTCATCATTCTAAGTGGTTCTGAAGGATCCTTGTTGGAAGGTGTTCTCTGGTTTTCTGCAATATTCCTATTTCTATTTGAGATTTAACAGGCAGGCTTACTTTGATTTGACTCCCATTAAGTTCTCTTCTGAAACATTTATTTGGTTTGGTGTGTCATTTTCTTGTCTGTTCCTGACACCGTTTGCTGCAAGAGTGTCGCTGCTCTCTATCTATCTATCTATCTATCTATCTATCTATCTATCTATCTATCT
>CAJRST010012224.1:6537823-6561024 GCA_907169785.1 Menidia menidia | reverse complement strand
ATCTATCTATCTATCTATCTATCTATCTATCTATCTATCTATCTATCCATTTATGTTTGTGGTTGAGGCAGAATCCACTGCAATGCCAGTGGATTCTGCTGAAATGTGCACATACTGGGTCAGACTGGGCAGACACAATTCAGCATGACACATTTGACAAGAGCTGCTCTGACTTTGCGATCATCCGTCTAAAACAGCTTTGCTCAGCAAAAAGTTCACTGAAAAATATAAACGCTGCTCATGCATGAACTAATTCAAACAAATTCATGTTGATACTAAATGTTGTTGATTGCTAATATTAAAAAAAGATGTACAAAAATGACAAATATAACTCAGGTTTATTTCCCCTGTAAAATATACATTCTACGTGTTAGTGAAATTTGGTCATCTGTTGGCCCACCCTGAATTAGGCTCATCTCTATCCTCTTGAAAAAACTCTAATTCAAGTGCCTCATCTCTTCATTCTAAATACCTCCTTGATACTTAAAGACATGGCCGAGGAAATGTGGGAAAAGACAGAGGTCTTTTATGTTCCACGGGCAGCAGCCCTGAAGCCATGTGCATTGCATGTTGACTTTTACATGTGCATTCATGTGAACTCACCCCCTGGGAGAAGTAAAAGGCTGCGATCCCCAGTGGCCAGAAACAGCAGAGCATGGAGAATATGGCCAGGCCGAGGTGGTCTCGTGGAGGGACAACTATGAAGTTATCTTCACTCTCACTGTCGCTGGAGCAGTCCGTCTGCACAGACAAGATCACAACACGATGAAGGAGCATTTGTTTGATGATAAAAATAAAAATAAAGGAATTAACTACAAGATTTTAAAAAATCACAGAGAGATCACATAGAAGAGATGTTTGATGATTAAAAAAAAAGGAATTAACAAAAAGATTTGTAAAAATCACAGAAAGATCACATAGGAGAGATGTTGAATAAATTATATATCTGGACTGAAATATTAAAGTTAGGTTGATGTAAAGAACAGAAACGGGGTAACGGTTTGCTCACAGGGCCAACTGCAACTTTAACTGCTTACAAACTCCTCTAAAGTTCACACGTGTACTGCACTGCACTACTGGGTATATATGTTGAATTATTAGATAACTGACTCTCAGAGAACCTACCTTGGAGCCTAACTCAGGTGACATTGGGTGAGAGGCTGGGTACACCCTGGACAGACACATTTAATTGCTGGCTGGCTGGTCGGGGAAAGAAATGATCTCATTTATGTAATGGAAAACAAAACATGTCGCCATATTCAAGATAATTTGCTCCCCTGAAATGTCACTGCTCATACTTTTTTTGACGGCTCATTCGTTTTTCATTAGTTGTGATATGAAAATACCTACATTTTGGTGCCTAAACAACAGATGGTATAAAAAAATAAGCAACCCCCATTTCAGATGGAAATGGATATGAATCAAACACAACTCCACCCTAAAGCTTTATGAAACTATTTCACGCTCCATGCGGTATTCCTCACATTACACTAGAAATGCCTTCAGCAAACGAGAAAGGACGAACACGCATTTGCAGTCTGTTAATGTGTCTGATTTTTATTCCTGATTGAAAGCAGAAAATAGCTGAATCCGTCACCATCATCTACTGCACAAACACATCAGTACCATTACAAAGGCAAGTAAGAAACCAGAGATTTATTTTTCAAGGCTCTGCAATGAAAAGAAATAGCAGATTGAGGTCACTGTTTCTATATGAGACACTGAGCTGCATCCTTCCCACATTATCCTGTTTGGAGGATGATCCTGCAGGAGGATAGAACATAGAAGACCATTCTGACAGAGAAATAGATTTCAATATCGTATTTACTATTTGAATCAGACATATGAGACAAACAGTAGGACAAAAGAAGATTTTAACACTTGAAGCAATTGTTTCCAGTCTATAGTCACATGGAAGAAATGTAACACAAAATTAATTTGTGAACCAGAGAAGGGTGATGTAAAGACAAATTTAGTCTGCAGTCAATCATGGTGCGTTGTCATGTTGTAAGTGGCCTTTTGACATTTTAGGGGTCACTGTAAAACTTGCAACATGCTCTTTGAAGAAGGTCAAGCATAAGTTTAACTTAGAAACTTTGCCAACAGATGACAAAAAATCCGACACTGCCCCTTCAAGTGAGCAGCAAGTCACTTTCAAAAAGCCCATTTCAAGACGGACTCTCTGCTGGCCTGTGTGTAAACAGAGGCACAATGGATGTGTGTGAAATGATTGAGTGGAGAATATACCCTTAATCTGGGCGTATTTACAAGAATAACCTGCCTTCCCCAACACACTGCTGTTACTGAGCTGAATCAGAGTTCTGCACGAAAGCAAAGTGGCATTGACCTTCATGTGTTTGGTCTTGTTAAACTTACTTACTTCATGTTAAAAACTGCCTTTTCTTGTTATTTCTCTATGTAAGGCAGTGAGTTCTGGTGATATTTGCATTATATGAAAAGGGAAATAGCTTCAAATTGCAATGTGCAGTAAACACCATCATGTAAATGAAATGCAATACTTGCAGAAAATATGGGTGTTGGCAATGGATGGTTTACATGCCCAATCGATGGTGGAAACCCTGGGTCAAACCTAAAAAATATGTCAGAAACAAACAATTACATTGAAAACAAACCTAATGGAGCAAACACAACCTTTCAGACATGAGGGGCTTCAGACAAAGCCTCATTGTGTTGTCAGGCTGTGCCCACAAAACCATATAAAGACCAACCATATAAGGCACCCATTGTGGTGATCAATACATCTTCATTCTGTCCGTATTGAAATGCTGAAGCAAAAAAGGTCATAATGTTTGAGCATGATGCACCTCACATGGTGAACAATGTCCCTCTGCGTTTGTGGCCTTCAGCCACAGCTGTGGCACAATTTCCACAGAGCCACAGCTGCTCTGAGCGGTGCCTCTGAACTCACTGCACAGGCTCATTTTGTAGTAATACCGTTGTTTTGGGACACCGAGGACAGAGAAAATTAAGAACCAGAAAAAGGTTAGCAAGGTAAGTACTAAGTTTGGCTGACTGTTCGCAATGGTCATTAATCATAAACTTTTCACAGGAAAGCAGGCCACCGGCTATCTCATGAACCAATTATCAAGTTGCAATGACATGATTATCTTTTCTTCTCCTCAAATTTTTGTCAGCCACGAAATTAAATCAATCTCTCAGCGATCAGTGGAAGAATGAAGGTACGGGTCATAACCCTCTCGGATTTGAAATGAAGTTGAAGTTTCTTCAGTGCAAACAGAATTTAGTTTTTTACTTTCCTAACTTTTAATGAGCTTACAGTGTGTGTGGTGGTGCCTTATCAATCGTTCGCCTCCACTACAGCGGCACGTCCTATTGACTGGTCATGCAGACCCTGCGATCTGTTCTCTGAGATGCCCTATGGGGTAAATTACACCAACATTAGACAACTAGCTGACAAATGGAAAATAGCTAATTGCTGGTTTCACCACACGGCTCTACTGACTGCAGGGTTTGTATGAGCTGCACAACAGGGAAAAAGGCTATGGACCACTTTTTTGTGTTGAATAAACTGAACTATTAATCTTTAATCCCTCATTTTGGAAGGCTTTGTGGCAAGCAAATATGGAGCTATGTGTTTGTACGTTGAGGCAGGAAATCATATGATGATGAGACACAAGTGAGCCTTGATTTTGACATGTAATTTAGATTCCACATAAATATATAATCTTATGTAGTTTTCTTTCTCAAGTGGATGCCAATCAAGTAAACCTGAATGTCAGAGAATTCACCATGATTTATTTATTTTCTTCAATGAAAGGAAATTCCATGAAAATCCACATTTTAAACATATTTACATTCAACTGACAAATTTAACTTAAAAATTGAAACTGCACAATTCAATTAAACTGATTTAAATGAATGCTGTCTTTTTAACCTTTCTATGACATGGAAGCCCCGAAGGCTGAGATTACACTCAAATTAATTGTTGTATTGTGCGACCAAACAAAGGAGAAACATGCAGGGAGGCCTGGAAGCAAAGAGACACTTTACAACCAAAGGGGATGTAATTTCTTGGCTGGATGCATAAACAAACTTAATAAGAAAATCCCATTAAAGATGCGAAGGAACACTAAATGAAATTTGCCACACATCTACTGTACATTCCTAAGAAAGAGCATCCATTCATGTGACTTGAGAGGAAGTATGAATATTACCATATCTCAGGTCATAGTTTCTGGCACCTGACATTCATAAACATACTTTATATTTTAATAGAAAATAGGCAGAAACCATGAGGATCTGTTATCCTTTAATGGTCCCCATTTCCGTTTATTGCTTTATCTCCACAGTTGATTGCCCAAGTTCATTGAGCATAGAGGTTAACATTAGGTCACCCATTCAGCCTAACTTTGGTGTGCCAATCAAAGTCACAGCTGGTGAAAACTCATACTGCACTGGCACAAAGTTCCCAGAACCCTGTGCTTTGCAAATGTACTGGGCTCAGCAGAACTGTGGAGCTCAGCACCAATAGGTACCCCAGAGGAATACCTGGTCACCGAGTGTGTGATCACAGCAGCAAGATCTCCGTCGTCCTCTCAAACATGTTTTTGGGGGACAGGCTACCTGCGGAGAATTAATGGACAAACTATTCATTTTTCTTTGCAACGCCTCATCATCTCTCCTTGACAGGTGTGCAATTTAGGTTTGGGTAATGAGGCTACAACAGGGAACCGCACTTAGTATTCAAGACGTGCTGTGTAAATAGGCTGGAAATGCACAAGCAAAATTGGGTTGTGGAGCAAAAATAAATTAATAAATAACTCAGTGATTAAATATGACAAAAAATAAGAAGGGACTGTTGAAACCTGAATGCCTCTTGTATTTTTAGAAATGCACTTTTTAGGATGCTCCTGCAACCTTGGAGCTCCATTAGGGACCTCTGCAACACACTGTATCTCTCTTTGCTTCTTTCCTTTCCCTTCTCCATTATCAAATAAAGAAATAAAATGCTATAAAAATGCCCTCCTGCATAAAACACATAACAAAAGGGGACATTTTCATCATCCACCTATTGCTGAGATCATCAGGTAGAGGCTACAAAACAAAAAGAAAAAGTAAAATAATACTAATCTGTTTAATTAGTACATTCGTAGGTTAAATATATACCAGAATGGAGTAAATTAAAACACTTGAACCAGTAGTAGCAGTGAATATATGACTGTAAATATCTAAATATAAACCACTATTTAGACACACAGATGCAACCGCTAAGTTAAGAGAGACAGTTTAACAGTAAAATTTAGCTGGCACTTGATTCGGTTGCGCACAGACTGCACATCCACAGGAAGTATCAGAACAGAGCCTCAAAGTAAGCTGGGACAGAGTAAATATGAACGTCAACATCCCCAGTGTATTGTGATGGTCCACCAATTCATCCCCATCATAAAAAGCCAGATTTCCATGTTTATTTTTGTAGCAGAAAAAAATAATAAGAAGAAGACCTAAGTCCATCTCAATCCAACAGCCTGATCCTTATGAGTCTGTCTCTAAAAGAGAAACTGCTCAGATATGCAACATGTAATCATCCCTCCAAGGGCTGAAATTACTCAAAGCTCATTGCATTACAGACACATCTTTCTCATTATTCACTTTTTTAATACTCCGAGCTGCTATTCAGGGAAGGATTAAAGAAGCATCAGTTAGGTTTGGCACAGAGACTGTTTTTTTTCTCCTTCTGCAAAAACATTAAATCAAGAATGCAAATAATATTTGTTTCTTATTCTCTCATTCATAATCAAAATAGCTACACTGGGGTGACTAACAGTGAAGATGCTTAATGCTACTTAGAAACATGTCAAGGAGCGCTCACAGGAGTCCCTGACCCGAGTCAGGTGGGGAACATTGCCAGCTTTAGTTTTATGGTTAAAGAACTGCCATCTGTGTTGAAAGTGTGCTCTCCGCTGCGGTGAATCAGAGGATTTGTTCCGCATATTTTAGAATCAAACATGGTATTATTAGAAATTGAGCTAGTTATGAATAACTCTTCAATGGTGGATGAAGCCTTAAACAGTTCTCCCCTTCAAGAGCAAAAGAAGATGACTGTTATGGGTACGTTAGTGCACAAGGCCCTATTATCTTTGACGACATTATCTTCTCTCCCCATCCAATAATTAGTGTAAGAAACAACATTGAAGAAAGTTCTCACGCCAAAGCATGCAATGAGCATGGAGCATGCCTTTTCAGTCATTCAACCATATGAAAAATTACCCCATAGCATAGAATAAACAAGCCAAAATGTCCACTAACATAAAAGATACTTTATCAACTGTATCAGTTTAAGTACATTATTAATAATGTCTGTTTTGTAACTTTTTTTCTGTAACTACCTTGAATGCCCCATGTGACGCCTCCAAGATTAATTATTTGCCACGTTGCAACTTCTTGTCACGTGCGGAGCCGCAGGAATCCACAGAAAGGCAGACTTTGAAATAGATATCTTCAGTTGTAAGACCTGAAAACCCAGATTTAACCCCAGAGATCTTTTTGCCATTTGCTGCTGAATGAGCAGCGCCTGAATCTGTGAAAGAATTCGCTGCGAAGAACGACCCAATCTCACACTGGATGGACTTTTTCAGCAATGGGACGATTGGTGCGCAGCAGACCCGGGAGTGATTGCATTTTAAATTTAATGACAGAATAAGCACTGCCATTCTCTCACATTTAGAGGGAGCAGATAACCCTTCCAATCACATCAGCTCTGATCCCAAATGCTGCAGAGGGGAGGATAAGGACATTGATATCCATTTTCAAATCTTGCCCCTCTATTGATTTCCTGCACGGATGCCGATTATTTGAATATCCCAGCAATTTCTGAGCTAAAACATGACACACACACACACACACACACACACACACACACACACACACACACAGAGGCTAAGAGGTGGCTGCTTTATAGAAATATTGCTTGGGGGAACCACATGCTCAAATTAGTGTGGAAATATAGAATGTACCAATAAATGCAAATTTCTTGCACTGAGATGGGGTAACAGATGGCAGACAAATAGATATCCCTTGGCTCAAGTGTTAATTTTGTATGCAGGTGAAAATGCATGGACATTTCAATGGGCTGAATCCATGATAGCAAGATGAAAGACATCCAGGGTCGCTAGAGAGGGGGGCATTCAGCTGGAGGCTTTTACATTTTCATCATATCAAATCCCTGTTTTGCTGCTATTCCTGATGCATATCCACTCATACACTCACTCTATTCAGTAGTTTGCATTTTCACTGGTGGAGTTCCCTGCTCCTGTAAATGAAAAGTAATTATTTTTTAGAAAAGAAGATTATTTGGGCCACTATAGCACAAACAGCACAAGCTGCTTGAGTCATTTTTCTTTCTTTCCATTGTGTCGTGTTTCTGACAGAGCGTACATTTGCTGAAGCAAGTGACAAATGAATATGCCATTTGGAGATGTGGCTTGCATTATTAATACGGTTTTTGCATTTTTATGGGGACAAAATAGCTCCCAAAATCATTCTGAAGTGAAACATTAAACCGAAATAAGAACACCAAGACAATAAAAATTGGGCTAATGATGACAGTGTTTCTTACTGTAACAGGTACCTTTTTAAGTTTTAACTACATTTAGCTAGTGGGTCAACTTAATTTGATATCTTTTGATGTTCAGGCAATTATAGTGTTATCTGTTTCCTGGTCAGTTTACAACATTCTTACTTGAGGTTTTTAGTTTTAAATGAGATTTATTCTGAGACTTGAACTTTTTTTTTGGAATAACCAGACATACTAACAAAGTGTTAATAACAAATAATAACAAATAATAACCAAAAGTTTTGTCATGTGACACAAACAAAAATATATATTAAGAATGTTATACTTTGAAAAAATAAGAAGAAAGTTTTACAACTAACTCTTAGCTGGAAAGGGGACCTCAGAAAAAAGTATTGAATACCTCGTCTACATAACCCATGCAGAGATTTGGAATGGGAAATGGTTGATTTTTCCTAATCAATACAAGGGAGATGGATGTTCAGCTCCACTTCGTAATGTGTGCTTTGCTTCGGCCTATTCCTTTTTTGGTAAACTGTGGGTTTGTCTATTGTTATTTTCTTTTTTCTTTTGTTGTTTCTTGTGTTTAATGTGGACAATTGACCAAATTTACCAAAATAAAGTGAAAGTGAAGTGAAGTGAAGTGAGGCAACTACTTTCAGAAATCAAAGTTTTACAGTTGGACTTTAGTCTGTCTGGAATACGCACTGCTGGAACATTAAAATCAAAGATGTCTACTTGATTCAAGCCTGCACTTTAATTCTTTTACATTTACCTTGTACTTTATTGCATCACTTTCGACAAGAGTCTGAGCATACTGAAATAAAATAAAAAAACTGAAATGCAGGGGGGGGGGGCACTGCATGCCACGGACACTGGGATCATTACACGTTTTCAAAGAAATGAGCCACATGCAAATTTATGCAAATGCTGTACAACACTTGTCAGCACGAGTTACAAATCCGACAGCACGGCGTACAAACCCAGGGCACAAATTTACATTTGCTTTTCCTCTGCTGACCCAGGGTGTGCGCTTTTCACTTTGAAAAGACACCCAGCGCTTCCGCACAGGCCCAAGCATCCACAACACAATGGCAGCAAACAAACAAGTTTGTTTCCTGCCTCTGTGTCGCGGCAGAGTCCCTCTGAGAAAACTAAACAGGGAGAAGAACCTGGAGCTAAAAGTGAGCAGAATTAAACTCAGCTCCATCCTTAATGGGAAAACGAAAGGTGAAAACTTTCACGACACAAAAAAGACTCATAGGTTAATCCTTCCTCCTTTAACTTAGTATTCAAAGTTGCATTTTCACGTTATGTGTTGACAGTTTTCGGCATATCTTGCACTCCGTTGGTTTAGTTGCTGCCTCTGACGTTATTCTGATTACATTGTCTAACAGCGGAATCAGACGGACGCAGGTTTTTTCCCCATGGCTCACAGTCTGCTCCCTATCAATGACCAGCAAAGTGTAACTATGATACACCAGCAACATTCTCAAATTAACACCAGCATGGAGCCTCATGGTGTAAAATTTCTCTGCTCTTCTTCAAAATGCATTGCATTTGAAAAAGACCAGGAAAAAGTCAGCTAACAAGCCCCACTGTATGCTCTGGCTCTTGAAAAGGCAGCGATGGAGGCGAGCCGCTCTTTTTCTAAGTGGAGCTGGCTTAATGTCCACACGGTCTCACCTGCCTGAGAACACAGGAACCAAAGTGGGAGGGATTCGTTTGGCAGACCTCCTGCGTTCACCATGCACCTGTTGAAGCTCAGGCTGCTAGGAGGAGGCAGGTGACATTACTTTGGCATTCTAGAGCAGAGAGCTGACTGTGCTAAGCTTGTTGACTTCTGAAGGCACTTCTTAGATTTTTGATCATCGACAGTGTGGAGCACCGACCCTGCACAGGGGGGGGGGATTATGTGCATCCCTGAAAGATTCATCGAAATAATCCTGAACCACCATGTCAGCCATACATACTAACTGGAATAGTGAAAAACAGGACCCTTAGACAAGTGTCAAAGGAAAAAGAATCTTTATAATATCTTTATAAACTACACTATATTTTTTTCATATCAATAATCTGGAAAAATAAACTTTATAGAGTTTAGAATAAATGTTTTTTATTTAAAGCAGGGATCTTTATAAGAAAACAAAAAAAATATTAATTAGTTTCAACATTATCATTTATTTTTCTCTCTACATCGTCTCTCATTCTTTTGCAGGCTTATTCTGTTCAGAAGTACTCCATAAAAAAATGTAATGAAAAGACAATCGATGAAAAATTAAGAGTAATGTTACAGAAAGAAAGGAACAAATTTGTAAGAGAAACATAAAACAAAAATACTAAAACAAACTAATAAAGGCCATTAGTTCTGTGAGACTTGAAAAGCCTTGGAGGGTAAGTTCTGAAGAGACCATGGGACTACATCTTTAAAAAAAGCTTATAATTTGAAGTTTTATTGTTTTGATTAAAAAGTTTTCCCTCTCGTTGTAAAAAGAATAATAAAAAAAAAGAATCTAGCATTAAATAATAATGACTTCCCATTAAAAAAAATAAACGGATGCTTCTCATCATCTTCTTCTTCTCTCCTTGAAGAAATGTCTCTTATAGTTCACTGATTCTCCACAGAGGCTGAAAGTAATTTACATATGCACTTTGATAATTGGAGAATTTGTAGTTTATTTCATGGCTTAACATCTCCTAAACCCTGCCTTTTGAAAATAAATTGCAGACCACTTGATTCCACTGCAGCATTTTGGGTCATTATGTTTGTGTGATGAGTGGCAGAAACAACAGCAATATACGCAAGTTCAGGAAAAAGCCTTGCAAGAACACTCATGCATTGCCTGAAGTTACTGTCTCATTATGAATGGGGGCTCCGCAATTTTAACACTTTGAACTATTCCTTGGAGCATATACAGAACCAGATGTACATATAACTAATTTTAAAAAAATTATCCAAAGATAGAGATGCCTAACAATGTGAATTTTAATATCATCATAATTGCAGGGATGGCATATATAATTTTTTTTACTTTAAATTAATAGGAAGCACATTTTGAAATTGAATGAGTTTGCTAAGAGTTAGTTATGAATCATCTTGATGCTTAACACTGATGATGGCTTACTTGAAGAGAATTAGTGCTCTAAGTGCTGTAAAAGCAGCACGGCGATATGTTAACTACTATGTGTGAAAACAGCTGCTCTGCCCATGGAAAACCTTGTCAACGTGACACAAGTGGACAAAGCACACACCCTCTCACTGGCAGGTTTAATGAGAGGTGAAGTAGCTGCAGGACTTGATTGAATGCTCAAGCGTGGCCACAAACGGCCAACTGCTGGAGTGGGAACAAGGCCTGTACTTACGCACGCACTTCAACAGTCTCTGAGATTCAAAAGACGCGATCACAACTCTAAAACACAGTTGGGATGGTGTGAGAATGTATCTGAATGACAAGACATCAACATAGATCCAAATAATAACAAGTATGGCATATCAAATGTTGAAAGTGTGAAAATGAGCGATGAAATAATTACAGAAATTGACTGCTCTGTTATGTGATTGGGTATTTTTAATAAAAGAGAACCTAAGAGAGGCATAGATGGGCAAAACAAAAAAAAACGTGTCTACAAACGGTCCCCCAAAAAATGTAACTGTTCCATCATCAAAAGATTAAGAGAAGCTGGCTACATTTATGTGCACACACCACACACCATTCCATCTGAAATTAAATCAATGCAAGAGCTCTGGAACAGTTTCAAAAATCATTATCTCAGTAGACAGTTCACATTGCCAACAAATTCAGGTTAAAGAGGAATCCAAATGTGAACATGATCTAGGAATTTTGCTGGGTGAATACTCACTTATATGGACAAAGCTTTTGTTTGGTCTTTTTCTTTTTTCTTTTAAATCATGGATGCCACAGCCTCGGAGCCAAACGGGAGAGGGACCTTGCCCATCAAGGGTAGTATAAATGTTATGTAAAAAAAAAATCTGCTTTTCCATGCATCTGTGAAAGGATGAAAACCTAACTTCCTTTTCAGGGAAGTTCCTGCACATTTAACATAAAAAACTTGGTTAAACCACAGACTGCGTCTATCTGACTGGATAGATAAAATAAACATAAGATATAATGATTCCTCCTTTGAGCGTTACTGGACTGGGCAGCTTAATTTGACAGAACAGACACAGACACATAAATATGAAAAGAAGTGAGTAAATCCCAGTATCGTTTTTTTTTTCCAACAAACCGTAACTGACAATCATCTTAGCACCTGTGATGCACACACAAGTTTTTCCCTTTAAGCAGGCTGCATGGGGTCCCTTTAAAAAGAAACTGCCCCTTTTCTGACCTCTGCAATAAAGCCCTCAACACTTATCGTGCGCGTTTTCTCATTAAACCGTTTATCTTTCTATTTCTGTTGATCAAATCACAGCTGTTCAGATGAATTAGCACAACTGATGGATGAACTTTCAGGTGCGTGTGATCATGATTAGACAAACTAAATTTCAAACATGTTATCTTTGAGCACGCGTATACTTTCTAAAGACGATTGTGTGACAGGCACAAAGTAAAAACCATTATAGACTAATCATTGTCATTTTTGTAACTATAAAGATATCCTTGACCCCAAACATTCAGTATTTGTGCTTTGGAGCCAACTAGGAAAGTAATATAGCCCTGTGTGGGAGGAAAGTAGAAAAATGCAGCAGAAAACAAGTTCTATAAGACAAAAAAAAAGTGACATGCTTTGCATGTGTATGTACTGTTCTCCGATACCTTGGGAGCCTGTGTTTGCATTGTTTATATACTGAAAATGATTCACATTACATTGTATTGAATGAACATATCTCGATCAGCCTTCACAGTGTTTGGCATAACCGTACTGTGACAGGGTTCCGTTACATGCGGGCCACAGGAGGCACTCGCTGACACAGAGCCATGTCAAATCTATTTGTAGGATTTTTGTAAGATTTTTCTAAACTTTGCCCAGAAACTACATCTCCCGTCCAACTGGTTGTACCGAATGACCAACTAGAGAGCGAAGCTTTCTGACGGGACATCACACACACAATCAAACTCGGCAGTGCACAAAGCCCACAGGACACTGCAGCACTCAATGAACTTCCCATAAGCTACCTGCCTCGGCTAAGCTTCCTGCACACACCAAACGTGATAGCTCTGCTTGACTGAAAATTGAAGAGACTCCTGAATAGGTGGCGTCTTGTTTGAGTAAGCTTATGAATTGTATCCCCTGCCTTACAGTATATTTACTCGGCATTAACGAGCAGAAGCCTGCAGTTACAGCACTGTCCCTTATTCCAGAATTATAGCAAAATCTCTATGTGGAAAAACAAAATCGTTAAAAAAAAACCTGTGAACTCCTGATTTCTCATCAACTTTCGTATATTGATGCGTTGAAGATCATTAATCATTAACCCTTTATAGGGAACTTAATTAAATACTTTAAAATTAAAAAATTCAACCTTAGAGTATTATTGGACAACATAATAAGACTTTATTACCATTGTGACATTTTCCTAAACTTTTTATTATAACTAACATGTGCGGAAATTCCCCAAAACAGTCACCTGTCCGATAAAGGGTTAATCATTTTTTACCTTTCTGGCATCAATTTCAATGCACTACATGTGTTCTTTTTTCTAAATTTATATAATGAGCAGGAAGTGTTGGATGTCATGGCTTTAGAAAAAGCCACAGTAGTTAATAGTAGTTTGCTTCCTTTATGTGAGGCTAATGGAAACCCTTCGGAAAACGGATGTATTATTCACTGTGCCGTTGCTCATCCCTGCTTCACGATGATCACGGACATAACAAAAAGCAAAGTAGCAAATTCGATATAGAAGCTTAGAGCTACAATATATGGAGACAAACTTTCTTGCCGCATGCTTCCGAGCTGAATCATCCAGAAGCCATTACACTTTACTGATTCCTTTATCAAATCAATGCAGCTCGCTGAGGAGGAGCTGCATACAAATGGAAAGAGGTAAGATGGATGATGTCAACATTTCAAAAAACTATTTGACATTCAGAGAAAGATTGTTTTTTGTTAATGTCTGTATCGATTTAGACATGCCAAATGGCGCTGCCAGTTAGCAAGCCCCATCCATCCATCCATCCATCCATCCATCCATTCATCCATCCATCCATCCATCCATCCACCCATCCATCCATCCATTCATCCATCCATCCATCTATCCACCCATCCATCCACCCATCCATCCATCCATCCATCCATCTCCATTTCTGAATGGCGTATCATGAATTCCTGAGAGTTCCTGGGTGAATCTGGTTATGCTTCAGTGGAGTAGTGAGGCCACTAATTAGCGTTCTCATTTCAGACTCCTGGGGATTCTGCTCCTGGCACTGTCAAGCCACCTTGCCATTTGTCATTGGTGCAAAACTGTGGGGAAATAAGTCTTCGAGTTGACTATGTGGTTGTGTTCCTTTTAAATGGTCATGCACACAGGACTTAAAAGTTTTTTGGTTGTATTGATTCACTTTAGATTTAAGAAAAAAAATCAAACAAAGAAGTCCTGCTAAAGTGTCTTATCTGAGGCATCACCATTATACACTCATCTTTAGTGTCACTGCTCACGAGCTGACAGTGCTGTGAAACCCGCCAAGTCATAACACCGTCAGGCTGAGCTCACAGTCTGGGTAAAAACATGAGGCATCAGCTGTCATCCTCTCCTCAAACCTACTTCCAAGGTTTGGAACCAAGCAGCACATGCTGTGCATTTTACTGCTGAGTAACTACGGAGATCTGGACTTGTTCATTGTTTCATCCCACATCCAGTTTTTTAAACTGAAGGGTTGAAAGACAAGCAAACAGTAATCGGAAGCAGATAATTTGATTATCCATCCAAAAACAAGGCAGTTCAAGTGCTGACAAAGAGAAAAAACTCATAATTTTTAATCAAAGTTCATTTTCAAACTTTTCTAAACACATGTAATCTCTAATAGATAATATTAGATGTAATACATGCCAGAATACAACTTAGAGTTGCACTTGAAAAACAATTATTCAGATTGTTGAAGAGTCATTGAACCATAAGTGGTGGTTTCTTAAAAAACAGAAACTATAGATGCGTAGTCAAGGAAATACCACCCAAACCTGACAGTAACAGTATAGAACAGAGAATAACCTACAAAGCCAACCAAAATACAAGCAAAGATACAGCCACAGCAAGTATCTGACAAAGGCAAAGACAAACCAAGGAGCATAAAATCTGCAGTGGACAGCTACCCGTAATAATGTGGAACATAATACACAATAAATAAAAAGGCAAATAAACCAAGAAAAAACTGAGAATAAATCCTTATTCGAAACAAAAACTTACTAAATCACTAAAAACACTAAACAGAATCAACCAAAGCACAGAGAAACTAATATGAGGAAAATAAATTCAGATTCAACAACTAATAGAATGAAGGACATAAACAATTCAAAGTCATCATTATACCAAAACATTATATATAGCCATACAGTCATGGCAGTTAACCTCTTTCAGTGGGCCTAACTTTGGAGAGGAATTATTTTTGTTGGCCTGACTTATCTGCTGTCTGTGATCCTGTCTGCAGGGCAGACTGCAAACAGCGTTGGAGCCGGATTTAGCAGAGTTTAGTGAAGTAGACTGTAGAAGCCAGGACTACTGCAAAGCATAAGATAGAAAGATCTGAGCAGCATCCAAGAAAAGTTGCTGATATTGAGGGTGAAAGAGAAAAACTTGGCATAGAGGTGGGTTTCATTCCCAAGAAGAAGGCAAATTACTGGGATGGCAAACATTGTGTTTACTACCAATGCAGTAAAGACAAAATAAAATATTGAGACTGCAGATTTAATGGAATTAATATCATGGTCTGTAGAATCATCAATTAACATTTTAAGGGCAGTGAAAATCTGAAATCTGCAAGATGCGTAACAATCAATATTGCAGACCAATGCAGAATGTGTTTATGTGCTATGTGTGCTGGCATGCAGCAGAAATCAAGGTTGTATAGTGAATAAAGCTTGTATAACTTTTTTATTTCCGAGGCTGAAGGCCAACCAGTCGGTGAACGTCTGCAGAG
This sequence comes from Menidia menidia, assembly GCA_907169785.1. Taxonomy (NCBI): domain Eukaryota; kingdom Metazoa; phylum Chordata; class Actinopteri; order Atheriniformes; family Atherinopsidae; genus Menidia; species Menidia menidia. Next base: position 6,545,379 of record CAJRST010012224.1, on the reverse strand, counting down.
AGGCTTTCTAGTCTGAAGCCTTGCTCTGTGTCAAACTGTGGGCAGGGAAGTTAAAAGACAATGCACACTTTGGGATCTCAATGTTCTCCACCGGGAGACTACATAATGAGTTCCACTGTGTATTTTCCTTTTTACATCTCAAAACTGGCTTTGCGGCCCGATGAGGCTATTTTTAAGCACTTGTTCATTGCTGAGCAGGAAACTAGTGAAAAAGCACGATCATTATGGTAATGCCTTCACTTAACCTTTGAACGGGAGGAAAGGAGCCGGCAGGAGCGTGTGCAGAGATTGTGTCTGTGCATGAGTTAAAGTTAGAGAGCTTAGCAGCCACATACAAACGTGTCACGTCGTATTTCTGCAGCTGCATATTCATTGCAGACATCCAGGCCTTTTTTAGTCGACTTTAGAGCATGCCAGAAAGTCCATTAGGTGTTACAGGACACCGATCAACTCTGAGCTCCAAATTCTGCCAGTTCAATCCTCCAAATCCTTTGGAGTGCTTTGTGCTATTGACTGTGCTGTTTCACAGTAAAAATATAGCACTGGGTGAGGCAGGCATGGGTGATTTATTATGATCTAACTGTGAATTTTAGCAGTGTTGGGAATTGAGGGCAGGGTCAGTGGATCAAATAGGATTTGCGCTTAGAAAAGTGTCACTCAGATAAAAGAGTTGAGCCTGATCCTTTGATGTGAGGATATACAGTAAGTGTATGCACACCAGTGGAATCCAAGCACACACTAAAAGCATGCAAGCTGGAATTAGCTTGGTTATTCGCCCAAAAACAGGCTTTTTGTTGAAAATGCCCTTATTGAAAAGAAACTTGTTCAGAGAAAGAAAAATCAGCTTGAAACGCTCTCATGATCGTCTTAATTGCGATCATGAAAGTAGCTAATTTAAATGTCTTTCCACAAAATGTCCAGCTGCTGCATGGTCAACTTAGCAGTGGAGCCAACAGAATAAAGCATAACTCTTACTACACCAAACCCAATTTAGAAAAAAAGCCATAGCTGTATAAATTCAAGTACCTATAATTGTCTAATGTCTGCTTCAGATTGTGGTCATTGTCAAAAATCTAAGATTAAGTGTTGAAAAATCAAGCTTGACACTTAATATCAAAGAAGTAGGTCTCTGGTGCTGATATCGCCTGTTTTCTAAATTCTAATATTTGCTCTCTTACCTCGTACTCCACGTACTCCTCCTCCTCCACCTCATAGGAGACAGTTTGGATCTTGACGTGCTCGCCGTCCTCCAGCAGCTTGGTCTGAGGATCCTCGGTGGCAGATGTTTCGGCCGTGCTGGACACTTCCTTGCCCTTCTTTTCTGTGAAGGTGGTCTCACAGCATTCGCTTTTGTATTCCTTGGCCTTGATGCTGCCGCTGTCCTCCTTGTACAGGATGAAGTTGGGCCGGTAGAAGGCCTCCACTGCCAGATGGAGCGAGGTGGCATCCAGAAACTGCTGAGACTTCATCTTCCCGTTGGTATGGTAACCTCCCCCGCTCACTACACTGCCGTTATTCGCTTTTCCTCCTCCACCCTCACCTCCGCCTCCTCCTCCAGCAAAGTAATTGATAATGTTTTCCTGGTACTGGTTGTTGGGGAAGTCTCCCCCGTAACCATTGACCATGTGCTTGCTGTTTTTGTCCAGCAGTGGGTTCTGGAGTTCACTCAGGTTCTCCATGGCGACAGGGATCAAAAGACCGGAAGACGGGGTTTCTCGGAGGCAGCCAAGAGATGGGAGAAGAGTGGCGGCTGGCAAGGATCCTCGGTGGCAGGTGTTTATGTCAACAAAGGTGCAAATGGCATTAAGCGCTTGGGGATCTACAGAGGAAACAGACAGCAGCACAGAGAGCAAAAGTTTTTAGCTTCAACTGAAAACTTGCATGATCTTTATCTGACATCTACCAACAGGTAAACGGTTTACTCAGCGCTCGCTCGCCTCAGATCAAAGTCAAGCTGCTGCTCCTCAGAAGCAACAACTTTTACCGCTTTCTGCCAGCCAGGAAAATATGAATTCATTAAGTATAATATCCTTTCGGATTCTAGACGCATACCACCAAAGCAGCAATAAATCGTACATTTCTGTCAAGTTGCGTGGCTTGATATCCCTCAGTGTCGGCTGTTCTGTGCACCTAATTTGATTGTTATTTCCTTATTAGGTGTCATCAGCGTCACTGTCTGATATGTATTAGTTGAGCTCTGCTTCACTTATAGAGCTCAGAGGGGGGTAATCTTCTACAGAGAGTAGCATAAAAAAAAGAACAAGACTCAATTTTCGGCATTAGCTTGCAGTTGAATCGGGTTGAAGATCGGCCGAGAAACAAGCGTTCATCCATCCAATTTATGCCATATAGTCAATTTTGGGCCAGCAGTCTAAGCAGAAAAACCCAGACTTTCCTCTCTCAGGCACCAGCTCTTTCAGAGGGACGCCAGAGCACTCCCCAGGCAACTGAGAGATATAATCTCTCCAGCAGGTACTTGGTCCGCATAACACCTCCCAATGGAGACGTCTGGAAAGCATCTTGGCTTGGTGCCGAAACCACCTCACCTGGCTCATTACTATGCACAGGAGCACTAATTCTACTCCGAGCCTCTCCCAGATGACTCAGCGCCTCACGCTGCCCATAACAGTGAGTTCAACTACCCTCTCAATGAAGTTAATTTTGGCCACTTCTATTCACGACCTCAGTCCCTCAGTCATGACCACACGGGTTGAAATGCAGATCGACCAGTAAAATGACAGTTTTGAAGTAAAAAAGTAGTCTTTATCAACCAAGCAAATGACACCAACATCTCCTTTTTTTTCTTGTTTTTTTTAATTGAGTTAAACATGGATTAAACATGGACAACAGTAGTCATTTAAATCAAATGCAGCAAAATAAATGTAAATTATAATGAAGCTGAACCACAGGGGCACAATCCTTGACAAACTGTTGCATGAGCGTTAGCTCTGCTTGTATTACTGGGGCTATTCACACAGTGGCAAGTGGCTCAGGAGATCAAAACAACACATTCTTCCAGAATGAAGGCCCATTTTTTACTCTGTGATTCATACTGTGTATGCTGATTATCCAAAATCAAATCGTACATTCCTTCTTTTGTTCCTGTCTCTACATGGTAAAAACAACCCCAAATGTTCTTCCTCTTGGCAAACCCCCCTAACCTTTCCCTTATTAACCTGTGGATTACATAGAAATGCCAAACCAGATCATTCCTGGCCCCAATAGCGGACTCATCGTAGCATTTGCAAATGCTTGACTGTAATATACTTCCTGTTAAAGACAACAAGATTTGACATGATGCAAATGGCATTCCGATGAAGGGAACAGGATGATAGAATGTTGGTTTGGAGGTTAATAACTCGACCAGAAGTCTTTTCATTCAAGATCCATATTTTTCTCTCCCTTTTGACTACTTTATGACTAAAAGCCTACTGATTCATAGAATAAACACTTTTTTTCCCTTTATCTTGCAGAGTCTAATACTCTGGACCACACACTTATTTAATCTTCCACAGAAAAGTACATGTTTGAAATGCAAACATTTCTTCCGCCCGTTTATTTGGCTTCAAATTGTATTTATAACCAAAAAGCTTTTAGCTTTGTGATATTTTGGGGGAAATCTAAGGAATTACAATGAATGAAATATTCATAAGATGAAGTTTAAAAAAAAATGATCTTGTCTATTCTAAGCCAAATAAGCTTGACTTTTGCCATGCATGAACTAGTGCTCTTTAGAGGTACTGATGTTTTCGAGGACTATGACAATGGTGGCAGAAACGTCAGCTCAAAATTCTAATAGGCAGCCTGTTTTCAAATTTGAGGTGCATTTAGGACATTGTTCTTTTGTATAAGTCATTGCATTTTAAACTTTAATTAGCACAAAAAGAAGCTCCTTGTTATTTTGTGGAAGTCAATGCAGCAACAGGTGCAAATTGCTGGATCTGTTTGTTTCACCTGCTTCATAAATGTAATAGTTTCGGTCGTTTAGGGATTTCAAATCTTCTCAATGTCAGCAAGAGGCTTTTTTCTGTTGTCATTGGAAAAAGGTATCAATGGTTCAAATCTATTGGGTTCTGATGCCATTCCATTTGCATTTGCCACCCTTCCAATTAAAAATTGTACAAGATTTTTTAAGTAATCTTAATTAAAATGTGAAAAACAATGTTTCAGCTTTAACCCGCGCCATTTGGGAGAAAACTAATATTCTCATTTAATAATTCACAGAAACAGACATTTTGACCAGGGGTGTGTAAACTTCCTCCTCCGCTTAAGCAGTGTTCCGAGGGGAGCGCATATCGATGTTTAACTGATGGTTTGTGTTGCCTCTTACTTACTCACCCATCCTCTTTCTGTTCCAGTCTGTAAGGGGTAATCACCTCTCCCTCCTTAGATTTCTGCCCGCCCCGCTTATTTTTTTATTTATTTATTTTTTTTATTTTTTTTTCTCTGATTTTCCTCTACAGCCAGATTATGTCTTCATTTTAATGTTTTCTTACTCAATGAATAAGACAGAAGTCCCACTTTCCCAGACCTCCTGAAGCTCTGAAAGCTCTGGGCAACCAGCACCATTTCCAAGGTTCCTCCCTTTCGGACCTGCTATGTCTGAATGTGCTGACAAAGTTTGTTCCACACCAGTGCTCCTTCTGGTCCATGCATTGCTCAAGGGGGAACGCGTTCACACAGTTCTTGAATAGAAGCACGAGTGCCACATGCTTAAGGATAATATGTTGCTATCTTCTTTTGATCCTTATTTCTTGACAGGAAGGATACCCTCCAGCCTTTCAAGGTTTAAGTCCTTCAGATGCATCTAAATCAAAAGTAAAAGATCTTTCCAGGTTCAAAGGTGATTGTTCATGACTGAAAACACAGTTTCCCTGATGTGGAGATTTTATCTTTTTAGTTATTTTAAAGTTTTCCAATCACTGGTTTCAGCTCTGTACGAATGAAAAGTGTAGTTTCTTTTCTTGGAATACAATCTTTGGAAGTTTATCTCATTTCTTAAGCTGAATGGGGAGCTTCAGTAAGGAGTCAGTTAGACCAGGTTCAAGTCTCGGCTTTGGCAGGACCATAAAGGAACTTCTCTTAAGGTTTATAAAACTGTTCCTGATGGTTTTTTTTGTCTTTCCATTAAACGTAGGATGGCTGTCGTAAGACTTTGAATGTTTCATTGCATCTATACTCACTCTCCAGTTGTAGAAAAAAAAAAAAAACAGAAGAAAAACATAATCATAAAACGTTAATATCTTCATCTTCATTGTGTTTAATGGTTTGTTTTTGTCTTTTTTGGTGTGAGTCATCCTTGGCACATGTCAGTAGCCCATTAATGAGGCAGGCCTAAAGGCAATTCCCTTAACATACACCATCATACCATTTAGATTTAACTGTTGTGCCTAACGGCTGTTAAAAAAAAGTCCTTAACCTGCTGCTTTCCTCTCACATACTTCACACATGCCTAAAAGAAGAGGATCAGCCTCCAACTGTTTCCAAATCAAGTCTACTTCTCCTCTGGCTCAGGGGTTCATTAGCAGTGCATCAACTTCAACCTCTTTGTTCTGTTTGTGTGGACACATGACACAATGTGCAACAAAGGAGCACCAGTCCCAGCTTGGAAAGAGGCTTTAAATTAATGTTGTAGTAAACGTATCCATGGCAGCTGATGGGCATATGTGCAACAGCTCATACCAAATATATGTATAGATATATTATGATATTTAAATGTTTAGAAATCTTACTAGATCTCGTACATTAAAACAAGGTAGTGTAAATCCAGTTTTTGTCTTGTCATTTCTGAGAATTGTGAGCAGACAGATTAGGGAAAAAATAGTTCAGGATCTGCTTCTTTAGCCACTGTAAACCTCCTGTATGCACAGCGTCTACAAGCTGACAGCGGATTATCTGTAATGTTGTTTCTTAGAGACACGCTGAGAAATTTTTATGGTGCTGTCATGCATCCAAATTTGATGCTGCTGCGTTGGGAGTGCAGGGGGACACTTTTCTGATAATCAAAGGGTGAATAACCTATTTCCATGCAAGTCGAGAAATGCAGGACACTTCCAAATCAGCATGGGTGAATATCCAAGGCAAAAAATGAATGTATAAAATAGCTGTTGTTTTCTGTGCTTTTTAGGAGTGTGCATGATTGCTTGGAGGCGGTTGCATGTTGTGCATGTGTGGCTGCGAGTAAACATATGTGCGTAAGAGTGGGTGGAAATGTTTAGGAAAGAAAGAGAGCAACAAAGACAGAGGGTGAGAGGAAGAGAGATCACACTTATATGTGATTCTCTGGCTGAGTGAATTTGGGCAAGTTGGCAGACAGCAGAGGCTGGGAGGTATAAAAAGCTGGGAGGTATGGCTGAAAGCAAATGAGGCAGAGCAATCGTTGTTGCAAGGAAAACAATTCGGCACGACAGAGATGGCATGAGCAAGTGGCTGTGTGCTGCAGTGCTGCTGTGCGGGAGCTGCCTAGAGGTGTCTGACAAGACGAGGGGTTCAAAGATTAGTGACAACCTGTAGGCATCTGGGCGCAAAGAGGGAAAACCAGGTCTGTGGCACTGCTAACATGCCAGCCACGCTGATACATTCAACCCCATTAGGCTCAAGTCAGCATAGTCTTTTTCCCTATGTCAGCCTGTTGCCAATCAACCTCGGACCTGTGACCCTGAAGCAGCAAGTGGGTATTATCAACATGGCCTTGAGGCCAGCGTGGAGAGATGCAGCGGAATACCAATGTGTCTTATCCGCTTGCCATGTTTTCCAGCGTATTTCATCCACGGCTTCTTGCAGCTTTGCCGGATGGCACGTGTGGAAATCTGCTTGCTGCACTCGACAACAACAATTCAATTCTAGAAGCAGCACACGCCATCTAAAATGCATAACGAGACAACACAAGATAGTTACCGAAGACCACGAGTCAGGAAAATGCACAGGAGCTCATCGTTTAAAATGCTAATACATCAGAGACCATTTGTCAGTGAACACTACTTCACACCTCAGCACATGAAAGTCCACTGACAGATTAAGCCTCAGAAAATTATTAAAAGGGTAATGGGCTTAACACCACATTGACTGATCCTTTTACAAACTATTATCATCAAAGGGGACTCTATAAAATGTCATAATCCACTTGAATTCAATCTGAAGCCTATTCCTGTGTCAGCAGCCAGTGCTGATAGTGTGTCCCCTCTGTCTGCACGACTATCTGCAGAGCTGATAAAACACAAGCCCAGAATGCCCTCCCACAGAGGAGTCGGGACCCCTACGGAACCCAGTCTCCTCCCGTGTCCGGCTATTATCTTAATACTTTACTTAGAGTTTTTCCAACCTCTGTGAAATCATTTAAAGTATTTCTTGATATGCAAATCCACCATCACTCTTGTTTGAAAAGTGCAATGGGAGGGTGCGTTCAATAGCAGCATGTACACTCTTACTGGAAAGGTTTTGTGTCTATGAATGGCCGGCCAGTTGTCTTCAGTTTTGATCTCAGAGTTTAAAAGAAAATGGCAAGACAGATAGATAGATAGATAGATAGATAGATAGATAGATAGATAGATAGATAG
>CAJRST010012224.1:6526450-6537813 GCA_907169785.1 Menidia menidia | reverse complement strand
TAGATAGATAGATAGATAGATAGATAGATAGATAGATAGATAGATAGTAATGACGAAATCTTAAGTCAATCTGAGGACCTCTTACCCATTTGGGGGCAAAAAGCCTGTCCTCATTATGTACATCTGTATATCTAAAGTTAACAACTACTTTAAGGATAGAGTACATAGAGTGATTAGAGTTAAATGGCACATGCCTCCTTTAGTTTGTCCAAGCTTTTACATTTTTGATAATCTAAGAAAGACTTCCTGCATCCAAAAAAGAATAAAAACATATTTGCCATATCTGAAAAAGAAGAAGCTTTGACAATTAATTGTCCCTTCTTTCGGTTGTCCTTGTTCAGTGTTAGTGAAGAAAACTGCTTGTACTCTCTGTGCAAGAAAATGCCTTGTCTGAACACACTATCACAGCGCAGAGCTCAAAGAAAAGCTCGATATGCCAAAAGCGGTTGTTTTCAGACATGGCAAAAGATAAGTAAATGGGCTTTCTTGATCCAGCGCTCGCAGGTGGAAAAACTGCGCGCTGAATTCTTTATCAACAGCATCATTCACCTCCTCCATCATATAAGACCCAATGCAATGCGACACACATGCCATTTAATTCTAATCACTTACAGCCGAACGCGCAAAAACATTCTAGTGTGCGTAAAGGCAGCCTACTCTCTAGAAATCAGACGGGAGTAATGTTTTCCTCCTCTCTCAGAGAGGGGAAATGCGCGCTGTAACTGACAAACTACGACGAAAAGAGGAAAAATGTATAATTGATTAAATACTTGCCTACCTGTGAGTTCTTGTCAGTCCAGATATTGTCGCGCGGATGCAAAGGCTCGTTTGTTTTTGCCTGTGCATTATGGCTGCGATGCTAACGGTGTCGTCCACAGGAGAAGACATTTCTCAGACTTTCTCATTTGTGGAGATAGCCAATCAATCCGGGCGAACAGGTCTCCACTCCAGGGGGAAAAAACACGCCTCGCAATTTCTGTCTTCTACAAATAAAGAGGGTTCTCGTCTCAGTAAGCCGTTGACCAACAGAATTTCTTCCGCCCTCGCAAACTTAAAAAACATCTGAAATGGGGAGACTGAGAGATGAGTGGTGCTGCGAGGAGGTTCGGGGACGCGAATGGAGAGATGTGGAGTCAAAATGCGCGCAAAGCGGAGAACAGAGAGCAGGCAGTGTCCACCCTGCTGACTGCATAGCTTTCAAGGAGTATTTTCATTTCCCACCCGCCTACCAAAAGCCATACATAGGAGAACTGTAGACACTCCCTGATTTAAATCAATTATCAACCGTTGAGCGCAGCTTACGCCTCCTTACGAGTCTGCAAAACTGCAGGGATGAGATAAGAGATGGGAGTAAAAGGAAATCTGAGTTCATTAAAGTGATAAGTGAATACACGCATGATTGAGTTTGACTGTCGTCTCCCCGTGAAAGTGTTTTAGGGAACATTTCAATGACAGCCACTGCAGTTACGCAGACAGGGCGGCCAGTAAGTGGACAACTGATTTGATAACGTTCAATGGACGCACTGACCTCAACAAAAAACACTCACCAGTAGATTGAATGTTATTTTTCATGCAATTCATTGTTCAGTTGAAGTGATTTCAAGTTCAGAAAATAGTTACCCAGCCTTTCTTTTTAAATGTCTCAATCACAATTTTTCACCTTCAACTTCACATCGAATGGCATTAGTTTTTTCTTTGCTCTATACAGCAAATGTCTTACCGATAGTGACATAGTTTGGTATAAATTCTTGTGACGCTATGCTGCAAAATGTTTAATACACCATCCAGGGACAGCTTATACCTATTATGCGTCTGCCATATGAGCTCATAATCACTTTCTATCATTTGGCTGGAAGTTATTATTCTGTATCAGGATGGAATATCAACGCTGTCATTCAAATTTTCAAGTTCAGCCTATCTGAGAAAATGTTTAGACATTTTAAAGGGCTGCAGTGCATGTAAGGGGGAGGAGGAGGAAAAGAGAGAGGGAGGGGATAGGGGGTATGGAGGTAATCTATACACTGCAAAGTCTTACCAAAGTACTAGAAACAGATTTGCTGTACTTCCAAATTTAGCTGTTGTCTCCGGGCCATGATGACACACTCAGACAGACTCACACACTCAAAATTATATCAGCTCAGTCCTGTTCTATGATGATTATGGAATGACCAAGTTCATATCTTTCTCAGGGTGGATACTAATGGAAGGGATAGTGAAAACCAGTCAGCTTCCAAGAACCTTGAACAATACATGCCAATAGACTAAAGGGAACAACTTTTGAAATCACACTCAGTCCATCATTTACCGTAAAAATCCTATCTATCATCCAATCACATCTACATTAAAGGAAATCTCACTTTTACCACTAATGACCAAATAAAATCATACAGACCTATAATATAATCTGCATGTTAGGAAACTTTGGCATAATACAACAGATGCCCTCAGTCATCAAACATTTTTCCATACACTTAGAAAAACTGTGCAGAATTAAGCAACATGGGTTTAGATAATGGCAAGATCTTTACTTGATGATATTAATACTAACTGAAACATATCCCTCAGGGGTAAACATGTGAATCACCATATGACATTCCTGACACCATCAACTTTGACATAAGAGAAAAATGACCTTAAACTGAGCAATATGATAGGATGGACGGAAAGTTCAGCTGTATAAGGTTGAAACTATTGTTAAAAGTACAACATATATAACAAATATGTTTAACTTTCAGCATATAAAAACATGACCCATCTTTTGTCATCATTTCACAGTAAAGCTGCATTCACCAAGTTAATGCAAAGCTAATGTAAGTGAACGCACCATGATAGAAATCCAGCAATAATCCTGTGAATGGCCATCAAACCAAATTATTTTCCTTTCAATCTTTTCTACAGAAGCTTGAACCTCTCCATCGGGAGATTTTCTTTATTGGCATTTGCTTCCTTTCATGTTGCCTGTTTTGTGCATTTGACATTTGGACCTTTTCACTATAGAGTGAGCCAAACATCCAGGTCAAGAAACAGCCGGAGAGCGAGCTGATAAAAAATTGTCTGGTCCCTCACAGAGGCCCACCAAGGATGGACAAGAGGGGTGAAAAAAGAGGGCAAGCGCAGGGGGGGGGGGGGGGGGGGGGGGGGGGTTCTCTGACAGGCTGTATGATAGCCTGAGTGTTCTGGAACATTGATCATACCTCCATGTCAACATTTTCCCTCCTACTGGTCATCCTACATACCCTCAATACTTGTCTCTTTCATTTGCACTGTCATCCACTATATATTTTTTAGTCCGAACTCAGTAACTCTGCAATCATTTCTGACAAATAGATTTAGATCCACTGCTCAGCTGCTCTCAGGACCTCATCAGAAACTTATTCATCATTGATATCCACAGCTTTTCTTCCTCTCTTCACTCTAATTCTGAGACCACTGAAAAGCTGTCATTTTGTTAAATTTACAGCAGCCTCTGCCTCTTCTGCCTTTCTTGACTGGTCATCTCTCCTATACCTGCAGGCATGCCCTGCTATATCGAGCGGCAATAAGATCCAAATTCTTTGTTTCGACATGACTCCGGCTTTATTTGCCAGTAAATGAATCTCCTGAAGCTGGGTGGCTGACAGGTCTGTTCTGCGGCAGTGGCCGGGCATTCCTGCGTAATGGCAGCGGCATGGAGAAGACTCTGGGCTGAGGGGCATTGTCTTTTAAAACCTTTGCTCGCCTTCCCACCTTTTTCTCACTTTCCCACCATGATGTCATCTGTCACCGTTTACAGAGCCACTTGCAAATTAGTGCAGAAGGCAGAGGGCTTTATTGACAGTTCCAACCCCTGCCCCTCCATCACTCATGCAACACACTCACTGATAGGAAAAGAAAGGATTAAACATGTGCAGCAATGTTTTCTGAGACTTACACAGCGGAGTGAGAGGTTGACATTCATATTCCGGAGCTCATTGGTGTGCTGAATATTTTACATGTTTAATACGCCTGGGCATCATACTGTGTTCTGGCGAGTAGGCCTGGAAGAAACAAAGCAAGTTCAGTGTTAGTTTTTCAATGACACTTCAGTTGTGTAAATGTTTTGCTTCTTTGCCGTGCAAAACAGAGTCAAACTCACATACAGACGGAGTAGGAATAGAAAGAAGTGTCTGCATAGTAATGAGATCTGATAAAGTAAATATAATTTTACAGACACACGCATTCTCCGCTCACAGTAGACAAAAGGCTGATGTGAAGAAACACGTAATTTGTGAATATTTGCAAAAAGTGTGGTAAAAAAAAAGGTGATATGGCAACATAACCTCAGGCTGCTTTACTTTCTTAGAGCTTATTCCCCAGAAATGACGGGAATCACAACCATTGTAAGAAGAAATGTGTTTTTCTTACCTTTCTTTTCCAAAACCCAATCATGTGACAGCAACCATGCGTTTTCAACTCCTGAATATGACCATTTGTAGGTGAGGTTGATAAAAGTCAAGGTGACTCAATACGCAAACCTCAATACAAGCATAAACAAAAACCCTGATCATTCCTGTGTTTTAACTTTTATAAATTATGGCTTTTGTCTCTTCGATGGCAAAATAAAGCCATGGAGTCAGGAATACAAGCATTCATTAAAGACAGTTTCTCATTCTAATTTGGCTACAAAAGCACCAAAGCAGATTATATGTGGAGATAATACCTTCAATTTCCTGCAAGAAAAGGTAAAGAAGAAGGGAAACGGTAAGTAGCCTATATGCTGAACTAAATTCCCATAAAAACATTCATTTGTTTTAACATGTTCCTGTTTTATCATAAGAAACAAACATAATAAGCCGTGGGACTGTCTGGGACTCTCAAAAGGTGTTGCCGGAGAAATCTTATTATCTTTGGAAAATTATGAGATGTTTTTTTTTTTTTTTTTTTTCCCTGGGTTTACAGTGGAAGGGGGGGGGGGGTCAGTTATAGCTTGTGGCTGAAATATGGTTTGCTTTTGATTTCAGTTGTTTACTGTACCCTGATCAAAAGCAGTCTCTCCCCCATCTACTACATGTGTCTTACAGCACATTACAGCACATTTCAGGAACACTACCTCATCCTAAGGAGTTAACGCTAAATACCCCCCAGTCCGTGGATCTTGTACCAATTAATTCTTTAATCTATGTAAACATGCAGGGGTTTATTTATTTTTAGCACACTGAGGGGAACCCAGAGGAAGTTACACCAGGCTCAGTGATTCAGACATATTCAAGAGTCATGCAGCCAGCAGGTAAGAGAAAGGAGGAGTTTTGGGGAGACATCCCAGATGTTTAAAAATTGATATGAATGTAAACAGAAGAATTTACCCGAAACCTACAAAAAGTTAAACTCAATTTCACAAGAAAACATTTGTGAGCCTGAGGCTAATCTGTAGTATGTTAAATGCTGCCAAGGGTTTGCATGCAGCATATTAAATAGCAGCTCAAAGTAAACAAAAAGGTTCTTATCTCTATAAGCCTTCCTCTGACGGATTAGTCGGTAAGAAAATGATATATACTTCATTATAGCTTGGAGCCTATAGAATGCTGCAGCATTTTCTAAAGGTGCCTTTGAACTTTTCAAAATCCAAAAAGTGTCTGTTGTGAGTTAATTGCATGTTAAATGATACCATAGCGTCTAATAGTCTTATTCTATTAAAAAATAAATGACATCACTCAGGCATTTTCACATGATAATTTAAGTGCATTAGCAATTTGCCACTTCCACTTGCTCACAACATTCTGGAGAAAGTGTGGCCAATTTCGCTTGGACTTTCTCTGCGTTTGCTGCTTAGACATGAACTTTCCAGCAGGAGACTTTCTGATGGAGGTGTAGGAGACACTGCTGAGCTTCATTTAATGGCGTGTAAGGAAAGGTGGACGAGGGCGCTCGATGACTTTTTGTGTTGACATCAACACTGCAGGTGAACGCATCACCACTGCAGGAGTGAGTGAAAAGCAGCGTGCACATCAGCAGAAAAGAGAGGACTCTTACAGGCAGATGAACACATCTGGATTTTCAGCCATCCATCTAGAACATCTCCAGTGTTTTTCTAATGAATTTGCTCATCTTTGAGTCACATCGGGCCGATTGTCAATGTCAGTGGCAGAGACAGCTTCCTTAATCGTGCACTACTTCAGACTGCCATCAGACTACATCAGCCGCTGTTGTTTGCTTTGAACGCTAGAAATTTCACACTGTGCTTTTAAGAGAATCCATGCAGGGAAAAGACACAACTGCCATCTGCATGCACACACCACTTCCATCCCTCAGAACTTGGGGAAAAAAAGAAAAACAACTGAAAGATTTTTGCGTTGTCTTCCCCCCTTTTTGGAAGTCCGGACTCCTTTGACGTGTTTGTTTCAATCCAGGGTTTTTTGTTCTGCAATCTAAATGAAATCCGTTTATGTTGGACTTTACTTTGTTTACACATTCAAGGGGTTTTACAATCAGAAGGAGAAAAAATCACAGCAGCTTTTCAAACAAAGCTTTGTATTGTCTCCACCAAATGAAAGAGAAAATCAAGGGGGGGGGGGGGGGGGGGGGGGGGGCTGAAAATAATCGAGCTGGAAGTGGAGCCATCTTTGGTGCTGAGCATCCACTGCTCTGAAAGGACTTTGATGGTCTTTCATGAATTTTGTTCTCGTTTGAATAAGAAGAGAACCGTCATAGCGCATTATGGGAGAAAGCAACAAAGCTGTCAAATCAGATGGGTGTCTGCAGAGATATCTCTCCAATCCCAGTGTGTCGTAATTGTATGTTCATGTCCATAGTTTATATGGACGAATATATACGAATATTTAACAATCCACTTCAAATATGATTGGTGGTATGCTTATAGATACTAAATCAAAGAGGTATAATCAATGAACCTTTGATTATTTTACACCTGTGTGTCTGTGAGCCTCCTGGACATCAAAAGACATGAAAATCTATCAAACTAAATATTTGCCTAAATTGATATTTTGAAATAGTTTAAACAAAGTCAGTATCAAGAGAATCCAGTGTGTAATGGACTGGGTCATTGAGGGTTCCTGTTGTCAGCGGGAAGTGAGCTAACAGGCTTCACTCTGTGGCTATAACGATGTCTAGAAGCTAAAAATACAAACAATGACTGGAACAACAAAGAAAATCTTAATGAAAGAAAAAAATGGAGAAAGGTTGGACCTCTGGTGGTGCTATGATGCCCGAATCACAGACTAAGGCCTCCTCTGTCTGACAGCATGTGCTCAAAACTGATGAAAGTGAAGAGACACCAGATCAATGTAAGAAAGAACTTCTTCAGGTTTCTCAAGTCGCTCTGATGACTTGCCTTTAGCGCTTTCACCTGTTTGGTTAGGACACGCTCTGGCTCTGCTGACCCACCTTTGAGTGCCCTATCAAACATATATCTCTAGTTCTCTGATTGTGCCATCTGCCTGTGCTGTATTTGTACTTGTCTATGATATCTCCAATCACCCGCTGGTTATCATCAATGCTGTGTGTTAAAATGAAGAAATAAAAAAATCACACACTTTGTTCAACAAAAAGTGCTGAACAAGTGAGCCAGCTAAGGGCAAAAATAATTGATCATAATGGAATTAATACAGACATGGCCATATGTGTCAAACATCTTATGGCCCTTTGTGTATGTTTTCCATTGTATCTTTACTTTTCTATGCAGAGCTGATCAAAACTAGAGGTGAGAAGCATCTGCTGTTCTCAGTCAAACATTAAACACGGCAATGAAAGTAACCTGAAATGGTCATTTTGCTTTTTGCACATAATCATATCAATGTGCACCTGTCAGAATGCTAAGTCAGATTTTACCATGGCGCTCACGGAAGGCCGCTGTATTTCCAGCTTGTGCACATCCTGGCTACATGATTGGCAACTGTTTAATGACGGGCTGCATACCTTTGATTATTAGGCTCCACTAATGAGCAGCATGTCAGTTTTACCCTATTAGCAGAGAATACAGTTCTGGCTGCACTGTGTAATCAGTAGAAGCAGCATGTCCAAATGCCAGTCAAAGGGCACATTTGATATTTCATGCAGCTTCCCCTGGAAAATATTAATAATCAATTCAAACTGTAAGATCTTCTTTCTCTAGGGTGATGTCATCTTCTCTATGTGAGCTGCGAGAGCACGTTTGAGCACATGCTGTCAAGGTGCAGCTGTATGGACTGATGTCCTGCCAATTTTCATCATAGGCTTCAACAACCTTTCTGGCTTCATGTTTTCACTTATCTTTTCTTGACACATGGATACGTTCGCCTTGACTGGAAAACGGAAAGCAGAAGTAAAGGACCTAGTGTCAAGTGGATGGGCGTGTTTATCTCAAAACTGCACAGCTGTTGTAATGTTTAACTCCATAGAAGTAATAACCTTTCCATTTTTTTCTCATACATATTTATATTTGATTGTGATTCTAATCAGTCAAACCTTTTTTTTTCTCGCTACATTACATCAACCTACTTATAATTGTGCAGCTTCGTGGAAATGATAGTGCAGTAAACAAAGAGAGCACATAAATGCTTTCTCAAAGTACAATTTTTGGGGTTTGAGCTTAAGATGGCACACTTGAGTATCTTTCAGTTTTACAACAACCAAAAAATCAGCTAAATCTAACAAATACCCACAACGTTAAACCTTGAAATCTGGTCTAAAAAAACTCATTCATGCCTCGCTCACCAATACATTAGACTACTGCAGCTCTGAATATTTTGGTCTCAAAATCTCATCTTTCTATTTCTCACAGTCAGCCCACATGTCTTTTAACAGTCAATAGAAGCCAGTAATTCCAGTGTTGGCCATTTTACACTTCCTTCCAGTCCCTTTTTTGGGATCGATTTTACTGGCATTTCACATTTAAATATAACGGCACCAAGCTATTTAAACAATCTGTCTGACTTATATAACGCAAAAAGAGCATTTATCTCATCTCACTATGTCTCAGTTAAAGCGTGTAGAGGAGCAAGCTTTTGCTGTGGTAGCCCCGAGACACTGAAACACCCTCCCACTCAATATTCACATCACAGTCTATAAAGTCATATAAATCCTCTCCTGAAACAGACTTTTTACCGTGGCTTTTAATTCAAGTACAGTTTGGCTCTTTTTCTCTTACCTTTATTTTAGCTTGATTTTTAGTTAATCGTAGATTTCCCCATTACTGTTTTCTACCTGAACACAGTTGATTTTCTGATTTGTTCTGCTTTCAAACACAATAGATATAAAATTGACATAAAACTGCCAACCCAATTATAGTGAGTTTTAAAAACGTTCTTTTGTTGCCATGTTGGCCACACAAATCACTTGATATAAATCTGTTAGAGAGAATAACACACCACAGGGAATGCACAACGTTTAAAACAGAAAATAGTACACTAAACTCATTTTTCATACTGGTTGTAATATTTATCTAATATTGATCTTATGGACTGTTTGCTAATTTACTCCAGGAAGTCATTACAGACCAACAGAACAAAGCATTTAGAATGGCACTATGAGATCAGCAATCCTGTATGAAGAGACAAAAGCATTCAAACTAACTGGACCTATAAATGAGTACGGGTGAACATAGAGCAGGAGACGATAAACCTTCTTTAGCCAGCCCGTGCTTTGTCAGAGTGAGGCAGAGTTAGACAGAGGACGGTATATTTTTGCGGCAGGCATTGGAATTTAAATTCTGAATGCAAATTGTCCATGACGCCAGTGTTTTAGTGAATCAGTAGAAAGACCCATTATACTAGACCATAATATATCACGCTGGTTTGTTTGGTTTATGCAGTGATCATGTAGGGGAATCTGTCTTAGAACATAAGAATGAGGTCGGCTTTGGTAGAAACCAATATTGAATAAAAATAAAAGAGTTCAGGGCTGTGTGATGGATGCAGAAAAATTAAGTTACCCCTATGTTGTCCTAATAATAACAGCACTGAAGCTTTGCACTGTGGTTCAAGGCTGTATAAACCTTCTGTTGCTTTTTTGAATAAATAAAAGCCTAATTTGTTTTTTTATATAAGCCTACCTGCATGTGTCTGTGACTCTGACAGTTGTGATTAACTGGTCCATAGGTTCAACACTCAAATGCAACTAATTTCAGTAGTCAAACTAATGGGAAACACTGTTGAAGACTTGCAGATTTGCAATGTCCTCATACACCATAAAACACGTCTCTCTTGTGAAGAGAGTTGGTTATTGGAGTCACCTTTAGTGTGGGCAGACATCTGAAGAAATATCTGCCTGAGTCAGAATGCACAATGAGGGACTGCAGGGGGAATATGCAAGAGACAAGAGAGTCTAATCATCAGCCAAGACTGAGGCCTGAAACACACAAATAGACGTGCACACACACTCCTGGTAAGACCTGAATCACTGCAAAACAAGGCAAAGACTTTGGTCCGCACTTCATTGATTTTCTTGCTCAAGCACTTTATGACTCTGGGCTAATTTGACATTGACCAAACAAAATTAATTGTAAAACATTTTATTTTTTACTTTCAAATACTCAAGCAAAAGGATATTGAAGTTTGTTGAATTTGTCCAATTTCCTTGTTGGTTCACTGCTACTATAAAATGATTGTGCCTAAAGGTAACTAAAGGTTGTTAAACTAATCACTTGTTTTTTAACCAATTTGATAAGTGTTGCAGAGCCATCAGCCTGGTTCCAATTTAAATTATGGGATCTGTTCTTTCATAATTTGACATTTGTCACAGCACCTTCAACAAAATCGCCACATTTACAAGAGCACACTCTCAAATGAATGGGAATGAAGGGATTTATGAGGAGCAGACCTCTTGTCAATTCTCAGAATTCGATTAAGGCCTCATTTACCATGTCTCATCTAACTTAATGTGTCAATGATAGACACGACAACTACGGATGGAGCAATACATTTTCTCCCATTTGTCATGAAACCCACTAGTTCCAAACATTATGACTAAATGATGTCGTGGAGAATTTTCTTTTGTTTCTTTGTTAAAGCTACTGTTGTTGATTCCTATAGGGAGAGTTGTCTCACACGTCTGAAGACTGGTTTTAGCACCACTAAGAAATGCAACAATTTCCTTAATCTCATCAAGAATGAATCTCCCATTCCTGTTTATCATTGAAATTGTATTACTTGCCCTTTGTGAAACCCTCACACCTGAGAAGATTTTCCTTTTGACCTATCCACATGGGGGCCCTTTCCTGTCTCCTGAGAATATGCATATCACTGTCCCTTTGGAGATTCTCCATGGAACTTCCTGAGAACTGAATGTAAATCAGAATCTCTTTGTTTGTTGCTGATAAGACAACACAGTGACTTCTTCTTCATTCTTTTATTCACACAAAGTTATAAAAGGGGACGTGCCCTTTGTTCAGGCGCGCATTCACTTGGGTTTCC
>CAJRST010012224.1:6439990-6526440 GCA_907169785.1 Menidia menidia | reverse complement strand
TTAGGAAACTTTGCCTCACTCTTTTAAAGAACTTTTTCCATAACAATGACTAAGCCAGAGGTGGATATTGGAAATAAAACTTTTCTTGGAGTCACTAGCCCATGCTCAGAGGATCAGACTGTCAAGGTATTTTCTTTGTGATTTTAATTAAAATGTCCCTTTCTGTTGGGCTATGAATATCAGTAGAGTGCATTATGCTGTATATTTTCACTGACAGAGGAGAAGAGCAATGGGGTGGGAAGGTTGGAGACTATCTTGCTGCTCAGTAGGTAAATGATTTTTGCTGTAACATTGTGTGCAACAAGCACCTCACGTATATGGGCTGAGCAGTCGGAAAACTGGATGGGACTTTTTATAATGTGGTGGCCACTTGACAAGACGGACATCTCATGCCGAGCGCAATAAAAAACAGCAAGGGCTAATTAAAAAAACAACAGACTGTCAAAATCATACATTTGATGAGAGAAATCATATTGCATGTATCGCAATGACCTTTTCTGCACACTCCTACAGTTTTGTGTGACCTTTGGGAGGTGCTGACAGCTCGGAGATGAACCGCTTTCAATGCCTGGCAAAACAAATAAATCAGTGAACTGATTTTCTCGCTAAAGCTAGTGCTTCACAGCTCTACTGGACCCTCTGCGTGTTTCGAGTTTTATCAGCTCATTAACAGCCTGTAACCAGCGGGTTATCACCGCTCCTGTTAAGGCAAAACAGTGAGCTACTCCACCTCGTAGAAGACCGACAACGTACATTACATGTTCATCCACAGAAAAAAAAAAGGAAAAAAGGGAAAAGTCCACCTTCAGAGGTTTGGAGTTCAGCATGAGCTTAGGTCAATCGTTATCTAAGAGAACAGAGTAATGTTATTACCCAAAACAAACCAGATGGTAGAACCTTTTTTCTAGCCTGGATCCTACTGAAGCTCCCTTTGGCCGGGAGGCGGGATACACCCTGGACAGGTCAGTAGTCCGTCACAGGGCCATAGAGATATGTACACACACGCTCACTCGTGTGGGAAATTTAAAGTCTTCCATTAACTTAACATGCTGCCCACAATGCTGATAAAGCCGTAGTTAAACCGTTTATCAGCTTAGAATTTTTTTTAGATAAGTACAATGCCCCAGGTTACACACACACGGATGCAATTAGGAGAAATCACAACAACACCTGCAAAATATGAACTATATGTACTGATTTTATATCACCAATATGACACAAAAAAAGCTTAGTCAGAGGTCTGTTTTAAAGAGCTGTACAAACAACAATCAATGTAAATTACTCTGTTATGTCTCTATAACCCTAATAGAAATTTGACTTTTTAAACTTTGCCTTTCACAGGTGAAACTAATTAAATTAAACTCCATCCATGCAAGATAAGCAATCAATTCAATTTCTGCTCGACATCATCTGCGCTTCAGCAGGCTGACAAAACCAACACAATGCTTTCTGAATACTATAAATATGCTTTTTTTAATATATGGAAATCGATTAATTCAGCAGCCAAAACCATTTGGTCTAACATGAGGGAGTCATTAATCCATGTTGTTCCCTTCTTATTCAATAACAACGTGAGGTTATAAGTATTCCATCACCACTCCATCTCTGGTACATTTTTGATAGTGACAGGAATGATTTTGAGAGAAATCCAGTTGTTTCTGACATTACTGACAGGAAGTGAGTCAGAGTATCCAAACTTAGGCCCACTGCTCGGTGTTATGCAACACTGATATATTTTTTAACATTGGGTGAAAAAAAACTCTTAATGATGAACAAACTTACAATGAAAAATTACGATGTAATCACAAACTGTGCAATATGTGATGATCAGTGTCATGCCCGGTAGGACCAATTGATCAGATATAGGTTCAATGAACTTGACATACAATATACAGAACGTGATCAAGGATAGGATGCTAATAAAACAGCACCCCCTAAGGTCTGAGGCAACCACTGCTACAGATGTGACAGAGAGAGATGAGGCATTTAAAGGGCAAAGTGAAGCCACATGTGTATTGGACCCATGATTCATGCTTCCCAGTGATTAAAATAAAAACATCTTTTTTTTCCGCAGACAACCACTTTGCATTTTTAGCACAATCTTATCCCGGAACAACTTTCAAGAAGTCAATTCAAACCCCTCTCGTGAGGCAAGGTGTTCAAAAGGTCTGGCTACCGTGGCAACACGATCCGATCTTATTAAAAACACAGCTCTATCACGAAACGCTGACAAGAACAAAAGCCTGTTCGCACAATGCAGCGACCTCAATTCCAAAAGCAAGTTCAGAGGAAATACATGAAAAGTTTATAAAAAGATATGACCTCAAGTAGATTTGACTGCATTCAGCTACTACGGAAACTTATCTGATTCTTACATTGTGTTATTTTTTTCCCAATTCATAAAAGAATGGAAAAATATTGTGGCTTATGGAAAATATTATGATTAGAATTAAGATGGTTGACCCTGATGTTGCACAGGTTTGGTTTTGACAGACACTAAAGCTATCTTCTCATTTTAGTAGATGTTAGCTCTGTTAGTTGATTCTAAGGCTGAAATTGTTGAGATACATCCATTTTTCCCAAATGTGAGCCAACGAATTTAATAAACCTGCCACACCTGCAGCACCACGCTGTGAAATTTTAGGCAATCCTTGCAACATGACGGGTTGGGCTCTTTGTGTGTGTGTGTGTGTGTGTGTGTCTTATTTTCATATATGAGTTACATGAAATATTTTTTTCAAAACAATCAGCACCATACTATTACTGAGAAATCATTTCACCATGTCACACTCTGTTCCTGTCCTCCAAAATCCTCATCCATGAGCCTGGCGAGGCAATTTTCGTCCCATTATGCTGCAGCAAGCTGAACAGGCTAAATGAACAAACCCAGAACAAGCCAGGCCATTTAAAGGGCTTTGCAGGCACAGCCTTATTTAAAACAGCGGAACATTGTGGGGCAAATTGACTGTTTAAATCGTGTTGTCTCCTCACTGAGCTTTTCGACCAGTGTTTATGTATCCTGCAGATGCCATGGGGATATGAGAAGATGCTGCCTTTGCCTCAAATGACGCACTGCCTCTATCTCTCCCACCAGAATAAATCACAACAGTCAGGAAAAGGCATCTGAGGGGCTTGCTTTTCCCAGAGTGACAGATGGTGATTGACAGCGTCTGTTAGGGTCTAGTTAGAAAAAAGAAGATTACTTAAAAGGCAGCAATTTTGGCAACAGACATTGATTTTCTTTTTGTTTTGTTGTCTCCCATCCTGCCTAGATTTTTGTGTCTTTGGATAGATGGTTTCCAATGCAAACATTTCTCTTACGGTTTACTCCTAATGAAAGATATTCAAATTTTTCTTCACCTTATAGCAGAGTCACATGAGAGCTCTGTCTTTCCCTTCTCTGCACAATTAACAGTCTCCACATGTTTTATGCTGCGAGGCTTGTGAATGATTACTGGAGTCAATGAATTGAAACAGTGTCAGTTTTGAAGCATAAATAAACTATTTAACACCAAAGATGTGTTGGCATGAAACCAGTGTTCACAGCTGAATGCAAAATTACCAGAAGTGTGTTTCAAAACTGTTCATTCCAAAATAAATCAAATAATTGCAGCAATAAAAACTCTTGTTTTCAGGGACTGTCTGGAGGATGACATTTGTCACTGGCTGCATTTACCCTGTCATCCTACAGGAAACAACATCCATTTTAATCTCCACTTCTAATTTTCTACTTAACAGATGTTCTGTTTATTTTGAGAACAGTTCGGTAATTCAGGCTTTGACAGGATGTCATTGAGGAGTTGAACATGCCAGGCCGAATGGCACATTTCCACTCTCTAAAGGACACTTGTCCAAAAAAAAGAAAAACACAAAGCCCAGCTGGAAAATGCATGACACTTGAGAACATTTTAATTTCCCCCATCTGACAAATCTAAAATTAAAACAAAAGGAGTGTTTCAGAAACACGCTGGTAAAGCTGTGCATGGCTCGTTGTGACAGGACAGATTTCACCTCAAACAACTGAACCTACTGCAGAGATAAATTTAGATATAGAGAAAATGTCAGCTTCTGTTGTGTGCTCGATTTGAAATGCACTGGTAATGTGAAGGTGAGGCTGGAGCAGAAGCACAATGTCAAGCATGCAGAAGAAAGAAAGCATCCTGTGTGGGGTTTGTGCATTGTTTGGCTCCTTTGTCAGAATTGGGGGGGGGGGGGGGGGGGGGGGGGGAGGGTAGAAGAGACAGTATCAATAGAACTATTAACTTATCTGGTAATTCTCAGGGTTACTGGAGCAAAAGATTTTGCATGAAAAGTCAGAAACATAAATTAAATCCATCACAAATCTTGTTCAGCTGAGCAACTGCCTCAAAATGTGTGAATGCAGGGAAAATAAAGGAGGAGACCTTGCAGTCAACATAATAGAAAAATGTTAATACAAGTCACAAATTCGGTATGACAAACAAGCCACTATGGCAGCGTGCCGAGTTATTTTCATAGCAGGCTGCTTCCACTTAATACAGGAAGCTAATTAGTTTAATGGATATTAGCATAAGGATGGCAGCAATATCCCAAGATGAAATTCAGGGTGTGACAAGGTGGCCAAATATGTTTTGTCCTATGTTTTACGGTGAGGTTTCACTAGACTCATTAAGCTCTTAAGGGCAAAAACAGATCATGATTCATGATTATTTATGAGAAGCCTGTTTTGATTGTTTATTCTTACAGAGCTTCCTCAGGCGGACTTTTCCTGTGTCTGCATGTAGGTGGTATCACGTACAGGTGGTGGTGTATTAAACCTGATTACAGATGCTCAGTGCCTCCCTGTCGGTCTGTTCATGTGTGGCTCTATTGGAGAGGACAGGCACAGACTCCACCTGCTGTGTCTGTAATATGACCAAAGCAATCATGCCTGCAGGGGCAGGTGAAATTAATGAATCCCACTACCCCCCGCAAGGTTGGGAATTTTTGACTAAATACCTCCCATTTTCAACAACTACTGCCATTATCTCAAAGTCCTCCAACCAGTCTCCCGTTCTGTCAGAATCATCTGATCTGCAAGTCGAGTTACATGCAGCCAAAGGAAAAGAAAATGGGATGTTCTTTTAATGATCGTATGGCACCAGAAGATCTCAAAGCTTTAGTCGGCCTATGCTTTGAAGAAATGCTGGCAGGGCGGCATACAAGAGACGGTGGGATGAAAAAAAAAAAAGGGTTGTTAAATGGATTGGTTTGATTTGCCACAGTGGCAGCTAGCATTACCATGCAAGTACCAAATCTGCCTCTCAGATCAAGCTGTCGCATGATCCCCTCGTGCAGTTTCAGATACAGACATTTACATTTGTGGGAGGAAAACGAATCCAAAGACGAACTTAATCGAGAGGATGAGAGTGGAAGGGAAGAGCCTGACTCACTAACCGTAAAGCGGAGGTTTATTTCATCCTCATTCCAAGCACCTAGAACAAGGAGAGCCGAGCAATTCATCATGTACAGGAAATGCATTGACACTTGTGTGGTGAACTTCCAATGGCCTAGAAACTTCTAAACGGCAACAAAATGAATTAAAAAGACGCAATTCAAGCATTCAGGGGACATGCTCAATTTGTATTCTCCCACAGAGATGTGCACTGCATCACCTTTTATCTATTTTTCTCAATGGACTTGTTACTGCAGCGACTTTTGCCTCAAACTAATCTGCATATTTGGAATTGCACGTGCGTTGATGATAAAAATCAAGCTGAAGTGTGTTGCATCACATTTTGTTATCCTAACTTTTGGTCTGTTTTTAACCAGGCATGGGGGGGGAAATTGCATTCTGTTCTCTGTCCCTAATGATTGTGCAGTCTATTGGAGTCTGGAGCGAAACACCATCAAAGAGAATGATCATCAGTGCAGCACACTTCATTTACTTCCTCATTTCTCTTTCCTTGTATTCTCTTTGCCCTCCTCTCCCCCTCACTGGCTCACCCTCTGGGTCCTTATGCCCTGTCCTCCTCCACCTCCCACATGAGTAACATACCTTATTGAAGCTGCATTAGGACCACTCTGATCTGTGTGGTGGGGTGGAATGGGACAGTCGATGGTTTTTCCTGCTTTCCAGGCTGAGAAGACTGTGTAATGTGCTAATGGACTCTGCGGCTGCTGCATGACCCCTATGGCAGTGCACGCAGAGTTTGGGCACACAGCTGTGACTCCCACCTCTGTAATATGTTAACCCAACAAGTGAAATCTTTTTATAGAAGCAGGTAGTCATGCTGTCCACTTCTAAGGTCATCGAAGCCTCCAAGATGATGCACCTTGGAGGCACGCAACATTAACAGCTACAAGGAGTTCTGGGTCCTACAAGGGGTTCTGATATTATATATATATATATATATATGAACACTTTTTTTTCCATCAAGGATGCTGTTTGTGTGAAAGAGTTTTCCGGGCTATGAAGATCACATAAAATCTTTGGGCGTTATGAGTCAGTTGGCTTAACACTTGAACAAAGAAAAAGCTTTGTCTTTGTATGTTCATTTTTTAATGAAGCAATTAAGCTTGCACTTTGTCTTCTCTTGGCCTCATTTATTTTTATCTTACCATGTCTGATGTGTATGAATAAAACAAAACAGGGGTCTGCAAAATTGTCCCCGAACTTTAGTTTCTCATATGGGTGGCTTGTGACTTTCCCCCAACTGGCCTTTAATTGCCTACTGATGACTTTG
The DNA here is from genome assembly GCA_907169785.1 of Menidia menidia. Lineage (NCBI taxonomy): Eukaryota > Metazoa > Chordata > Actinopteri > Atheriniformes > Atherinopsidae > Menidia > Menidia menidia. The sequence goes on along the minus strand of CAJRST010012224.1, from coordinate 6,519,736 downwards.
TTGCTTGTTAATAAACATACAGCTTATAATTATTTTTACAGCCCTTCTGATCATAAAGCTCCTGCTGCTGAGGTAGGGCAGTGACACCAAGGACACAAAGCTTCTAACAAAATGGCAGCAATTAACATCAGAAAAGGGACTTTTCATTAATAGTGTCTGAAGAGGTTATGAGGTCTGTTTAGTTTTTTTCTCAGGATTTGTCACACCTGGCTGTGTATCAAAACACAACATTTTTTACAGTGAGAAGTTGGCAGATCAAGCGTTATACTGTGAGCTCAATCTTTATAAAAGCTCTTCTGTTCCTGCCTCTATTAAACTTTCAAACAAATCCCCAGGCTGTAGGGACTGTTGGGGCTTCCATGGTGTTTATACTGGGCCTGTGCACTATGTGTTATATGTAATGGCTTTACTGGATTCTGGATGGAAATTGTCAAACATGTGCTGTGTATTTTCCTGATTCTCTTTTCCTGTGACAGTAAAGAAATCTATATGCTCAGCGAAAGGGGAAAAACCCTACAGGGACAGTAAAATGGAATATTTAATCCTGCTTATATTTAAACTCTTTGAGTTTAAATGGCTCATATTTTCATCTACACCAGAAAAATGCATTTGATCCCTGGTTGTCTTAAAGCTCCATATGATGTCCTTTAATATTAAAAAAGTTTGGGTTTTAATACTAACAATATGATTGTCGGCTAATTATATCACCTTATGACATTTTTTCATCATAAGACTAACAAAAGAGACAAGAACAGCTGGAAACTCTTAAAGACCCACCTCTTCAAAGAGCATTTCCTATCCTAACTCTTACCCATTACTCTGTAATCCTCTACTACTCCTTCTGTACTCCCCTCCATCTCTTTGCTGTCACCACTGATTCTGACTAGGGATTTTACTCCATGGAACTTATTGGCATATGGATGATAACTGTAACATTGTGTCTACTTTGTAAGTTTCTTTGGATAAAAGCGTCTGCTAAATGCATAAACATAAACACATAAACATAAAATGGGGTCTTACCAGTCACTTACAATATATTGAGCTGTGAAGTCATCAAGATGCATGCATGGGAGACAACAAGAACAGTGTTCTTATGCAACGGGCATCTTCAATGTATATTCTTCAAAGCTCTACTTGTGAACCTGACAACCTCTATTAATATGGCTAGGTCACAATAAACCCTCTTTCTATGATTTTGTGTAGCGAAATACTGCTGTCTTAACAATGTAATTGCACTGTAAAAGGAACGGTATGCCTTACTTTTCTACAACGAATGAATCATTATGCTGACCTGGGAAATCTTAAGCAACCGATAAACAATTAAACCTAGCAGGAAACACTTCTCCCTTGGCAGACATTCAGTGCAGACCTCTTGTTCAGCACTGTGTTTCTGTCTTGACATACTTCCCCAAAACAGTCACATATAATTCAACTGGACAAGACTCTTGCCTTAGTGAAAATCTAGGAAGTATTTCTTTCCTTTGACCCACCCCTCCCTCGTTTTTAACCCTTTTTTTTTTACCACCACCTGAAAATAGTTGGGGGAAAATCATCTGTACAGCTTAATTCTGTATAACCCTGGAACATCCAATCAGAGAGCTTAAGACCACCAGGACATGCACTGATGCACATATCACACAATTGTTATAGCTCTTTAACTACTCTGAGAAGTATTCCCTCTCTTCGAGGTGGTCCTTAAGCCTATTCGGTGACTCCTGGAAGCACACAGAGAGAAATAGGATGTTGGCACCCAGGGGCAGAGGGACATTTTGAATCAAGTTAAGCGCAGTAACCCTCAGCAAATCAAGAGTCATACTTCCCTTTTGACTTGGACTTTTCCCATTTTCACAGGCGACTGGAAATTGAGCCGCTGGGGCTCTTTGCTTTTATCTGCTGGACTTATGAGTGGTGCGCGGCAGAAAAATGCTTTTTGCTTGTCAACTCGCATCATTGATCTTGGAAGACAAACACACTTGGGATTTTAAAATGTGACAAATAAACCCGCGTTTAAAACAACGAAAATAAGGTAGTAACATTTTTTCATTCCTTTTTCAATAATAGTGTAGGGAGCAACGACATAATAACTAGGGAATAGGGAAAATAGAAAAGGCTGCTAAAGTATGCTTCCTATGAAAGTCATACTACAAATTATTTGCTGTACAAGCTAAATTTGAGAGGAAAAATGTGCATTAAAAATCTAAACAGAGACAGGATTAAATAATTTGAAAAACATAGACTTTCACTTAGCGAACACACGAAATGCTCAAATTTGGACGTGCCAAATGTTTGCCAGTGTAGAGCATCCTCAGTATTCTTAACTTTTAACAGACTGTAGACATCTAGGACACGTGGAGACCAGTGGCTGGCAGAGACATGCTCTCTTCTATAGTGGCTCAGTTACTAGTGTCCTTTAGCTTTTCGGTCTTTGAAATGCAGAAATTCTTGGACATCAGTGGTAGATTGCAAACCATAATTTTGTGTTTCAAAGTCTCTTTGCATTCCTTTTAGCCTACATATGGTGGGGTACCAGTGGGCTGTTCCCAAAGGCCCAGATGCCCACAGGGAGAGAAACTCTGCACATTTGCATCTAATGATGAAGTGAGACGACAGGTTGATGATCTCATTCTGTCTCCCTTCTGTCATTTCTTTGAATCCCAGTGCCCTCTTTGTTAGCATTAGTGGTATGGAGCAACGGCTTATATTTTACAGACTCTCATGCCTGAGATTTCTGCTGAAGGACATGTGCTAAGTTTCTTCTTTTGATGCCTCAGCTTTCTGTGGGCTGCCAGGGGAAGTTTTTATCGAATCGCAATGATCACAGTTGTTTACTATACTTTATATATAACCCTGAACCGTAGAAAACATGAAAATACTGAGCTTCTGAAGGGCTAAAAACTTGAGGATTTGCAGGGTGATAAGTCACGTGATGAGAATATGCAGCATCTAGTGGTTCTGACAGCAACTTCACATAAATAGCTAATATTTCCATGAGGGTGACAGTCACACTGTGAATATTTATTTTAGCCTTGAATATTTTATAACTCTGAAACTTTGTTTGTTGTTTTTTAATCAAGATAATTCTGAAATGAAAAGATCTAACTGGTCGCTAAACAACGGGATCTTTTAATTAGAATTGTGTTTGAGAGTTTTTACAGCTCTAAAAACATTATACGACATTCACTCTTCAACATATCCTAAACCCTCTTAGTTAATATATCATTTATATAATAGTAGTACTATATAATTATTAATTATAAGCAATTATATAAGTAGTCTTCAATTATACTCCTCCAGCCCTTATTCAGGACATCTGAAGGCTCTTCTTTGGATGTCGGCTGCCTCAGGCAAGACAGGGACATCTTTGGCCACGCCCGAGGGCTCATCAGCTTTCCATTACTGCATAGCAGTGACACCGTGGTGGGTTTGTGAAGACAGGGGGTGGGCAGCAGCGAACTACCTAAAGGGACCCCATCCCCACCGAAGCTGGGGCAGCTTATGTGAATGAACAAGTGAGGAGACAGAACGAAGAGAAAACATCCATCTGGCAGTGACAAAAATAAGAAAAGAAAAGTAGAGCAAAAAAGACATCATAATGTCAACGCAGAAGCTCATTTAGCTCAAAGCAATTTTGTCCTGCTCCTGTTGAGCGCCTGCGTGTGGCGGCAAGGACATCAGCAGACATTTTTACTCAGCCAGCAGGAGGATAATGATAAAAGCTTATTTTGATATATTTCATCAGTTATCAAAATACTGGTGTGTCCAGCCAAACATGACCTACAACATACCAAGTGAAAGAATTCCCTGGCAAGAGATGTGGATAATGTACTACCAAGTTGCATGGACGAAGGTTATGGTGAAAGCTATAAGTATTTCAATTAATACATTGGTCCGGTAGGCTTTTTTTTGTGCAGTAAATTTACTAATAAAGTCTCCTAATGCGGTAATTCCCACATTAGGAGACTTTACGAGTAAATTGTGCGTCCACTTCAATCTTCGGATTTTGGACCCTAATATAGTTGGGCAATGAATTCTGGTTGCAGGGATGTTATTAAATCTTTGTGAATTTTTGCCTGCGGCCTCAAGAGAGTCAAGAGAAGATTTGCCTCTCAGAAAGATTCATCCCTGTAAAGGACCTTTTTCCATTGATTTTTCTCTACAGCTCTTGAGTAATTTGGCATATTTCAGCCTCTAAGAATGGCTTCTTGACAGCCACTGAGGCAGCTGTTTCTGATTTTGGGTTTTGGGAAGGATTTTTACATTTTCAGGTACAAGGACAAGTCAAAACACAGATGTGTCAGACAAAAAAAAAAAACTTTTAGAAGACCTTCAGAAAGTCAGTGGAACCTTTGTTTAAAACCACTTTAAGAAAATTCAAGAAGTGCATTGAAGCAAAATACAAAATAAATAAGAAAAAGAAGCTTGACTAGACTTTTGCACAGTATGGTATGTGGAATATTGAGAGAAGCTATACAAGGTCACAAAACCAAGATTTTGATGCAGTCATGTAAAGATTGTCACTTTAAAACGATGAGGAAGACCTTTGCTTTCATTTAAAAATAACAAAGTTCCCGGTGTATGAAGGTTGCTGCACACGATGTGTCTTCAAAGGAACTTTTAAATCTTCTCCTCCCTGTCTTCATCTTGCTGTCACACTTCCTTTTAGATGAGGCATCATCAGCCCTCTCATTCTTCCCCATCCTGTACCGTTTCGTTGTGCACATTTCAGCTGATACCTTGGGAATAGTTGAAAGTGTGAACTCATCCTTTTAGAAGGAGATAATGGAGTCCACAGAAAGCAGTGATTTAAATTCTCTGAGGACCAGAACAGGGACACTTTAAAAGTGGAATTTATAAAGTATAAATGAACAAATCTGCATGAAGCAGTTTAATCTAATGAGCATTGTAGATGATAGCAGAGGCAACAGTATCAATGAATGATAAGAAGAATTATATATATATATAGCATAAAGCATAAAGGATCCCCATGAGATCATTTAGTATGAACACAAAGCTGAAGTGGGTCTATTGAACATATTGTTCCTATTACTGCTGAAAAAAGTATTTGAATTAATTTGTTTAAACATCCTCATGGTCTAACATAAGCCGTAATCCTTTTTTATCATTTTAATTTAGACAAGGTTTGTGCAACGGCTTTTGAACCTACACCTCTGCCATATTCTATTCAAGTTTCCATTTACGAAAATGCAATGTATTTCATATATTCGAGCTTCTGTCATAAAGCTTCTTGTTGAGTTCGAGCCGTCTGGTCTGTCAGTGATAATATAGGAGTTGGAGAAGAGCAACTGAAGTCAATTTTACGTAGGAGAATGTGGTCCATCCAATTTGAGAAGTAAAGCTTGTCAGCTAGCTGCCTGTACAGCTTACCATTTGAAAACAAACGAGAAGCATTGTCTGCTGCTCCCAAAAATACAAATCCTGCAATACCTTCTTTGCTTTTCTCCTTTATTGCCCCTCTCTGTCCCAAAATTCAAAGCAGATTTTCTGAACTGCATAAATCCAAATGAACGTCTCTGGGTCAACATTTTGCTCTGCTACACTCATGAATTACATTTTTGTGACACAAAGAAAATTCAGTTCCCTAAATAATTACCTATTTTCAGTTAGCTTTGACTTAATGGTGCTGAACCTGTAAGCTTTCATTTGAAAGATACAGCAAATGCTCTCTTTTGCTCCTCTTTTCCCTCTTCCTTTGAAGCCATTTTGCTTCCAGCTTTCTGCCACCCTAAGAATATTTCTTTCTTCGTTTTCTTTCTGCCATATCATGCGCCTTTCAACTATGTTTATTTTTTAATAGCTTAGGTTACGCCTTTAACCTGTTTCCTCCTGGCAGCCTGGCAATCACCTCTTGTCATTTCTTAGCTTCCTCAAACAATTGGCAATTATTTTCCCCACTATCTTCCAAAGCAAGCCACATAGTTCTAAAAACTCTTTGCAACTGAACTATTCCTTGTTCTGTTTCCACAACAGAGTTAGTTCATCACTAAAATCCATCCACCAAGTTACGTCAACCAAGCTGCAATACGAGTTTACGACTTCTGTGTTACCTTTTGGAACCTGTAGGCACTGATCCATGTTTACTGGCATGTATCCTGGTGCACATCAGGAGAAAGAGACACCACCAGAAATAAAATAAGACTTTAGATTTCATGTTAACATCCATTTATTTCCGTTCTGCATTCAGTTGAACTAAGCCTGAATTCTTCATTGTATGATTTATTATTTCTTTTACAGTTTCTTTGAATGGCTTTCTTACATTTTTACTGAAAATGTAAAATGCATATGTACTTGATGTTTAGCCTGCACTGTTTGTTGTGATTTTGGATGATGTTTTAAGTCAAGCAGTTGTGACTCTGCTGATATCCTGTGACAGAGTGTATATTTTCAGATGCGTTTAGGATCTGTATCTTTCTATAGAGACATCAGTCTCGATTCCCCTCCAATCTAAAGTTCATTCACTGATCATTTGACTTTTTTTCTTCCAGAAATGGCTGCTATTTTATCAAATCAACTCTTACCCGTACCAATCGAAATGTTCCAGTGCGGGATTACAGTGCAATGAACTGTTCAATGCAATAACTTTTCTTTTCTTACAAAATATTATTTTGCTCATGGCCATAAAAAACATTTTTTGCTTTTTTACTTCATTGCCCCACGGGTATATTTTTCTAAAAAAATCACTGGTGAAGTTCGTAAGATGAATTTTGTTGGTGAGGGCACAGGATGCATTTTTCTCCCGATGGCTCTCCAAAGATCATTGCATTCAGGCAGATTTAGGTGGAGTAGTGCCATGCAGTGATCAAATCATCGTGTGTCGGACCTCACAGAACAATCCGTTGTGAATTCAGCACGTGGTAGCACACATGTGATTCCCAATTACTACATTGACACCGTCAGTCTTACAAACCTATCAAAAGAGCTACTTCCCTGTTGTGTTACCATGAGTGACTCCCTGGACTCGTGTGTCAGGTAACAGTTGTCAATGTTTAAATGGGATATAGCTGTTGTGGACTATACTAGTGTCATCTGTTCAATTGCAAGTTCAGTACACAGATTTGGGAGTGGTAGCTCCTGCTTTATAATGCCCAGTTAAAAGAGTTGACAACCCCTGACAACGCAGTGGAGAGGAAATAATTACAGCCTGATCATCACTGGGTGGGATGGATGGATCAGCCTCTGGTGGGAGTGAAATGGCAGCCCTGCTGTCAGCCCCTCCATGCAACCTCCACCTCTAAATGTGATTAGATACTATAATTAACCCCAAGATGCTGACATCCATTACTGTAACAACTGTTTCAGAGGCAGCTGAACTGGTGCATTTCATATTTGTTCTAGTTACTTTGCTCCCTTTCAATTTATCATCTCTGTTATTTCTCTGCATGTTTTCTCCCCTCACTCATCCCCCTTCTCTCTGATCTTCCCTTCTATTTGTTCCCCTTTGAGCATGATCATTTCATTCTCTGCAAGGGTGTTGTCTCCTCTGCCAGAAGAAAACAAAATTGGTATCTCTTTGATCTTATTGGACCTCTAAACAACTTTAAAGCGTCAGACATTGAGAATTTAGCGCACGGTAGGCTGACAAATAACAAAACCCCCACCAGATACTGGAAGTGGGAATGGTGTGCATAATCTCTGGATTGCTTCATTTAAGCAGGAAGCAGTGGGTGTTAATGAGCTAAAGTTTTAATGTTCTGTGTTGTATTCACATTTACAAGTGGGCCCAAGCTATTATCTTTTTTGTTTTTAATAAACTTGTAATTGTCATCTCGTTAACTGTGTGAAAGTGATTTGCAATTTTTGCAATAAGAGCAGACATTTTCTTTTATTTACATGCTAACTTTAACTGATTGCTCTCTGACAATAAACTTTGACTGCTGTAACATTCGAACACCTGTTTTACACCCATCGGCCCACACGCTGCCTAGCAACAGAAAATTGGTTGCAGTACTTTCAGTGAAATGAAGAAAGAAATTGAAAATGTATTTTCATTGCTTAAATCATGAGGCACAAGGTAGATGCCACACAAAGAGTATGAGAGGGACATTTTTAAGTTTGGTAGTGTACAATATATTAATTTACATTGAACTGGTCTCTTGTGTTGCAGTGGGGAAAAAATTGGTGCACAAAGCAGAAAAGCTTTGAAACAAACATTTAGCTTGACTGCACTTTTTCTAAAGCTCTTGAACCATTTTATTGTACGTGCAAAGACAGTGGAAACTTTTCTGCTGTCACTCAGGCAGCTCAGTGTATTAATTTAATCTTATTGCATTAAAATTTGTATTACTTCTACCGACAGTTGTATCTAAAATTATACCTAAAGCCTACTCCTGTTTTTCTATAGTTTGCCTCCAAGAATCTTTGAAACATGATTTACAGACAAATCTTTATATAATCAGCGTTATCTTTACTTACTATTGATCTTTCTAAAGTCACATCTGTGATGAAATTCTAAAGGTAACATCACTGAGAAATAATATTTTTGCTCAAACAAGGTGAATTCCAACAATTTATCAGCCGAAAATGTAGTTCATTGTTTGTGCTTGTGGAAAACTGATAGTTGCAGCAGTATTTTTCTTGTGGCACACAGAGAGAGAAAATATTAAGGGACAGCTCAAGACATTTGCACTGCAGTGGCAAAGGTATGGCAAATTCACAACAGCTGACAGAGACAATGAGCATTGGCATTAGAATCAATTTTGACACCCACCATCCTCAGATATGGGCATTTTAACAGGAATATTAGGGGGCTAAACCTTTATTATAAACTTTAAGCAACCGTTGAAATACATTTGTATTAGATATGCTTCTGTTTAGTAACTAGAGTGTGCTATTGAAAATCTGTGCCATGAACATGATAAGTTGGAATCTGCTTACTCACCTCATAAGCAAGTGGTTTAAATCTCTTCCTGATCTGCTTAAACTGGCACACAGATATGCACCTGCAGAGTTCCTCCACACCCAGAGCTCTAGGATCAGTGGGTGCCAGATGGACGTTAGAGATGGAAAGAAAGTACAAGTATGACCCCAAGCACCAACCATCCGTTGGAGAAGCTTTCTTTGACGAGTCTGATAAGCTGAATACAGGCCAATGATACCCACTGGCTGGAGCCAAATGTGTTGTATGATCACAGGCTTTGAATATCTAATCAGATGAACATATTCAGTAAGACCATTATCCATCCTCTGCAGAAAGGCTTTATCCCCAGCTTTACAGCCCTAGCAGAGATCCTGAGGTTCTCTGAAGCTCTCAGCTCCAGGCGAAGCTTATGAAGCTGAGTGTCCAGGGAATATATGACCCTTTGTGCAACGTTTCATGACTACAATGCATTCACCAAGTTCAATAACCTAATAGCATCACCAAGGCATGTGGACACTAGCACCATTATTAAAGAGAAGAGGATGTACTTCTGGATGAAGTACATCAGGACAGGCTGGTCTTCAAGGCAGAACAGTCAGTTATCATAAAAGTTAGAGAAGCGGTCCTGAGCATCAGATCAGTTAAGACTGGGGTCTTCCACACATGACAGGACCACCAGATGCCAGTGGTACAAAGAGCCCAGTGAGGTAGTCCAGTACATAATGGTGGGATCTAAGACGCAGGCAGGAAAGGCATACATTGAGTCGTGTACAGGAAAATCTCCATATAGCTTGGATGTCACACATCAAAATGGGAGATGCATCCGAAAATAGAAGAGAATAGAGCTAAGAGCTAAGATCCTGTGGAAGTTCATGAGCCCATGAGCAGTTCATGAGCAGTGGTTTAGAAACTACCGAAGAAAGCAGTCAGGATGAATGTAGCAATTTCAAATGCCAGCAACATGAAGAAGGCGGAATATGTGAAACAGTGAAAAAATTCCAAGGACTCAATGAGGAAGTTGACAAGGTGCATATCAGAACAATCAATGGATTATACCCACAAGCTAAGTCGCTGCATTGAACCCAGAACCCGCTACAGCTCTGGTAAAAGATCCGAGCTCAGAAGCTTTCTTATTTTTTTGCGCATGTGTACATGTTTCTTTAGGCTATATTCAATTCCACATAAGTGCTGTGAATAGATTTAGTGGGCAGACTTCAGCATTCCCAGACAGACAGAGGTAGGATAAGGTGAAGCTATAACAGCGATTTAAAAACGGGGTGTCAGTGATTAATGATGATTTGATAATGATGATATTTGCAAGGTAAATAAGATTTTAGATTCCTAAATTACCATATTTGTTTCTTGTTGCAGTGAGAGGGTTATTGCTGCGAAGCACAAACAATCAATCTGATAGCGTACCATCAAAATGAAAACATGTTCAGTCTGGGACAACACACGATCACCGTTTCTAATTAGTACAAATGTAACTGAAACAGGTGTAGTGTGCGCATAAATCAGCATTTATATGTCGAGCCAGTGATGACATAATGAAGTATCAGTTACCTAGCAACGGAGCAAATTCAATACTTTTGTCTGCGTTTTTCTTGTTGTCTTTTGTTTCTGATGCGAGATGATGACTGGAGGACCCGAAGCAAAACAACCTCTGATTAGGATCAGATGTAACATGACAACACTAAAAATACACCAAATGTTAAATTTGTCCTCACTCTCACTTCCCTGGAAGCCTACCATCATATCTGTTGACACGTTCGAAAATCTGAATTCTATTTTGAATATATGATGGAAATATCATTGAGTTGCAGTGTCTTATTCTTGAGAGAGGTTTATTTCTATGTCTGGTGCTGATGATTTACTGTAAAAATGGAAATAATTCAGGCAAGGAAGCAAAGAGTTGGGTCACTCGCTAATGCAAGTGTACTCCACTGTGAGATTGCTCATATTATTTCATGGCTTGAAAAGCAGCAACACCAACATCACACAACAAAAAGTTCACACATTTCACACAGGCTCCTTATCAAAAATGGGTAAGGGGGTGTTTTTTTCTGCAGGAAATAACCTGTGAAAAGTATGGTCAAATAATATACAACCTTTGCAGGATGCGACAGGTGTTGCATCTGGAGTGTGTAAATGTGGTCTATCACAGTGACATAACAGACCAAATATGTCATGGTCAAATCTTTAATAAAAAAAAAAACATATTCAGCAGTTTTGAGTTGAATACAAAATCATTGATGCTATTTTGAGTTAATATTATATTGTGATAATTTCATTAATCACATTGTCAACCAGAAAAAGGGCAAGTAAAGAGAAAATATTTAAACTCTAACAGTGATGGTTTTCTAACCATAAACAAGTTTTATTGGTCTCCAACCATACATAGCTCTTTTTATTTCTTTAATTCAGCAAACAGATAAAAGCCTGTCATGTGTAGCAAATTGGTGCGTTGGCGGGTTGCTGCACAGTTTAATAGTTTATAGAATGTCAGCTTGGGCTTTTCTATGTGAAGTGTGAATGTTGTCCTTCTGACAGCATGGGCTTTGTCCAGGACCTCTAGCTTTCTTTCACAAACCAAATAGTGAGTGTGAGTATGGTTGCAGCAAACTACACTGCCTAAACTTTTTCAAGAGCTGGAGTGGTCAAAGGTCAAAGACTTCAGGACTTCTGCAGTCAGACAATTAGACAAAAGACAGCAGCACAATTTAGTTTTTCTCTTTTTTTAGTACACATGAGATCCTTCAACAAACATTTTCTGCCGGAGAGTGGCCTCTCTTCATCAGAGTACATATCCCACAGGAATAGCAATTCCTAGCATGCAAAAATAAAAGTGAACATTTGAGATCTGTAGCAGCAGTGTTTCACATTATCAGTGCCTCAAATTGGAATAACAGGACGAGGAGATCATTGCCAAACAACGTGTGGGATGTAAACAGTTACTCAAGCGCCATGCATTAGAAATCAGAGGCCAGCTGCCTTGTTAGTTAAGGATGTTGATATCTTTGTATAAAGAAAGACAACGATTCCAGAATAAATTAAAATTGTTGTCAATTTTATACAGTTTTCATGAAGTGCATCCCCTTAATACTAAATTCGAGCCACTGTGGAACAGCGGGTATGGGGGCTGTCCTTCAAGCTGAACGTCAGTGGTATGACTCAGAGATGGGCTATTAGAGGTAGTGTCCTTGGGCTAGGATGAACTGCATACACATAATGTGTGTTTGAGGTGGCTGTGTGTATGGCTAAAGAAGAATGACAAAAACGTGCTTCTTTAGAACCAAGACAAAAGTAAGGACTGTTGTGAGAGAACCAGGTGACCACCAAACCCTTTCAGGTTAGTCCACATGACTATTCACTTCCTGATTTCCATGGCAACTACCAAACCAGCATGATTTTGGAACAGAGACTCAATTTCACCTAGCAAGCCATCTGTCTCTTCAATATGGAGACAGGTCCAATATATATTTTTTCTTTTGAAAAGAAAGCGACAGTCTTTGAGGTGGAAGTGGAAGGGGAAAGCTTTGGCAGAGCACCAAACATATTCCCTCCACTTGTTTATGTAAATTATTCATGGCTCTGATGTATTATGCATCCAGCACGAGACACGCAAATCAGGCAGCACCATTTCATGTTTTGTCTTTCTGTGAGCAGGTAGTAATTTGGCAGAGACGTCGTCATTCAGCTGTTACTCTGGGAACCGAGCCTTTTTGCAACTTCCGTCTGACGGAAGAGGCAGAGCTGTGAATCTCACCCAATCTCACCCCCCATGTTCCCAGGCAAAATCTTACATAGCAACACTGACAGTAATTTAATTGATCTGGCTCTTGTTTCTCCCTTAGTCTATGTGTAACCCTGTTGTTAACAACCGACAGAATGAAAGTTTTAAGATCAGCTACATTCATGTTGCAAATCATGGCTAAAACTTTGCGCATGGCCCCTGCCTTCACCTTTTGTTCTGCAAGCCATGTATAAAAAGGCAGGTTATACACAGTGTTAAATCTATTTGCGGAGTGGATATCTGGGCCGACACAATTTGTCCTTCGCTTATTTCTTGTCACTGCTGGAGAGAAATGAAACAGTTTTGTGGCTCGTTGTTTCAGGCAATAAAGCCACAGATGACAGTCTGGTCCTCTCAACCACCCGCCTTAAAGCATTAACCTCACGCAGTTTCACATACCTAAAGTCAACGTACACAATTCAGCAGCATGTCAGACAGAGACTTAGTCAATAACCCAATCTCAGTGGCTGCACTTGCTGATTTACAGGCACATTCCAACTAAAGTAACTTTGTGCGAATCTGTAAAGTGTTTGACATGAAAAACATGACTTTTTGTAGTGTGGACTCCAAAAATTACTCAGTTAATTGACTGTGTTGCTCCACTTGCCATTACACACATAGTAAAATACAAAAGGTAAATTCACCATACATAAAACCTTCTTCTGAAAAGGAGATATTATAGAAAGCCAGTTTTTTGGTATTATGTTGACAAATTAGCACTGAAAAATCTTATGCATAACAACGACCCTCTCTTTCTCTTTTCACAGAAAAATAAAATGAACATAAAAAACTGAGCTCTTGAACTTGAATGATCACCTCCGTTTAAGAAAAAAGTGAGGACAGCTTTTGGCCCCCAATTCATCAGACTGTCCAAAAACAATTGCACAGCCAGCTTTAGATCAAGCACACCATTTATTAACTCGAATCTCTTGGTGTCAGGTACAACACCTCATTCATCCTACTGTACTACTGTGCTGATCCTATGGGCCTCTAACTCCAAGACAAGTGGTTATATCCTCTAATCCAGGACCTGTGGGAGTCTGACACATATGCATTGCAGCTGTTTTTGGGTGGATGCTTTGCACCTTGGTGAGACATTTTGCCCCCCATGTTTTCTCAGTGATATTGTAGGGTGATTGTTATTCATAATTGTCTTTTTTCTGTATTTAGTCTTTTCTTTTATAATAGAACTGAGGTATGGCCAAACTGTTACCTTGTTATTTCCTTTAAAAATAGTGCTGCACTCACTCTGTACCAGTTCCAATGCATAGATTTTTTCGTCTGCACACTTCCTCTTTTATGTCTTCTTTCACTAATTGTTTCTTTTATACACCTGATGGCTTCTCACCCTGAACTGTGCATTTACCTCCCACACAAAAGGCCTTTTACATTACGTTGGAGAAATCCTGCTGATGGAAGTCTCCATAGGAGTGCCTGAGAAATGAAAGCATAAAGACATTAGACAATTAGACCATTAAGTACTCTGGCACAATTGACGTGTATGCATGGGCTTACATTTGTTCAGACAGAAATATTTGAAGACATTAATAACATCCATTTCCTAGGAGACTGTTTTTTCCATGCCAGCCTATTTGAACATAACTGCTGTAATGAATCTCTGATAGAATACTTCTGTTATTCCCATAATCCTTTACAATGGTTTAATCATCATGATTTCATTTCTAAACACAGTCTGATTACATCAAAGTATAGTAACAAAAGCTTTTCTTTTCCTCCCTTTTTGAGTCAGATCTTGCATAAATTATTTTTTTTCTGTATTGATGTTTAGGTTTAAAATTCCGACAATGGCTTTTCCTGTTTCGGTTGATACTGATATGATTCATGCCTCGAACCATGCAGCTCCACAACAATTTTCTACAGAAATAAAAAGGCTTAATCTAATTGAAATGCAATAAAGGGATGAACTGATTTACAGACTACGAGCCATAGTGCAACTTCAAAGATGTTAGAATTATCAAATCTTTGATCATAGACTATTTTTCAGTGAAATGAATCCCAGAAAATGCTCATAATATCTGGCTTGGTTTCACATAAACACAACATTAACTAAACAATACTTTTCTCAATTCATTCACCCTTTTTTTCTTTGCTGGCTTTGATTCTATGGTGTTGGGAGGCTGAACCACACCATAAAGTGTGCTGTTTGCATGTGGGAAGAGAAATCAGTATCCATAGCAAGTAGAAAATTGATAGGAAGACAAAGTTAAATCCTTTATATGTCTAATCATCATGGAAAATATTAGATAACAATGGATATATATTGGATAAGGCTGGACTGCTGAAGAGGATGAAGGGTAAATATCAGGAAAGCTGTATTATTTTTCCAAGATATAGGATTGACAAACATCGCTCTAAATTGATTTCAAGTGTAACAAGCAGACAAAGGCGTCAAACAGAGTTAACAGGAGTGGAGGACGGGATTGCAACAGTGATGCAATGCAGGACTGGGCATCATAATTCCCCTTTACTTTGACAAAAAAGACATCAGAGAAAAAAAAGTCAAGTAAAGCTATATAATCAACCAGTCTGATCAGAATGCTTCCCACCACTGTCATGACCGGAAAGAAACAAAGCCACATTTCCTAGAATTTAGGCCAAAGGACTCTCCACTCCTACGTCTAACTTTTGTTCACAGACTGAGTTATTTCCTCCTTCCATCCTGTTCTCGTCTTTCCCTCCATTTCCAGATGTGACAGTTGTAAATGGAAAATGTCAGCAGCAAGCAGCTTCGAAATCCCCAGAGCTTTCAAAGAAAATCTTTCAGGGAATCCAACTGGGTATTACTTACCAACTTTCCCATCTGAGATGCCAATCTACCAAAAGACACCTTCATTCATCAAAGGAGAGGCAAATAAAAAGGGTAAATGACCATTTTTCCACACTTGCATTCAATCATGAAGTATTGGCAATAATTCCCATCATTTTTTCAGGAAAATAAGTGCAGCGCTCACTACAGACCTCTTGTACAGTTCACCCAGCTAACTATATGAGTAACATGATCTCACGAACATGTGCCCTCACTGGCACAGCTCTATCAGCCCTCGTTTCAGTGGCATTTCTTTTTTTTCTTTTTTTTCCTTTTTGTCAGTGGCATTTCTAAACATTTTATCTGGATAATTTTAAACCCAAAGCCTTTGGTTGGGATAAAAAGAGCAGAGAGGGATGCCAACCTGTCATCACACATGGCCTTAAATGACAGAAGATACCAACAAACAGATGGGCACATATAAAACATGCCAGGACTTATTCATCTGCCATTTCATGAGATCAGGCTGCCTAAGTGAAACACACACAAACTGAAACAGTGTGGCCATGTGTGAAGAATAAAAACTTATTCTTGGAGAACTTACAATGAGAAAATCAGCAGTATGAACACAGCTGTTGTCTCACAACCTCGGGCTCCGCTTTATGTTGCTCTCCACCTGTTTATGAGTGTTACATAATCACTCAAACGCATGCAGAAACACAGTAGCAGCCATCACACATAAGACAACAAACTGCACAGGTTTTCAACTAAAAGAAAAGCAGAAACAATCGAAGCCGAACATTTTGCTTGATGTGTGCTTGACCGTGACATCGCCCAGGGACATTTCCATTTGGAAGCACTACATTTAATTCAAATGGACTGTTCATTCACACAGGTTAGACATTCTAATCAGGCCTCACCAAAGTATAGCCCGTATGGCCACATTTAAGAATTTTAAAAACGTTACTCTGTCAAACAACTAAAGTTTAAGTGGAAGTGAATAAGAGGTGACATAATTTGTCAGGCACCATGTTGTGGATCAGTAACAAACTTTTGCATGTGGATTTGCATGTTCCTCTGTGACTTTTAGATGCAACATAAAGGGAAATGCTAACTTTGTAACTCTTGAAAAAAAATGTCTGTATTTCATAACTGAAAATTTATACTAAAAAACGCAGCCTTTTTTTATGGCATTAAACATACATTTGAATTTGGAAAATGAAACAACGCATAGATGTAGCACATCCTAAACAATTGTGTTTTTGTTTTGAAGAAAGACTGTTACCGTTGCTTATCTCCAGAAAACAGTGTGTCCACTGTTGTTTCTTCTTCACAGATGTATCTGGTGTGTCAGAACAGTCTGTTGTTTCTGCTGCCATCGTGTAATGCTGATTAAATACTTTGGCGTACACATTTCTCTGTGATAGGATTAAAGAACCTTCCTGCCAATGACTGTCCCTTTGACGAAAGTAGAGTATTTTGAGAGGAATGCTTTTTTTTAAGTCAATGTACTTTAAAGTATTCCGTAGCCCTTGTGCTAATGAAGAGAGCGGTACCTGCGACACAAGTATTTCAGTTTGTGTCTCTGTTCGTGTGAATATGGGTATCTTGGGTCACTGAGAATGTTGAAATGGTCTAATGAAGAGGAATTGTTGCTGTCAACTTGCATTAGCCCACACACTGTTGAATGCAAGCTGTGAAATCCATCATATTGTAGGGGGTAATTATGCATGGATAATTGCATCATGTACAGAGCAAATAGACAAAAGCAAATAGAGGCCTATTTCAGTGCCATGCAAACACATTGCTCTGCAAGCTAAACAAAACAGAGCACAGGCCTCTCAAGCCCAATGAATCACCAGCAGAATATCATCACATTTCTGAGGACCGAAGCGAATTGTAAGCTTTGTGCTCAGCATATCTCTGTTAAAGCACACTGCAACATGAAATATTTCAAAAGACCAGAGAACACAGGACCACTCGTTTACCTCCGATTCCTGCCAAACTGAAATCCCGCAGCTCTGCAGCTGTGTGAGTCTCTTCTTAGGGCCCCCACACACTCAGCATGAGATTGATGCCATTCACACTTTTCTCACTCCATGTATCCAATCCCCTTGATGGCGAAAAGCAAATTTGCCACTGATGACATCACGGCAAAAACATTAGGCCGACAGCGTGAAAACATAAAAAAAGATAGCAACAGCGAGGTTTTCATGCCACTCAAGACCAAAAGTGGACCGCTCGATTATAAACGATGGCTTGTGTAATTTTCAGATTTTGGAGTTGTGCACCCGAGAATCTGTTTGTACTCGGTAGGTTTAAACCTACTGGGTAGGTTTAACACAAAAACAAACTGCTACATGTTTGCAGTTAGCAATACATAAGCTGTCCAAGTCTGTGCAATATGTTTCTGTCATTTGGACTGACATGTCCATATCCATTTGCTATTTTTAGTTCAGATTGATCTGAAAGAAGGATGGCACATGAGTTCTGCTGTTGCCAGTTTGTGTCTGGCAGTTGTCTTGTTAGCATTGATTGTTAAATTAGACAAGAGCCATAATATTTGATGTTGTTCCATAGCCAAGGGTCACTCTGTGTTCTGGGATTTAGTAAAGGTCTCTTTCCCACAAAACAAAAACAAAAAACAGCCATCTCCCAAGACCATCAGCACAAAGCAGTTGTCATTTAAACCGGATAACCAATACACATTGCTTGTCTATGCTGAAGACTTTATCAATAAAAGAATGTTTAAACTATGAACAGTAGAGAGAAAAGTTACTGGAAGGCCATAAGTGTTTTATCTTGCTTCTCTTTAAAAAAAAATAAGACGAATGCAACTCAGAAGTACAATAGTCCAAATCATTCAGTGGGATTCATTCGGAAAAGCTAAGCTTTTTTATAGTTTATTTTCATTTAAGTTAAATAATATGAATTGAATTTGAGAAAGACACATGCAAATAGTTCTCTCCATTATATTTTTCAATGATAAGACTGTTTGCTTAAAAAGTAATAAGACTGAATACCATCAGCTTCCTGAAAAGTTCATTTCTAAATTTAGATTTACAACACCAAACGTTTACTATGGTTACAATTGAATTCAATATTTGCCGTGTACATGGAAATGATTAGAATCATGCAACTGCCTTAGCTCCAGTTCTCTGGTATAACATGAGTTTGAGTGTTTTGTTCACAATCTTTAATCATGACGGAAAATGAAATGTGCTGAATATCTAAACAAATTCAGCAGTAGCATTTGAAGGATTTTTCCATTATACTTTTCCGAGTGTGATCAAAAGTTAAATGTCATCACTAGTTCTGTCATGTTCAGTCTTACTGTTCATATCTTCTTTGTTTCCCAGTAGAGGAAATAACTCATCTGTGAGGAGAAAAGTCAAGGAGTATTGTCAGTAATACTATGGGAAGCTTTTACCTCTCTGGTTTGACATCATGAACAGGAGATAGAACTATAATGGAATACCATAATTTGGCAGAGGCATCTAGCATTCGGTGAATTGAAAGCCCAGCTCCACATTTTGTGCTTCCTCAGGAAAGATAGAAATGAGATCTGACACTTGGACATTCAGTTATTATCAGAATTTTCACTGGACCCATTTCAACAGGGCACAGAACAACCATTTATACTGTCACGTTCTGTACAGGACTATCTTGGTTTAACCAGACCACAACATTCAGTCTCTATCATTTTAAATGAAATTGTTTAAGTTGAAAGTGGTTGGTATGTCCCACTTAAAATCATTTTCCTCCGCGATGCACATACAGTTCAACTTTTGCAGGGCTACATTCAAATGTCATGATTATAACTTCTGGATGCTTGCACTTTAAGCATCCCTGAATTATAACACTGCCCACTCAATTTTGACTGATAAATGAAGGAAAGAAAGTATAAGCGGTGAGCATGAACAGCACAAATTATCACTTGTATAGTGACTAAATCTGATATGTGAATAGTAATTGACATGTATATAGGTACATATAGCTGATTTATTTATCATGAACCAGCAGGGTGCTTTCCTATATATGCAGTAGGTTTAGGGATGCTTTATGGAAAGCCAATACTTTAGGTGTCACCTAACAACAAGAAAACGCATGTTGCCCTAAACATCACATGCTAGCCTAATTTACAGCTCCGGCTGTGTCAATCACTCCCACTTTCTCATCATGAACTACAGGTTTTCAGACTTTGCTCACTTAAATACAACAGGATTATGCTTCCAGCTGGGCTACACCACAGTGCTCTACACCCACACCTATGCAGCTATTCTATAATAAAGCTTCACCTGCGCTCATTGACAGTTCTCACACTGACTTCCGAGTTTGCTCTCACTGGATATTCCTCATCAGCCCGAACCATGCTGCACTCATTAAGGCCTCCTGAAGGAGCACTGCATGCCTTTCCTGAGAGAATCAATGAAAGAAGCAATTAAAAAATTCCTTTTGGACTCAGTCAGGGGCACAAGGTTGGAGTAAAGTTTGGAGGAGTGAACCCTAAAGAGATTAATTTCTTCCTCCATCACACTTACACATAAAGAAAAGGAATGAGCATGGACTGCTCACATTTTTTTTTTCTCTCTTTTCATTTTTTCAATGAAATACCTGCAACTAAAACTGAGACCAGCCAAGTAAATAAGTGAAAATGTTTGACATTGGACGCCTTATCAGCAGCAGAACTCTTACAAGCAGAGAACGCAACACATTTAAAGACAAACCCATTATGGCTTATTTGGAAAGAGATATAGAAATGCGAAGAAAGAATTACACTGGTATTGAACTGCTATCTTATGCTCCAAGAGTTGAGACTAAAACACATATTGAGCAGTAATTCTAATTCCTTGGGGGCTGAAACATGCTCTCAGACTGATTGCTGTTTGTGGAGCATAACAATATCAATTAGGTGGAAAATGCTCAGTGGAGATTGAATTTGTGTTTATGTAAAACTAAGCCCTCATAACAACAATGCACTCGCATCTGTCTGTTCTCTTCTCAGAGCACACACATTAAGCATTTCCATCAAGCACTCCACAAGCTTTTCCTGTTGTCAGACCTAAAAGTGAAAAATGAAAGAGCGGGATCTTCATCTGTTGCTGTACTTGTTATTTATGTCTGCATTGACAGCGACAGATGGAAAAATGTCATCCAAGCAAAAGCTTTGTACAGTGTTGTTTAGTTGTAAAGTCCCTATTGTGCAGAAATGAAAAAAATTATCAACGGTCATGACATTTTAGGCAGACTGACACTCTCAAGCCTTGCTAATGTTTACCAGCTTCTGGGTTAAGCATTAGGAGGTCTTAAGGATTCAGTGTGCTGTGTCCTCCTTAAGCCTAGTGGATACAGCGCACAGAGCTCCAGCTAGGCACGGCGTTCCCAGAACTGTTCATTTTCTGCGAGAAATAGGGACAATAAAAAAAAGGGCAAAGCTCACCTTCCCTTTACAAAAAAATATGTAAAAATCTGCTTGAATGTCTATGTCTAACGACATCTAATACCAATAGCTCATTGTTGATATTGCCTTTGAAAGCTTTGTCTATTATTTTGTTTAAGCCCTGAGCAATTTCACGTTTAGAAGATTTCATGGTTTCTTTATCTACTTTTTCTTGGATGAAGAAAATAGGAACAAAAATAAGTTGGACCTGCATCAACCAATCAACCATGTCAGCATTGCTTCCAGTGAATTGATATCTGCTTTTTAGTCATTCCACTTCTTCAAATCTGTAGTTTTATGGTGTATATCACAATATTGCACTGCTCATGGTTGAAAGACTTTGCCAGAGGCCAATATATAAAATCATCTTATCTTCAGCAGCACACAGTGAAACATGAGCACGTCTCAACCCATATCTATATGAATAATAAACATGAAGATACACTCTCTAACAAAGACCATAACATAGTGATGAGAAGCGATTTATTTATTACCAGTCCTTTGGGTAAGGAATGGGTCGATAGGAATGGGATACGATAAAGGTTTAGAAACCTGATGAAATTCTGGGAACAACAAACCAGAAACTAAGTGTGGTAAAATCGGGAAGCTTCCCTGACACCTGATTTCCTTTAAAGTAAAGGCGGGGGTACATACAAATACAAGATGGGGGCTTTTAGAAATACTATATTGGTTGGTACTTAACATTAATTTTGAGACCTGTTGTCCTCTTTCCTTCATTCTCCTTCTTTAATCTTTCCTTAATTTTTTGTACATTTAGCAAGATGAGAAAATTATTTGTTTTGCTTTGTGTTTGAAGACCATTTCTTTGGAAAAGATTTTTCAGATTTTCACTTAAGGAGGAAAAAGGAATAGGAAATGATTCTCCTCTATAGTTTTACCAATAAGTGTATTCACCTCAGTCCTCACTCTACTGACACCATAACTTTAAGTTCAGAAGGTCTCGATCACAGCTCTGAGTTCTTACTGTTTGATGAAAGGCAGAAAAATAAAAAAACTGGTAAAAATAAAAAGAACTGAAAAGAGAAAAAAAGGTGTGCCCCCCCCCCCCCCCTCAACCACTTTCAGTGTTTATGATCATCTATATCATTTTTCAGCTGTCCAAGCCACTTCCTCTTCAGATCATATGGCTGCGCATAAATGCCACTGAGCTGTGAAGTGCTCCATTTTTCCATTTTAGAGGTGATTGGAACCTTTATTCTTGAACAGCCATATCTGCAAGACTTCTAGCACCCACCAAAGTGTCTAAAAATTTCTTCTGGCATGGTTTGACACCGCCAAAACCAGACAGAGCATCGGGGTGAAGCAAAGGTACTGTTCAGCAAGTGTGGCAATTCTTGAAATTATACTACTTTATGCTCATAGACTTTATCTTAATTAAGATTATAAGCCATCAAAAGAATAGAACATAAGCAGAAAAAACGACTAAAGGATTTATGGTTTATTAACTTTATCTAAAGGTGTGCACAGACATGCATAAGCTGGTTTTAGCAGAGGAATATGTTGACATTACATGTATATATAAATGTGTATATAGTTTCCATAAATAAATTTGCAACTTCAATAATATTGGGCCAACTGCAGGGGAGGACACATAATCACAACCACTACAGTGTTCACGTTTCTTCAGCTTTCATCATCTGATGTGCATTTACTCATTATCCAATTGGAACTAATGAGTTAAGACTTCACATCTAACATAGATGTGTTTATCATTTATATCATGTCGGAGACAGATTAATGTTGACCTGTCAGCTCAAGTTGCCAATCCTCTCTAACTAGTCCTCAGCGGAGGTGCCTCTATTAACTTGTACTAGAAGTACTAAATAGCGGCGTGTCACTGACTCACCTTAACATTGTGTGGGGGGGTGTTTTGGGAGTATTTACCTGCTTGGTTAAAGGATCCAGCCTGTGAAGGGTCTTCCAGGATGCCGTCTGGCCCTCTTGTAATTCCCCCGTTTGGAACATGAGACTCTTGGTCAACGACCAGCTGATGGCTTTCCATGGTCAGAGTAACCTCATTATCCCAATCCATGACCCAGTGAGGTGGAATTGGATCCAAAGACAGGATGTACAGGCAGGAGAAAAAGAGTGATGACTTTAATAGAATATGGGTTCAAAAAGGAATGACATGTCATCTGTTAATCCTAGACTACGAGGGAACAAAACTCTGGAGACATGTAACCTGACAGACCGGCTGACAAATGAACACAGGTGACAGTAATCAGCAATCCAGGTGCTGGCAAGTCCATGGGAAAAGCTAACTGAAGTAAACAGAAGATCGGGCTCTACAGAGTAAAACAGGAAGTTACAAAACCTGGAACTGCTGAGTAAGGAAACAGTTAAATTCTAGCTGAAGTTCAAATTGGAGGGAAAAAGAGAAGGTTAAAAATAGTCATATACTAAAACCCAGAGAGTTTAGGGTAATAATTACCAGCAGAAGCAGGAGGGGTTAAGAGTCAGTAACCCACTGTGATCCATTGAAAGTTTTGCTAATAATTAGACTCAAACGCTGAGGCTTTCTGCTGTGGTCCATTCTAGGTATCACATAGGCTAAATTACACCCTCCCACACACAGGGAAATAATAGTTTACCCCTCCCCGGAGCCGAGCCATTTAATGAACAACGTTTAGATTTTGTGCTAAAATTAAACTAAAATTGAGAAGTTTCACTCTGCAGACTGGAGTGCCTTGCTCTATCTTTGGCCACCTTTGTCTTTTAAAGTAGCAGGTCTGACGCATCATTTTTAGCTTTACATCCTATCATCTGTCCAGAAGAGGGGTCTTTGTCAGTTCTTTCTGTGGATGCAAAAGGGATTTCTTCTTCAACTGAACAACCCGAGCCATAAATTGTAGTGCAGTAAAGCACAGAGTGCCAGGAGACAAAGACAGACGACAGGCAGTTTGGGGAACAAAGAAGAGGGAAGAAAAGAGTGGTGGGGGAAAAAAAGACAGACGGAACATTGAATTCTCACCGGAGCATATTATGAGTGAAACAGAGGGTTAGCTGTAAATTACAGGTAATTTGTGTCACAAGGTGGAAGATTTAAATCACCAGAATCAATGTCAAGGAGGAGAAGAAAGATATTGCACATAGTCAACATTACAAAGCAGGGGGAGGAGGGGTGTTGGTAACGGATGGGTGGAGATGGGGAGTTAACAGAGCCAGGGCTCCAGAGGAGATCGGGAGAGAAAGGGATCATTTTTCAGCGTTCTCTGTCTGTTGGCAGGTGTTTGCATGCGCCATTAAGGAGAGGAAAAATGTCCAAGAGAGTTGTAAAGACTTACTAATCACCTTGACCTGAAACTTTACCAAAGAGGGCTCTGTTGCTACCCTAGCAGCAAAGGGAGCGTGGACTGACTCAAGCACTGCCACAGATGAAAGTGAGGACAGAGCAGAATTATCCACACCATTTAAGCTTCCTGTCTTCAGCCATGACTACTTCTTTTCTTCTCTTGTCGGCCTTGAAATCAAAATTCATACATCTTGTTGGGCTGGCTCTGCATGTGCTTTTTGTAAAAAAAAAAAAAAAAAAAAAAGTTTCCATTCTTCTTAGATTCTCCCCTCAAATCTGCATTCATCTTCAGGAGGATACTGATACCCATGATGTTGGGGAAAGGTGAGTTCTGTGGAAGAAAAATGAACTTTTCAGCACAGCTATGCATCCCATCACAATATGCTGCCGGTGTTTACGCAGAGTGCGTCCGGACTCCACTTGTCATGGACTGCAGCGGCATAGCTGCACAGTTCCACCATCTGAGTGAAGATAATGAGACAGTACTCGGCTGGCACAGGGCCCAGCCAGTGGAGCAACAGTCAGCCGCGCTGAAGCGAATAACTGTGGGGTTCTTATTTTTTCATTTTTTGCAGAACGCAAATGTCGAATGTAAACAGGACAGATTAGCATACAAGCATAAATCAGCGGCGCTGACAGTACCAAAAGTATCTTTTTGAGATTTACCCTGAAATTGTTGTCACCCGTACTTCCGCATGTTGAATAATTCAGGACCAGTTCGCGATTATCTGAAATCCTCCTTTCGGTTTTGTTATTTAACCCCTTGTGACGCTTTCACCTCCTCTGGAACAATTGGTGAAGGACTTGCTGGCACCACTTTTATCCATCTCACCTGTCTGAAAGGAACAATGCGTGGCAAAGAGAACGCAAGGAAATTAATTACAGCGCAAAATGGAAAGTCATCTATTGCTGGTGACAGAATATTCTCACAGAGCAGATAAGGAAATCCCATTTGTAGGAAACAGCCGCTCAGCACTTCCCAGCATAACCTGTTAACAGAGCAGGTCATCATTCAGGCCAGCGCAGAGATTCCGTTGCTGATGTTGGCAAGCAAATGATATGTGTAACGTGGCACTGTGTGGGTCTGAACACGCTTATCTACTGTTTGAAACCTGTGACGTGGAACTTCGGCTTTGGGGATCTCTGTCAACAACAGTTAAGTCAGATTTGTGTAAAGTCACAGCAGCAAAATGTACAGATTAAAAAAGGTCTAAAATCCTATTTTGGAGGACATTAGTTTAGTTGTTTTCCCCCTTTGGCAACAGTTTGTGTATAGCTTATTCTAGTCTTTATCACACTGGAAAAACATCAAAATAGTCTTTTGCGTGAGTATCCTGGTCCTGGCAAGAGTGTCCCGCAGCACCAAAGGTGCACACTACACATACAGGTGTTTGACAAAAGCATAAGTCTCACACAAATTTGGCATGAAAATAAAAGTGAAGAACATCATAAGAACATCCAAAACCAGAAAATACCAAGATAAAAAAGACAGATCAAAGTCACGTACTTTGTTTTTTTCTACATTCATTTAACTGTTTCTTCTTTTGCAGAAGGGACTGCATGCTTAGATTTTTCATTTTATATGGACTTAGGGAACAACTTCCTTTTTTATGTAAGTTTTTAAATAAGAGATAAGAAAATCCAGATTGGCCCTGTAGACAAACACCTTATTTAATGAGTCAATCCAGACGGAATACAAACCATCCAATGCAGGCAGGGCTGAATTTAACACTTTTACATAGAATAGATGATCAAAAACAAGTGAACTTTGTGGTAAAATTCAAATTATTAGTACTTTCAGGCTGAAAGAATAGAAATACATCCGTAAACATGACTATTGTTGCATGAATGGAAATGATCTACATCGTAGTCAAGTAAGTCATTACTTTTTCCTTCTAAACAAACTACATCAATATCAGGCAGGAGGCTAGGCAGTCATGTCTGACCCTGCTCTCACTCTGCTTATCTGGGCACTTTGATCACTCTAGCTATTTAGCTCTGAGTTTATCCCCCTCTGTGTGTGCCTCTTTTAATTATAGAACCAACTTTGGTTGGAATCAAACAGAAACAATTAAGAGTGTTTTCGAACCAGTCGATTCAGCTAATTAATGGACTTGGAGTACGAACCACTTTGAAACTTTCTATAAAGTTTACAAGGGGAAATTAATTAAGCAGGCGCATCCTAATTCCAAAGAAGGGCGTTGATGGTAATGATGCAGGTTTCATCTGAAACCGGGGGGAGACATTTAATCTGTGGTTATTATTCAATATAGATTTCACAGGAGCTGACGTGAGGCATTCAAAGACAGGCTCAAACTTTGATGCCCTTTTAATCATCATCAGTTGCAATGAGCAACTGTGATCCACAAACTTCATCCGGGGAGACAGAAGATGCGTGAAGGGGAGGTCTCGTGTCTGTCCAGGATCGTAAAATAATCCAATTGACTGTCGAGGGTGTGTGAAATGAGAGCTGTACTCCTTGGACCGCCAGCACGGACATCTGAGCTCGATGAATGAATGCACCGATTCAGCTGCCTGAACTTTGTGGCAGATGCTGTTCTCAGGAGCGCAACAGATCAACCTGTTATGATTTCTTATGAAGCTTTTTATATAAGCAGTATACCAGCGACTTATAACGAGAACAGGTTTCTTCTATTTTTTTCTATAAACAGCCTTTAGGATACATTATTATGTAACTCTTCTGAGTTGTTAAACAAACTACTACAATGCTAATACTACGTATTTTTTGCCACCTTATGTAGAAATCTTTTTGTTCTCATTATGTGATATACTTCATCTAAAATAAAAATGCATATTTATGTTACCTGCACGCGGCTGTTTCTTAACCCTGCTCCTCAAGATGGACAGGCCCGCCTGTTTTCCATGTGACCTTGCTCGAGCATACCTGAATCGGAAAAATTTTTCATCTTTTCAGCTATTTGGGCTTTGTAAAGGACTGATGAAAACTTATTTATTTAAATCAGGGGTGCTGGAGCGAGGAAACATGGAAAACATGCAGGGTAATGTGCCTTGAGCACCGTTATAGGCAAATGCTACTCTAATGAATTCCTGCTGTTCATCTGTGTTGCTGGTTAAGGAAAAGAATGCTAATTCTGGAACCCAAAGAGCATATATTTATAGATTACTCTGCACCCACATGAGTTGGTTCTCACAGTCAGGGGTCTGCCGTATTTTCACTTCATAATAATTAGTGCAGATCGCATTAAACCTCAAACAAATAATATGGATACTAGTTATGTTATATTACAATATTTATTGAAAAATACCAATAGAGTAGATGCGGTGATACTGATTGCAGTAGCACATAGTAGTGTAAAGCATTAGTAAAAAGTGTAAAATTTCTGTTTACCAGCAATTTAACTAACATTAAACAGTGCAGACGATTAGTAACACACTACTAACCAGCCATTATGTTATCTGTCATCTACCCTAAATACATATCTGCAGTAGCTTGCTGGCAACTGTGCTGCCTATAAGTTTTGGTTGAAATATAGAAGATGCTTAACAGTATAATGCTGTAGAATTACTAGCAGGAGCTTACCTGTCAAAGTTTGGCCACACAGTTTAAAATGGTTGTAGTGTCGTTATTGAATTTGTGGCCATGTGAAACACAACATGATAAAGAATATGCAAATTAGATAATCAACTGTTCATCAATACCAATGTATGACATTTCAAGCCATTGCTGATATATAGTAATGGGCTGACATTTAAATGATAGCCACATCAACTAACACTGATGAAAGACCAGACATCATACTGCATGTGGCAGCCGGATCTTTAATCAGTTGGGCACATATAAACAATTCCCTCTGGTTCTTATTCAAATATGCTAAATTAAAGTGTGGACCATGGGGCTTCTCCTGCGGAAAAAGCTATACAACTGCTAAAAGGCAGAATTTACAGTCAATAAGAAATAATACAATATTTGCTTATCATATATTTGACTATTTTCTATAATTACTGACTGAAAATCAAACCTTTGAAATAACAAAAGATGGACAAGAAATGCTTTCATTTTGTGACTTTGTGTGGCATTTATCCATAACCTGGAATAATTTCTAAAGGACATTTCTGCCACAATTCGAACTAATTGATGCTATACAACTCTACTTACCTGTAACCATGGTTACACATGTAAAACGCAGGCAGCTAAGAAAGGGGAGATAACTGAGTTAGACTAATTGCTGCAGTCAGACAGCAAACAAAATGGAAATGAAAGCTAGAGTGATACAAAGAGGAGTAAACTGGCAACAGCCAGATATCATTTATGAGATCAGTGTTTATTCAAACACAATCTATACACTGCACCTGCGATACTGAAGGATTCAATTATCCAGAGATCATGACATTCCAGAAAGGTTATGAAGCTAAAAGATACAAAATCAAATTAGGTATGAGGTTACATGTGTACATGAGGCTCAACAAATCTTTGAAAAGTCTTAGGTCAGAACACTGGCATTTCTATTCTAATAGCAATAAAATAGGAATGGGTGCAGCATTCTTCAACACAGAAATCCTTAAATCCCAATCAGCAGTTTATCTAGTACTTTTCATAAACTGTTCTCTAGGCTTCTTTAAAAGACATTCAAAAGCATTACTTTAGATATTTGCCCACTTCATGCTCTGTTCTACACTGTGATTTTAGGATCTGGTTTAGGGGGGTGCTATCTCTCCTTAACACTTGTTTCCACTCATTTTGAGACCATTTCTCGAGTTTTGAACTGATCCTTTACTCAGGAATAGCTTCTTGGCAGCCACATTTTATTGTCCATTTCTGAAGAGGCCAACACTGTACAGATCACCTACAGGGCCGGGTGAATGTTTTCGGCCTTTTTTTCTCATTTCAGAACATCATTCAGAATGGCCTTCTCAGACACAGCTCACCTGCCACAGATACATTGAAAGTGAAAAACGGTGGTTCAGACAGCCTTAACAACAGTTGCTCGAGATCACAAGCAAAGTCTGTCTCTTTTGAGGCAAAATGTAGAAAAAATAAGGGGTGGTGCATAATTTTTGGCATGTACAAATCCCCGACTATAGTCTAGTGAGTCGTCTTATGCCACATCAGCAGAGGTTTTCCCTCTACTCCTTGTAAAAAGGAGCACAAAGAAACAGAATTGTGGACCCCACCACCTATTCTTTACGAGCACTGTGATTATTTTTTTCTGTCTTTCGGGCGCTTTATCATATGTATTTCCGAACAATACTGCTGTTGCCTGTGTAGAATCAGCAAGACTTGGGCTTAATGTATTCTCCCTTTCCGCTTCCCTCTACTGAACACGAAGAGATCCAGAAATGCTCGTGACCCACAGCCATCTCTCACCATGCAGGCTCCTGGTCAGGAGCCCATGGCCTTGTTTTAGTTCACTGGCTATTTTTTTCACATCAGTTCCCAATGTGCAGGCTAGCTTGAATAACCTCTCAAATAGATGCCTGAAGACAGCCGCAGAACATCCTTCGCTGTTGACGTCTTTGTCAGGAGATCACCGTGGTTACCAATGACCTACAGAATCTTCTTGAAGATGGAAGAGGTGCTCACAGTGATTAATCTAACCCAAACTAAGGACAGTGGTTATGTTGTTTGTCTGATTTAGGATTATGATTGAGCAGGCTGATTTACTGATCTTTTAAAATGCTTTTTTTTCTCTCGATGCCCTGGCTCTCTGTGCATGTCTGTTCTAATCATTTCCTTTGCTCTGAGAAACAGTAAATGATCAGTACTGATCTAAATAATGCAGTTTCTTTTATTGAGTAGTCTTTAAGATATGCATTCAAAATAATCACTACATCTGCAGTCTGATGGGGACATTCTTACACATTAGAAGAGTTCCCCTCAGCACTATTTTGTGTTACTGTCACTGGAACTTGCGGCTTATCGCCATCAAAGGCAATTTTTATGAAATAAACTTGAGAAGGACCTTTTTTCTTCCATGAAAGGAATCATAGCAAGTGCAATAAGACCAGTCACCTGTGCAGAACCTTTAAAATAATATAAAAAATTGTGCATTAATGTTCCCACACAAAATCTAAACAAAATTCAAGGCTGTCGCTTTTGTGATTCATTCGTCTTCTATACCACAGAACTAATTCAGTCCAGTGCCAAACAACCTTCTCATAAATGTTGTTTTGCTTGTGCCAAAAGGTTCCTGTATATGCTACTGCTCACACGACCTGTTGTAAAAATAAGATGGAATTGATTGTTGTTGAGTATGCTTGAGGTTAGCTGCATGAATGCGTCTTAATGTCGTACACTGCAGCATTTCCGTTTAATCGATTCAACTAAACATAAAAGTAAGCATCCTGCAAAAATGCCTGTTTTCTGCATTTGGTCCCACTTGAGCTGTGAAGAAAGAGAAAGAGTCAAAGTCCTGGTCCTAAACTTTGCTAGAGAGCGTCACAACAACAGATTTAGCACAAAACTTCTGGTTTCATGTGATTCTGATTGGAACCTGGCACTGAAGGGTGCAATGGAAAATGTAAGATACAAGAACAACAAAGCATCGGGAAAAAAAAGGCTGTTGGGAGGGTGGGGGGTTGAAAACAGCGCTAACAGTATTCTTGATGGAAAAGCATCCTCTGTCTAAGCAGTAAGTGCTGCTGAGCTCTGTGCACATGATTGGTCAAGGTCTCTGCAGGTTTCTGTGTGTTTCATCCAACTCCCTCAGCGTACACGCTGCAGTCAGTCATGTGAGTGGGATATGTGACTTTTCCCTGAGTCAAAATTATCTCCACAGCATGCAGTCCTCAGTGGCGCAAAGCTCTGCTGTGGCCTGATCGTGTTGCTCACAGTTAGCACTGAGGCTCAGGAGCCTGAAAAGGCCTCTGGGGGAGAGGATGGCTTGGTCCCCACAGCAAACAGAGGTTGAGGATTAAAGCAGTAAAGTATGGTTACAACCGCAGGGTGTTTTAGAGCAAAGGAGTGCATGCTTATCAGTAAGCAGGGGCTCTTGTGTCAAGCTCCCATCAGCAGCCGCAGCAGAGCATGAATGAATATGAGTCAGCGTTCATGAATATTCCATTAAGTTATCTTTCTCTTTCAACATTATTTTAAAGTCATTTTTCTTCTGTCTGTGATTTTCTCTCTAATCTTCTACTTGTCCCTCCTAACTTTATCTTCTTTCGTTTGAATGCTTTGCTGTTGTGTGCTTAAGGATGTTAAGTCTTTTACCACAACAAGTGCTCTTCTATCACTCTCAAATATAGCATGCCCCAGAGAGTTCTAGGATCTCAAACAAAGCCTAAAACACAGGGAAAATATTCTGGGTTCTTCTGTGAAACAACACTTCAATCTTTTAATCCTTTTCTTTGGTGTGTTTGATTTGGCTCTTTTCCTTTATTCTTATCCATCATTCCAGAAATCAGCAAATTCTGGTATCACAAAGACCTTTTAAAGAAGGGCAGAAACCAGTTATCTTTTCAAAGAAGTCACAGTAATTATACATAGTTTTTTAACCACTTGACCTGTTTCATGTTGTGTTGTGCTTTCAATTTTGTTTTAACTTCTTTTCTCCCCTCTGTCCTTTTTTTCATATTTTAAGTATGATAAGCAGACAGCCCATGACAGATGATAAAAAAGAGGCCAAGAAATTACTTCTCAGAGATACATTTTTCAAACAATCTCAGTTTAACCAGCTCCATGGTCTAATTCGAAAGAGCTTGTTGCTGTTTTTCCAGATAAGAGAATAAAAACCAGGACCCGCGTTGTGCAGTTTGCCTGCTCATGTTGCCTCCGCTTTGGCTTTTATAGCCTGGTTGAGTCAAAAGAGGTGATGGTGTTTGATTTGTGGTACTACAGCGTTCAGTTCCAGTTGGCGCGACGTGCCTGCCGACGGTGCCATGGTCTGTGGTCCGTAAAATGAGCAGAGGGGCACAGCTTTGAGTGCCTCTTCCTCAAGACCCCTGGGCATGGCAGCAACAATCAGGTGCTTCAAACCAGACACTGGTCCCGCTGGACAACTTTCTGCCTGATCAGTTTTAAATTTGGCAGGGTCCACACTGAGGTCAATGACGGAAAAAAAAAAAGAGTTAGGTTTTTGCGCTCTGTCTTTTTTAAAAAGAAAATATGTAAAACATCAAAATAGCACAGCAACTATTTAGCTAAATTAACCAAGATAGCAAATGACTGTATTAAAAAATGATGTCTTAGTAAGCTTTAACACTGGCAAAAAGACAGTTCCATGTATCTTTGTTTTTATGACTTTCAATTGCATTCTGATGCGCTCTAGCAACAACAGTGCCAGATGGCTGTACTGCTACAGTTGTGTTGGCTGAGATGACATTAAGGTGGGCGTTTATTGTTTCCCAATTATGAATTCTGGTCAGTTTGACACAGTTCTCCATTGGTTCTTTTTTGGTAAAACAACTCCCTCATTTTATGAGCTGCCAGTTAAGAGGGCCATTTTGTGTGGGATGAAAACGTTACGGCCATCTGGGTAACTGAATGAGCAGATATGTTTCTTTTTGGGGGCTGTAAAAAAAACTTTACGCTGCGGTTTAGGAGAATGGCCCAGGTTAAATAACCAAAAGGACAAAAGTAAACACTGGAGTGGACCTTCAACTGGACTTAAATTTGAACTTCCATCTGATTGATGCAGTGTGACTCAGTTAATCAGGTAAAAGCGCAACCATCGGAACTCTCACTGAAAACTTTCCTGTCTCCTCTCAACTGTTAAGAAAGAACACCAGCACTGACAAAACCTTTTTCTCAAAAATGCAGATAGCCACTTCTCACAGGTTTCACACATAGTCTGAACAAAGACTGTTTTAGAAAAGTAAAGATTCCACTGTGAGATTATGTTCAAGTTTGTACAGCTTAATAAGATAAAACATAGTATTATGAAAATGGCTAAACAGTATTCTTAAAGATGGTGCTCTCCGTGCAAGTGGTGGGGTTTCCACAAGGATTTCTATTTCTTTTAACTTCTCTTGTATCCAGAGAATAGTTCTGTATCATCATAAATTCATAACTGCAGCCTCTTTTCACTCTGATAAGACATCATTTACAAAACTCTGTGACAGTTTTGTCACAGAGTCGTTCTAAAGAATGTGACTCAGGCAACTCCAAAACACATTCATCAGTGAATGTAATGGCATGGCTCAGGTCACAGGTCACTGGCTCGTGATGTCATCCTCGCTGCCCCACACAGCTGACAACCAGCAATTTAAAGCAATATCCCACCTATAAGAGAGAACAGCTGAAAAGCAGGAACACGAGACTCGTGTAGCGATACGTGCTATAAGCTAATCCTCCCAAATGTAAAAAACAGTTGTAAATAGGCTCTTTGAGAGCGCTTTCTGATGAGCCAATTATTCCTCGTTTTTCTGAACAGTTTGATACACACATAGAAATTCTTTATATCCAAATCATGACTGAAATTGAAAGGGAGCACACAATGTCCTGAAAGCAAAGGGCCAAACTGGATTAAACCAAAGATTTTGTGACAGCTGTGACGTGGGGAACACACGCATGGCCGCACAGACTGTGTTCGTGCACATGTGTGTATGTATGTCTGTGTGTGAGCGAAAGAAGAAAATAAATCACCCAGCAAACCCGCTAATACGCACCATGAAACTTCATTCAGAAAGGACCCCTGGGAGCACTTTCACTCTGCTGTAATTAACACTTCACCTGGTGATGAGCTACTGCAGCATTAATGGGAATTTAAACATTATTCATGCAAACAACCACAAGTCTCACTTTGATCATTCCTGTTAGAAATGACAGATGTGCTGTAAATTGCGTAGTTTTTTTTTGGGGGGGGGGGGGGGGGGTTGGTGTTGGAGTGGAACTATTTCAATTTGATGTCAGTCACAAAAGTGTATCTATGCCACATGGTCACAGTCTGGTTTGAATTATATAAGGTTAAAAATATTTTAATGAATTGTACCTTTTTAATTTATCCAAGGCTTCACTGTAAAGCTATTTAAGCAAAGAACAAATGCAGACATCTCTTTTTTAACCTTAAAGCTTTTGTATTGTCCTACGGGATAAGAACAATTGGCCAAATTGGTATTCAACTATTTTATGATCAGAAATGGTTGAAAAATAAAGAAAGAAAGAAAGAAAGAAAGAAAGAAAGAAAGGACAGAAAAGTTTTTTCAAAGCATGTTTGGAAAAACCTTGTGGAAACCCCTGGCCTTTTCCACTTTCCTGTCGACATCCCTTAAAGCAAACTGTCATTCCCTCTAAAGTAATATGAGCATTTCATTCTGGTGATGACATCTGCTCCACTTAAGTTTTGCTGAGTCATGGAGAGAACACAAAGCAAAGATAAAGTTTGACAACTTTTTTTCCCTTTCAACAGTTTGACATCTTCCGTCATTATCTTTCGCTCTCTCCATCCCAATTACATCTCAAGAATTATTAGAAAGACTGAAGTAAATATAAAAAAACACCAGAACCTGGAAAGTAAATTGATCACTTTAACATCATAGGCAGAAACCACAAGAATCTCCTGCTGAGAACTAATTGCTTTATTGGCTGTAGGAACAATTTAGTAGGAGATACACTAGTGGAGCGGTGAGAAAGCGAGGGGTTGAATAGCCTGGTATATCATAGATGAGACCTTACATCGAGTCCCCCTCCACCTCTGAGTGCCTCTGCTTGTGACAAATTTGAGAAGTCCGCAGGAGATGGATCAATACCTCTGCAGGTGGGACTGCATGCAGTTACCCCCCAGCCCTCTGCACCCCCGTGTGCCCCTTTCACTTTTAGAAGAAAGAGGACGGCTCAGCGAGGCTCTTCGGTGAGGTGGCTGTGACATCCCACAGACTGCGCAGCATGGGACAGCTGCAAAACACGGCTGGTCACAAAAGGCGTTCAAAGCTGACAGAAAACAAACAATTCTGAGTGAGTTGTGGGAGAAATGACGTAAATGAACTGCAAAAAATCCAGACAATGCAGCCTAACGCCTAAACGACTCTGAGCCAGTCACACTCTTTTTGGTGCTTTCCCCTTACTTAACATTATGGCGAGTAGGCAGTAAGGCTGGGAAGCTCAGGGGACGGGTCTGCAGGTGGATTAAGCTCCTGGAGTTACACCAGTGAGAAATGTCTGGAAATGTAAACTAGAAGTGTTGTACTTTGGTAATAGGGCTGGGCAGACGTCCAGACTTTAAGAGCAGGTTCTCTTTTCATGTTCAGATATCTAGCTGCTCTTGTTCTAAACATAACCCTCCTACTCAATAAATACTTGTCAGGCAGTATGTGTGCACCGCTTTACCTCAAAGCTGTGTTTCTGCTCTCGAATTCCTGTTCATCTTCTCACTTTTAGACATCCTTCTGTGGAATCTTAAATCTGTTCTTGGATTTTCACCACCAGTGCTCATGTAGCTTCAAATGGGTGCCATCATAATTTCCAAAGTCCATAAAATGTCAAACAGAACAGTAAGACTCTATGAAAACTGCTCTAACTGCAAATGGTATTTTATTACATTTTTAAATTTCAGTTCATAATCCTGAGGTTTTGGATAAGAACGGTTAATAATTTGTGATTATTGTTCTCTACATTAAATATATCAGTGAAATTTGTGGGCATCTAAACTGCTGCTTTAACAAGCATAGAAATGAAAACTGTGAGATGTCGAAAGATTTATTTCGTTAACTTAAACAGCAACAGTCCATACACAGGTAGGTGTATCTGACCTCACCACTTAACGGTTTTTATCTTACAAGTCATTTCTGATGTGAGATTTAAGATCATGGACACTTACATGAAAAATAAGTAACAGCATCATTCATTTGCTTGAATTTAATGAAAAGGATAAAATGACAAACAATTTTATTTGAAAGGATATTTTCATTTAAAGCTATCTGATACTACGTTTGATGAGAACTCGTGCTTTTTAAAGCTGAATAAAATGTAATCATATTCGGATTATGTCTTCTGTGATTAAGCAATGTTTGTCCGGGAGCCTTGGGAGTCTGTCCCAGGGAGGCAGTCAGCAATGTTGTCATATTTGGCACTCTGTCGGTTGGTGTTTTTCGATTTGCAGCGATTCGAGTGTGAAAAGCATGAAGGAAAAGAGACGGACTAAAACTGGAGAGCAGCGTATGTGCAAATGTATTAAAACTTAAAGTCTTTTTGCTACCAACAGTGCAAATACGTAAGCTGGAAAACAGAGCACCCGCATTGAAATCCCAGATGGTGCGTAACGGTGTGGGGTCTGTTATCGTCAACACCGGCGGCAGAATTCTGCAATAAGGTTGCGGGTCTTTTCGTCAGCGATGGCACACCTTGCACCACTTTTCTCGACGGCGACGCTTTTCCAGTGCGGCACGCGCTTGTAACACGAGTGTTGAGAGGCACCGCCGTTCTATAAAAACATCGCAGCGCTTTTTACAGCAAAACTTAGCTGAGAACTGAAAAGGTCAACACTAACACGGCAACCTTGCCCTTTCCTCCCCACTCTCACCAAGAGACGAAAGTGCATTTCCGCGTGTGTGTGTGTGTGTGTGTGTGTGTGACCTTAGGGCCTCACACAAAACCGACAGGAAAACACACGCCAGCGGCTCCCATGTGGGGCATGTGGTTGGGCAATGGAGTATGTGATAACACCACTGTCTGCTGCCCTGCCAAAGCAGATGAGAGCAGCAGAGCCCAGATGCATGTTTGACTGGTTCGGTTAATGACCTGCCACTCTGACCCGCCCGCTCCAGTCTCCCACACGCCTCTCCCTTCACCAAGGGATATGTGTGGCCTAACAATGAACCATTTCACCACGTGTTGGACTCAGAGAGAGGTGTGTCTGTGTCAGTCTACAGTATATGTGACATTTGTTCGAGAAAAGAAGGCTGTGCTGGCGATCTAAGAATGTCAGGGGAGGGGGCTGATGTGTGCTGATAGCTTTGACAGCCGTCACCTGTGGGCACAGCTAATTGGAACAACACAAGCTAATGGGGAGGGAAAGGACAAGAGGCAGAAAACTTGTTTTATGTTGAATTAATCCTTTCCCATTGAACAAATATTGTTTCCACAGGCCAGAAGAAGAATATGCCCATTTTTAATTGTTTTAGTTTACATAGATAACACCAAAAAAAACGTCGCTTTTCCGGTACTCGTGGTGCATTTCACAACCCTATTTGTTTGTGGTTATCATAAATGCTACAACCCTGATTCTTGACATCATATAAATGCGGGATGGAAAGTGTAATGCAAAGGACAAGACATTTTTTTTCCTGCTGTACTTGTTCAAAAACGTATGGTTATAAAAATTCATCATCATCTCAGCTGGGACATTTCTGTGAAGGGTTCGCATGTTCTCTCCATTCAAAATGTCGCCTAAGTATCTCCCGAAATCAATATGTGATTTTAAAATGACCTTAGGAGTGTGTCTTTGGGTGAGCATCACTGTTTCCTCTGTGTGTGTGTTGAACCCTTTGATCGGGTTAATTACCTGCAGGTACGAGACAGAGCCAGTAAGGTAAAAATTTGTCTCATGTCATATTCGCGTGTAAATGTCTCCTCCTTATCATGATGTGCCAATCAACCCATTTATTCAGTTAGGACCATTACTGACATGCTACCTCTAGGGGTTTTGGAAGCAGCTGCATGAGGAGTGTGAAAATAGCAACAATGAGACCAAGACTCAAGTTAGAAAAATAATTAATTTCAGGCAAAACCAGGATTTTCCCATCCTAACCAAAGAGTTTTGATTGATTAAGCAGCACTCTCATTTAACTAAGACTGTTAGCCTCAACACATGACCGCTACACTTTAAAAGAGTAGCAAGACAGAGGAAGGTTTTAGTCTGATTATGACTTCATATATCTAATCTGATTATGGCTCCAATAACTGACTTTCACCTTTGTATAAAGTGTAAACAGGGACTGTGTAGTTTATGTCAAATGCGTTGATTGACTAAGGGACAAATGAGTGCTGCAAGCACACGGTGCAGCAGAGTTTTTGCAATCAGTCACTCCTCCGTGGCCTAACAAGAAATCCAAATAGGTTTATTCTCTCTGATCAACATTTGACTGCCCTATTGAAGTCCACACTGGTGGCAAATTGCCTGTCCGCCTCTCATCATCAATGCTACTGGTTATGCTACACCTCAAGCCTCATTGTGTTCCCTTGGAGTTGATTGATTTAGAAATTGTTTTCCGCCACCATAGTGCTGAGTAAATAAGTGTAAATGAGGGAAGGGAGATGGGGAGATGGGGATGTGGTGAGCTGAGATTACATGTTGTTTTAGATGATAAGCTAACATAATTTTCTGTTCCTGACACATCTTCCGCTCCATGACCTCACTGCGTGTTCGTTATTTTTTTAATTGGCTCAGAAAGATGCATGCCAAGGCAATTAGCACACTCTTTTTGTTGAGATAAAGCAGCATCAACTTTGTGTGGTTCTTCAGTGCAAAGGAGAATCACAAAGAACTGAAAATGTCTTCTTTCAATTTCATGATGTATGATGGCTGTAGCACTCTGGGAAAAAAAGGATTTAATGGTAGTGTCAAAAAACTCCATCCACAACTCACAATACAAATCAAATTAAATAGCTCTCTGTGGCATATATTTTTGGCTAGTATGAGAAAATGTATTTATGAAAGCAAAGTTTTTCCTTCGTTTAGTCATTTTTCATCCTTTTTAGTTTTGATGTTTTGATCAAAACATTTCCTGCTTTTTCAACAGGGAGACAATTAGATGATCTGAACTTTGTTCAGAAAAAACATGAAAGCCGAAATCTGATTTCCAATCTGATTTAACTTAATGTTCTTCCTCAAAAGACCTTTCAGGGAATTCAAAGACTGAAGATTGTGAATTTGCGTCAACTTAGTCAAGCATTTCACAAAATGAAACCTATTAATGGGATTTGGTCTTTGATATTAGTTGTTTCGCCCTTCTCTAACTATCAGCATGAGTGATTTCAAATAATATGCGCAGTGTAAATGAAGTGATTTCTGTGGTCGGCAGTAATGGAAAACCACCATTTGACATGTGAAAGCTCCACATCAATCATAACTTCGTGATTACATTTTAAGCTAAAAATGGCTATTTGACTATTCCTCTCAAAGAACGAGGTGCAGATATCGGAGTTCTCCTTTTATCTATTATTTTTTTCCCATTTCTCTCTGACTATTGTGAGAATATCTGTCATTAAATTCAAAGCACAAAATCCCTCTGCTTGAGATGCACTCCTGCACATCCAGCACATGTCTTGCAGCTTATCATTATCCTCGTCGTTACGTGCATTAAGAAGAGATCTTTAGGGATTGTACATCAATAATACTGTTTGTATGTGTAAAGCATGTAACAGGACAAATAATCTAAGTCATTACAAATTGGGACCTTGCACAGACATAAAGGTACGTGGATCAGCCACATAAAAGATGATAACTTCAGTTCAGCCTCAGTTAGCTTATAAAGGAAATCAGGTTTAGATGAGAGAATACACAAAAAAAAAAGAAAAAGAAAAAACATATTAAATCTACACTATCTTTAAGGTATTTAAGATAAAAATAAAATAGAGTAAAGAGAAATGTAGTTCAAAGAGTTCAAACTAAAGTGGACCTGATCCAATGATTTTGTTCGAGCCTGTTCCGGATTTTGCACAATGGACATACTTCTAGCTTGTTGA
Organism: Menidia menidia; assembly: GCA_907169785.1. Lineage (NCBI taxonomy): Eukaryota > Metazoa > Chordata > Actinopteri > Atheriniformes > Atherinopsidae > Menidia > Menidia menidia. Next base: position 6,479,947 of record CAJRST010012224.1, on the reverse strand, counting down.
TTATACATCATGCCAGTTCTGGGGATGCTTTTAGTCCCACACATGATGCTCTACAGGGATGACATTGTTTCATGGCTAAGCAGGTTGTTTCGCTCTGTCAGGTATTGGATGGATTGCCCTGAAATATGCAGGTATTCACTGTTCCCGGAGGATGAACCCAAATCACTATGGTGATCCCCAAACATTCTGTTTAACAGCCCCATCAGAGGAAACTGAAGAATATCTTGTTTCATACCAAATAAATATACTGTGTGTACACTTGCTTATCAGCTAAGAGAGAGGGAGTCAAATTCATACCTGGCAACAATATGAAATCAAGAGTGAATGTTCTTATTTTCACAATATGTAATCATGACATTCATCACTCCATCAGCAGCTCATGGTAGTGACTAATGGTTGAAAGATGGGTCATTATAATCAAAAATAACATTTGAAACAATAGTTCCTTTAAGTCATTCGATTATAAAAACAAAAATAACTATGCTTATATATTTTCTTCCCTTTGATGCAACATATTCCAGAGGGAAATCTTTACTCTCTTTAGACCTCTGCCTACCAAACAAACAGAGGAAATGGTAAGTTTAAGAAATGAATGACATTGTTTTACATCAGACACTTAAAGTTACTTTTTATTAAAAATCTGGTTTAATTTTTTTTGACAGAAATTCTGTTTAAAAATCACCAGTTATTTGACAAAGCCATTTCTTTTTTATGTCTGAACTTACTTCTGTTTTTTTAATCAGTCACCCTGGATTTAATCAGATCGGTCAACTGAAAAAAGGGCAAATTAAATGATGGAATTGAGCCTGACTCAAAAGAATAGTAATAATAAGATAGCATTAGCCTAATAGTACAACGTTTTCATTGCAAACGATGTGAGGGAGTGTCTCCAGTCTCTAAATGAGCTGGGTATGTAGGTAGTGGGATCTAGGTGTTTGATTATTGGGACCTATAACCCTGTTAAATGCAATTCTGTCCCTGACAATAAACAAAAAATCAGAAACCATAAATATCAGTGAAATTTCCACCTAACTTTCTGGTAAATGGCACACGGATGCTGGTTTTCTTGTTTTCTGTCAGCCCCCTTTCAACTGAAACACGTGATTTGTTGTTTTATTGTTATGTATAGGTGTTGGCTTTATGGCTGTCCAATGCGAATGCAATGATGAGGATGATGAAAACCTCCAGATAAACATCCCTGGAATGATGTGCACGAATGTTAAATGGCACTGAGTGGTGGACATGCGGCCTCTAAATGTGAGAGGTAACTGAAGCAGTTTAAACAAATTTCCCACATCAAATATCAACAGCAACTTCACCCTCACACTATGAATTGGAAACCAGTCTGTCTAAGAGGTTTGCCATGCCCCTGCCCTCTGACTTAGACACCAAACTCTTTAAAGCCTTTGCAACAAGAGAAATAGCTTCGGCAAATTACCCGAGAACACTCAGCCAGCAATTGCCTGTTTATATTTTGTGTGACCAAACTCCTCTGGCAGTGGAAAGAGATGGACGGTTTGTTGAACTCCACTGCAATTTCAACCCAGAAAATATGTTGTTTGCTGATGCCCATGAAGATGCCGTATTGGTTTGTTTGATTTTCAACTTCAGGCACTGAGGGGCAAAAAATATTGCCATTGGACGTCCTTTTCAAATAATGTTCAGAGAAAATTAAATATTTCTTTAGGGTTAGCATTCCAGTTGATTTAGTGTGTCAACGACAACAAAAATGATAGCAGTTATACTAATGTTTTAAGGTATATATGACAGTGTGAAGGCAAAGATCAGTGTCTGCACTCTTTCTTTCAAATTTCAGGACGGTGAGTGTCTGTTTTCAGAGCTGCAGGTTTATTTGATGCTGTTTTACGTTAACTGCAGTCATTTAATTCGTAGTGTAAACTATTAATATCCCTAAGGACAACTTGTACAAACAACTTAAGTGTTGTCTGTGCAGCAATTATCAGAAATGTAAATAGGGCTTTATGCAGATGTGCCAAGGTGGGTGATGGTGAGTGGAGCCACAGCAGACCAGTAAATGGGAAACAGGTGATTAGGCCAGCGAGGGCTCAATCAAATACTGACCTGGCAAAACTGGTGTTGAGATGAAATGATGAGCCTGGAGTGAGGACTGGAGAGACCACAGAGAGCCGATGTCAGAGATGACCTGACAAAGAAAACCAGAGAGTCCACATGGAGAGAAGGGTGACTGGAAAATGCAAAGCAGGTGATACATAAGGCATGAGATCGCCTTTGTCATTTCTAATGACCCCACATCATCAGGCTGAAAAAACTATCTCTGCGATTTTTTATGTGTTGCTATAAATAACAACTCTGCCAGGTCTTCCACCTTCCACCATGGTATCCCCCTGTTGCAGCAGCTCACGAGGCTCAATGTTTCACCATGGCAACAGCAGATGTATAGGTAGGCCAATTGTTGATCTGTTCCTCCTACACTGGCAACATAATTGATAATGTACTGGAGAAAGCCATTTCCAACACTGAGTGAGAATATAATGACTTGTTGAGTTGTTTTTCTGTGGGGAAGTTATGTGGTCTACCTTTCATATCAAGAAATCGATGGCACACATGTCACATCACAACAAGGGATTTATAGCAAATTAAGCCAACATGCATATCCATTGTGTAAAAAAAAACACTGCTTTAACAAGGCAAAAAAAGAGTAAGTAAGGTTCTAATGTGTATGATTTATTGATTATTGGTGATAATGTCTACCAAAGTGGAGATGTTTTTCCATAATGGCAAAAACGTCTCCACTTTCTCATGGCATTTCCATGGCATTATATAAAACCTGAATGAAAAGAGGACTTGCTTTCTACCATGACTGTAAACAAGCACAGATGTTGAAGGTTACACGCTAAGTAAGGCTCTGGGTGCCTGGCCTCGAAACAGGCTCTCCAAATGCATGCATTCTGGGTATTTCCAGACACGAAAAAAACATGCGCTGTGTAAAGGCCAAACCCGAAATGTACGGTTAACAGTCCAAGGCCAAGTCCGGGACCACAGTCTGAAGGAAAATGAGTCAGACTAGCAACCAAATTACTGATGATGAGGATTTCTCAACACGCCCATGCTTCTCTCACTCACATAATTTTTTAAATATTTTGCTGTATTCTTGCCAGCAGAAAAACAAACAACCAGAGTCACAACTCAGCTGCTCTCTGTTTTGGCAGGGGAGAAATAACATTTGCATTCTATACATACAGAAAACAAATCCTATCATGTGTGCAAATCAGACATCCAAATCTCCTTTTCTCCACATACCAGCAGAAATGTGTTGCTTTTTCCTACCTGATTTGGACCCATTTGACACAGCTGCAGCTTATCATAAATTCTGAATGATTATTTCTTGACATTTAATAGAAATGTTTTTCAATGGAGCCAGTTTTTAATCAATAGCTGGAGCTGTCTCTCACCCTCTGTCGGCCTGATCGATTACCATGAATGATCAAAATAGCGTTAAATCCATAAAAGAAAAATTCCAAATTAAGGACACTGAGGCAGATACAAAAATGCAGGTCACGCTATCAGTGCCTGGTCATTAAGGGTTGTAGTGAGACTCAGTTCAACCCAGAGGAGATATATTAGATGACATTTTAATCACAGTGTAGCTGAGATTAAGGCAGTCCTCCTCCCCTCTTCGTTTCATCTCTCCCCCACTCGCTCCCACTCTAAGATATTTTTAAGACACTGCAGTGGGAGCATTTTTCCTCGTCTTAATTCACTGTGTCTTTTGACCGCGTCTTTGTGTTATACCTGGAAAAAAACAGAAAGGGTCGCATCCAAACTGACAGATCTGCCTGTGTGCTCAGACAGAGTCAGAGAGGAAATCCAGCAGCAGCCGCTTTGAGGTTGACGTACTACCCCTGCATCGTCTTTGTGTCCTTAGGTGCGAGTGTGTGTGTGGTACTAAAGAACATGCAGTGCCTTTTAATGGATGGAAGGGATCAAAAAAAGGTAGCCTACTGAGAAACTGAAACATACCACTTTTTCTTTAAAAGGCATAGAAAAATAAATGTGGAATCCTGAGGCTTTTACAGAAAGGTATGTTTTGTCACCAGCTCCTCACTGCTGCGTGAAGTGAATGAAAGAGAGATTTTCCTTTGGCAAATTATTTCAGTTTATATTTTGACTTTAGGCTGTCAAGCTTAAAAATGTGCAGGGGGGAATGATTGTTGGTGGCTGAGACGGGTGGCTGCTGTTAAGTCTTTAAGTCTGGTCTTTGACTTGGTGGTTACGTGGCGGATGAAATATAATTGAACATTTCTGGACGATTTTTAAAGGTCCATGTTTGTATTAGTACCAGGAACAAAATGGCTAATAACCCTAAAAGATGACTGCAATCAAGGGCACAGGGTCTCAGAATATTGAACTTATTAATAAAATATTGAATGTTCGGAACATGAGAAACTGTTTCTGTGTAAAAACACAAACACTTATAGTAATTATGATGACGCCAATTAACCTATGTACAGTTATCATTCTGTTATTAAATCGCTGGTATATACATTCACATGAAGCGTCAGGATTTAGTAGTTAACCACCTTCCCTTTAGTCTCCTTTCTTCTCATTGGATCTAGCAGTCCGCTGTAGTTGTGACGCCCCGCAGGTCAAACTTTAAGGCTCACGCTCAGTGAAGACTTCTTGCAATGTTTTGTCATTTTTGCCCACAACTCTTCCAAGGACTGTCAGCAGTGACGTCTCTTCTAAACAAAGATTTCTCTCCACCTGAGCGTCCAGCATCCAGTCTCACTACCGTAGAATCACTTGGATCGAACCAGCTTACCACTTCAGAAATCACTTCCCCCAGGAAAAACAACAAGCGCCCCAATCACTGTGCCAGGAAAATGCAGGAGAGCCCGCTCATGGGCCAATCAGTTCCACCGAAAATTCCAAGCATTCACTCTTTGGCGGAGTCCTGGGGCCCTGTTGCCTGTGCAGGTTCTCTATCCCAGCCTGGAAACACTGCTGAAAGAAGTCAACCTGACTGTATGTAAAGATGAATAATGATAAAATATGAATTTTACTTAAAACGTGTTATTCTCTGCTCCTCTTTGCTCGGTGAGGTAAAGTTTGAAGGGCAGCTAGCACATGAAGCATCTTAATAAGTTATATTGTCTGCCTCTATGGCAAAGTGGAGGTAAGCTGGTAAAGCAAGGGTGCTTCCACTGATATTAAATATTTTCTGAACAACTGCCCCATCTTGAACCTCTTCTTTGCTGGTTGACCTTTTCCTTTATGTTATTTTTTACAAGGTAAAATGTTGGGCCTTCTCATCCTTGCCTGCTGCCCAGTCCTACTCTGTCTGCAAGGATGGAATGAATGATGGCTTTCAAGACAGATGAATGTTTGGAAGCTGTTTTTTAACTAACTGCAGCAGTCCTTTGCTGTTCACTGATATTCATTTCAGTCAAAATCATTATATGGACCTTAATGGAAACCAAGCAAAATCATCATAACTGTTCTTACATGCAACTGTCAAAAGTTGTTGCTAAAATACTACAAACTAATGTGCATGTGTCTTATAGACAGTATCTTTCTGAAGCATGAAACATTCCAGCGTTCATGCTATGATGTGGCTGAAATAAGACATTTTTTACACAAGCAGATGTAATGCCCTCCACTGTGTTCCCTCACCCCTGTTCAGACAAAACCTTTCTGATATCTGTGATGGATGGTGGGGCTGATCTATCAACTCAAAACACCACTTTGAATTACCACCAGTCTCGCCAGTAGCATCGCCTGTCTTTTTTTCTGATTGATTGTGGAAAATCATCCATCAGTCATGTGTCACATGCCAAATACAAGAGTGATGCAGGATGTAACTGGCAGCAGTTAAACTTTGAAATGTGTGCCAAGAGGGTTCCTATATATCAAAAAGTGCTTTTAGTTTGCTTTTACCCCTTTAAAATGTCCTGAATTGTGGGGTTTACTCTTAGGGATCACTGACAGCATGTGTAGCAGCCCTAAGCAAACCAAAGCAGGGAGGCAAACACCCGTATGTTTGATGTGAAAAGGTAAGATGTGAAAGCACCCCGTGAAGAGTGTTCCTCACTGCCTGTGACAAGCCTTTCTGTTAGTTTTTCCGCCTCTTGAAGAACAGGTGGAAGACTGGTAGACTGTTCACTTTTTTATGAGAAATTAGCAAAGAAGCAATCTGAATCTTTGAAATATAGTGCTGTAATTTGGTTATAATTGAAAGCACAAAGCAGCTATGATTTACACCGATGGAAATAAGACCCGAGGGCGGCACGGTGGTGTGGTGGTTAGCACTGTCGCCTCCCAGCAAGAGGGTTCTGGGTTCGAATCCCGGGGGAACCAGGACCTTTCTGGGTGGAGTTTGCATGTTTTCCCTGTGTCTGCTTGGGTTCTCTCCCGGTTCTCCGGCTTCCTCCCACAGTCCAAAAACCTGCATGTTAGGCTGATTGGAGATTGGGGAAATTGCCCTTAGGAGTGAATGTGAGTGTGAGTGGTTGTTTGTCCTTGTATGTCTTGTGTGTGGACTGGCGGACTGTCCAGGGTGTACCCTGCCTCTTGCCCGTTGACCACTGGGATAGGCTCCAGTTCCCCCCGCGACCCCATGAGGGATTAAGCGGTATTGATGGATGGATGGAACTAAGACCCTTCAGGTATGTGACACATTAGCAGCAGATAATCAGTCTAAAATGACAGTGACTATAATTCTTACATCACTATCAGCTTATCATTATTCCTGTTCCATATATATATATATATATATATACATACACATATATATGTTTTTCTCATAAGTTTAATCATCTTAAGTTGTTGTTCTGAAAGTAACTCTCTACGCATCGGTCTCATCTAAAACACAGCCATCACATTTATTTTATATTTCTGCTGCTCCATGGAAGCTCAAAGCACCTTCAGGAGGGATCCCTGTGGGAGTAATGGCAGTGGCCATGAGCCTGTAGGTTTGGAACAGTATTACTGTTACAGTGCTTCATGCTCTCAATCTGGACTCTTCCCCAAACCACTGCTGGGCTCCTCAGGCCAGTCATTTTCTGAACTGAAGCTGTGTCGATATTGACCTCCCACAGGTACATGACTCTTCTTTCATTATTCCCCTTTTGCCCCACAGGAGTTAAAGAGAGGGAGAGAGAGAGAGAGAAAGAGAGAGAGAGAAAGCCAGGCTTCCCTCTGCGTCTCGGTTCATAACCTCTCTGCTGTCAGTCAGAAGTTATGGGAAGTGTGTTTGTTTTTGAGGGAGTTTGTGTGTATATGTTTGCATATGGTTTTCCTCCCACACTGTGCGCAGCAGGGATGACTAAAAAAATGCAGCAAAACAGACCATAAAGCTATAGCCATTGAGGTCCTATAAATTCTGCTAAATTATGAGCCACGAATCATTAGAATATGGCTTCCCAGGTTTAGTCTGCATTTGTGAACCTTATTCAGACTACATCCTTTGTCACTGGAGAAAAAATGAATAAAAACTCTGTTTCAAAGAGCAGAATCAGACATAAACAGGGACCCAGCATGAGACATTAATGCTAATGCTAGACCATATTGTGCTAAACATTACCTTTCTATTCCTTTTGCAGGGACACGACCCAAAGAAACAGAGAATGTGCAATTTGCAGACAGTTCATAACCTACTTTATAAATAACAGTCCACTGAGCAATGTGTGCATTCAGATCATCTTCAAATCTATAATTTCAGAAATGGTTGAAGGCCCGTTGATGGGTGCAAATTATTCTACTGATTGGCCATTGTTTCGGTTGACTTCTGGTGAAACCTGCAAGGCAGACCAAGCAAAAAGACTTTACATGCCGAGGTGCTCAAAACCCAGAAAATCATTCGCCACGCCGCACAAAGACATCCATTTCCAGTGTCCTCTGGCATCCATCATGCACCACCTTATTAGTCTTGCTGAGTTATTTACATGTTCATAGCAATCAGACGGACTGTTTCACACTTTGTCAAAATAAACACAACAATCAGTGAAGGCTGGAGTTGTGATTGTTCACGAGTGGCATTTGTATTTTCCAGTCCATCTGAACATAGCTGTTTAAGGTCACAAAGGTAAATTGAAAAACAAAAGTGAAGGCCATCAGTGTTGTTAATTGCACTTGTTTGTGAACTAAGCGCTGCAGGTCCATCCAAGCCCTGATTTCATCACGCAGCAGCCGATCCGTTGTCTACTCATTTTCTTTGGGATGTATTTTGCTGTTTGTTTTGAAGTTTTACTGACTGCTAAAGTTACCCCTTTTCAACGTTAAAAGCAGCTTCCATAGACCGGCAAAAATATTTATCCCAGGCCATCTCCAGACTAATATGCTGTCAGTGTGCATAAAGGAGTGTTACAGAGGCTTGAGTGGACTGAAGCGATGCATAATAGATAAACAGTGATTCAAAATCTGCAGCTTCAAGCTTTTTGATAATTTGAGGTAACAAATTTCTTACTTAATCATCTAAAGTTCCAAGATAAAAAATGGCATTTTGATTGATATTGAAAGAGAGAGTTGCACACATTCGCTAAGATGGAGTCTTCACTATGCGAAGGGAGAATAAAACAGGATGTAATAGAAACGGGATAAAATAAAGTGAACTATTTCAATTCATCCCAGCACATTTAGTTCAGAAATGGTTTGGTCGATTCTGTATGAACTGGGCTTTAAACATTTTTTTGTGAAGTCTAGAACTGTAGAACATAGTAGAACATTGTTTGTTATTTTAAAGTGGGAGGGGGGGGTACACAGTTTGACTCATTGTTGTTTAATTATGTCTTGGTTTTTCATAATTTTTCCATGTTAGAGAGGCAGGGGAGGAGGAACCAGGATCTCGTTCTTTTCTTGCTGCCCTGGCAGAAATGACCGCATACCGCACAGGCCTTTAGTGTTTTTCCCCTGTGAGGTCCTCAGCTTCATTTTCACACCTGTCACAGCTTTATGCGCCTGTCTCATCGGTCACTCTGTATCTAAGATCTTTGGTTTTGCTCACCCTTTTCAAGATCCTTCTCTTTTCTGTAATACCACTGGTGTCTTCGTTATGTAATAATCTATTTGTTTGAAAATAATCTGAACTTTATGTTTGTGTTGCAAAACCTAACCCACCACAAAAGACAGTAATGTTGAAAAGATTTAGCAGTTGCATGATATTTGTGATACCGGTGTTTCATTTGGATCTAAATCTAAACCTACCTTTTAAAAAAGCCTAAGGAATTTTATGAGCCTTGAGAACATTATTTAGCACATTTAAGCTTTTATTAGACTTTTACGTAATGAGAAGCAATAAGCTTGCAACAATTTTTGGACTGACAGAGTCTAAAAATGTGCAATTTGAGGCTTTTTATCAATCAACCTTTGGCCCGTGTCTTGTAGATCAAAGGTGCTATAACACCGCCTGGTGTGAGACTGCAATGACTCCCATCATCTTTGCATTTGAACTGCTCCAGTGCTCCAAAACCGACCGTGAGTGACAGTAGCTGTAGTCAGTCCTTCTCTAGGTTTTAGGTGTTAGGAGTTCTACTGGTGAGACAGCACTTATGAAATATTGATCAAAATTTGATGTTTGATTTTGGTTGGCCTCTGGCTTATATGGCTGAATGCTCATTAAAAATGTAGGAATCACAAAACACAAGCAGATACAACACTGGTGGGTTTTTAGAAATGAAATATCTAAAGCAAAGTAAATCCATATGCAATACTTGATGTGGAAAAAATCCAACCACATCACCTATGTCACCAGTTTCCATTGTGCTCAGAATATTTGCATTCCTGGGTAAGGTACTAGTGTATGAGTACTATTTTCTAGGTACTATGTGTATGATTTCAAAGTCTGCATATGTTGGCTCTTGACTTTAAGATGTGTGTTTTATGCAAAATAATGTGATTTTATTTTATTCCCTTGGTGCTGCGTCACTTAATCAAGTGGCTTTATCTGCAATGTTTAGCAAAATATATAATACTTGCCGTGATCAAGAGCTATTTATAGTAAATGCCAATTCCTCCCACATTTCATAAAGTGAGCTCAAACACAGCATGATCCCACCCCGCGTACTGTTGTACAAAACAGTGTAAATCCAATCTGCCCTCAGAAACAGCTGCTTGAGAGAAATTCTGCTTGTTCCTCTTTTTCCACCTGTGCACTAGCTTACCGTGGTTGTTCAGTTAAGCTGCTGCTATTGTGCAAGGCCACAATAATTAATTATACTGTTTCAGAGTAATTGACGGCAACATGATCACCTTGTAAACATAATCAACCCCTCCTCTGATTACCTAACTTTAATTATTATACTACTTTTACATTTCTATTATTTCCTCTAACTCCTATTTTCCATCTGCCAGTTTGTGGAGTACAGATGATTCAAAAGTAACCTTGGTATATCATCTGTGTCCCATGTTAGCACCCCACCCTTTGAACTACAATTGCTCTGGGAAAACATGATTGTGCCATAACTGTTCTCTATGAAATAATACAGCACAAGGATAATTAATGCTCAAATTCCAAGCACTTGAAATTAGTTTTGTGACTTCCTTTTTTGATAAAAGCTGAGCAGAGTGAGTTTGACTGATTCACTGAGGGGAACTATACAGTGCCAAAAAAGGAGACTTTAATGGCATTGTGGCGTTCAAAAGAGAAGCACCGGCGGGAGAGGGGGGGGAGCCAACAAAGTTCCAAAAGGAGCTTCATTAATAAAAAGTCTTTGGATTTTTATTTCTAGTTCTGAAACCCCGATGTCAGAGAGCAATAAATTTAAATATGCATGAGGGTGACAGAATTTCATCTTACAGTCATTTCATACAAATAAAAGGACATTTAAATGAAAGAGAAGTCTTTCTTTCCTCTGGACACCCTCTTCCTGCTGCTTCCATCTACTTTCTTTATTCCACCACTGATACTTGAATTAATCTATTTTATTGATTAAAAAAATACTAAATTTGTTAAAAGAATTTCAGGGGATAGATTGGCAGATTATCATTTTTTTAAACATAAATGTGTTACTACATATAATGGCCCCCACTCTGCTTGTGATCTTGACTGGCTCTAGAAAACCAGGAAAATCATTTAGTTGCGCCTTGGGTGCTGTGAAAGACTATTATATCACCCGAGTGATATCATGCTCTGCGCAACTACAAGTCTAAGGTTCACTTAAAGTTCTTGACGTTGAATTATGTGGGAATCAACTGTATCTATTCTGCATGCCACAAAATCTGCATTAAAGGCCTGACTGAAAAAAGCATGTATGTACACCACTTATGGACATGAAATCGTAATCATGACTGAAGGAATGAGAATGTTGATGCAAGCCGATAAGATATCTTTCTTCTGAAGGACGGCAGGGTTCAGTCTGAGATGAGGTGAGAAGCTTGACCATGAGGCAGAGGGTAAGAGGAGCGATGCAGCTCCTCTGCATAGAAATTAGTCGTTTTAGGTGCTTCAGGCATCTGATTAGAATGCCTCTTACATGTCCAAATGGGATGAGACCCAGGGGGCCGACTCAATACACACTGGAGGGATTATATGCCTCTTCTGGTCCAGGAAAAACCATGGCTCCCCAGGGCAGAGTTCAAGAGTATTGGCACAGTAAGGGGCGTCTGGGTTTCTCTGCGGGGCCTGTTGTCTGCATGACTCAGCCTCACAAAAACAAAAGAAGACTAATCAATGTATATGTTCAAATTATGTCACGTTTCCTCCAAAAAAGAGCAAAGAAATAAGCTATAGTAGATTTGTGAGGAGAAAACTAAAATGTGGTTCCATGAGGTCGATCTCAGAGCTGAGATTACAAATGGTGCTTTTCGGTTAAAGTGTTTCTTAATTAGTCCTGAAAATAACTTTATGGTATGTTTACAATGCACGGTTAGTCTAAGTTTCATCATGCAGGGTTATTCTTGTGAAAGCTGGCCTTTTTAGCCAAACTGCAATCTTTTCCTGACCTCAAGCAGTTTCCTTTACTTTGCTTTTGGTGGCAAAGTCAAACCATACGTCAGGGGAAGGCAGGAAAAACGGTCAGATGTCAAGAATGGCAGCAAGCAGACCCACATGCAGCACTAACACAAGAGCTTTCTTTGAATTGAAAATTGAGAGCATCTACTTGAGGGGACAGAAGCAATGTCTGTCACATGAGTCATACTCCAAACTTGATCCCCCCCCCCCCGCAATTCCTAAGCAGAGGGGAGTTCACTAACAACCACTTATTTCAAACACATCTCAAATGTGGACTGTTCGCATGGCATTTTTGCTTTAACACCTCCTCCATAATTATTTTCAGTGTCATTCTAAATCACTATCAGTTCCTTCCGCTAAGAGCAGTGGATTTTATATATAAATGGATGAATGACAGGCGCAGCAGGATGGGATTTCAATAATCTAAAATCCAACTGCTTGACTCTTCTCTCCTCAGAACATTGGGAAAAACAAGAATCTGGTAAACGCTTTTGGAATATGGTTTTTAAAAGATACATCCTAAACACAAAAGGGAAAAACATGGTAATTAACAGAGCCCAAAGACAGGAAACACACAGCCACCACAGCCCAACAAAAGCTTTGTTCTGCTGCTTTCAAAGAGCTGTAAATATCACACCTACACCGTATAAATTAATAAAACAAATGTTAAACAGATGTAATAGATATTAGAGTAGTATGCACAACTAAAGTCACTATCAGTTTGCCCCACATGACTGTGCCCTACAGAGAATCAGCATCTTAATAAGTAGTTGAGCAAAAAGATCGATTGCAAATGGCCTTGGCGGCTCATTTTAGTTGTTTCCCGACTTGTTCTAAAGAACCTGTCAATTAGTGAGTGGAGGCAGTGTCAGATTTAATCCGTCCTTCAATGCTACCACCTATTGGAGGTTTTGCCGCCCAAAATAAGAAACGACAGCTTCCTCCGATCCAAATCTGGATTATTTCTCCAAGGCAAAGCTCAGCTGAGATTCGGTTTAATATTGACAATGTGCGGAGCAGCTCCACATTGCTGAACGGTGCAAACCCATAGACTGCCACACGGGTATCTTCCTCCCTGTGCGATCGCTCTCAAGTCTCACTCGATTATTACGCTGCATTCTCACTTTGGAGTTGTTTTTTATCTGAGGTTTAATCCTACGGCTCCGCTCTTATACTGCTTCTTTCCTCTGCCACACTGCTTTTACCTCATCCCCCTTATAATCCCTCTTTTTTTCTCCCTATGCATGCTCTCACATCACTGGCGACCTACAGCGTAGAAGAGAACAATGAATGAAGGAAAGAATAAAAATCAGCATATCCTCCTTTTTCACTTATTACCCCCTGTACTCAATCCCCCATTTTCCTCTTGTCACCTCTTCCTCTCAGTCATTCCTAGCTTTGACCTGCTTTCTCACCCACAGAGCTCCCAGAGGCTTCCGCCTGCTCCATTCTTCCTCTCTCTCTCCCCGCGTCCCCACAGCTACAGCGTATTTACAATGGGAGCCGCTCCGATTCCATCTTCCAAATAAATGACTGTTGAGGAGATAAAGAGAAGGGGGGAAAAGCAAAAACGATTGTGTAGGCGGAGAGAGGGCTCTCGTTCTTCCCAGATAAGCGGGAACATCGAGTGCTGTCGTGTCTTTCATGAGTGTTTGTGAGTGCGTGTGTAAAGGAAAGAGGCAGCAGAGTGGAAAGCTCCCGCGGGCGCCGCGCCGCGTCACCTTATCAGCCACCAACACTCCGGCATCAGTGGAGACCACCCCTCACTGCTTCTCCTTGATCCGCCGCGATAGGCCGCTCTCCTGTCTCGGCGCCCTCTCAAACCGCCAAAGGTAATCACCTGCGGGATCACATCGACATCAACCTGCAAACTTCCCCGATATGAAATCGAAACGGATTCTGTCAGCAAGACGCGCATTTTGTGGAACAGCGTTCTCTCTGTAAGGGGTGAAAGTACAATAGGAACTAGACAGAAGAATGTCTTCCCTTTTTTTTTTCCTCTTTTTTTTTTTTCTGAAGATGCCCTAAAAATAGTTTGAACAAAAAAGGCAGTGCTGTGCTCCACGGGTCAGAAGCTTTTGTTCAATTTTGGATGAATCTGCAATAAATGAATAATTGGATCGTTCTTTAACAGAGTCCAACGTTCTTTTTAAAGGAGAGATTAATGTGAATAATGTATCGCCACGCTCCAAACACTTACCAGAAACTGCCACACACAAACAAATCTCTCACACACTCCTCAAAGTTGTTCGCTTCCCCCTTTGCTGAAGCGGTTTGGTAATTAGGACCAGCAGCTGCTCCCTGTGACACAACTATTCAGCAAGGCGCCGGTTTCCCAAATTCACTTTCCAGTCTGCTGCCAGCACTCCCTTTTTGTTTTCTTTCTTTTCATCTGTCTTACCGTGACAAATTGAGTTTCTAAAATGAAAGCTGAATTTTTTTGTTTTGCACTGACTTTTCAATCTTCCCCTTACATGTCACGCCCAGGTTTAACACAGTCTGCTGAATACTCTGCATGCAGGAGGGAAATTGGTGGGCGAAGCGGACATAACAAATTTTGATGGGGTTATGCGTCCTAAATGTTATCAAGGAGAGGTAGATTTATAGTGGTGGGAGGTGGATAGCGTAAATGGTTTTTAATACCACTCGTAGCTTGTCGCATTCTGTTCATGCTGTTGTGCATTTTCCCTCGAATAAACATTGAATAGGTCAAAATTATTAAAAAGGGTGGCAAACACTGTCTGCTAGTTGTGACATAACATAATAAAGACTGAGTGTATAGTCTCATTCACTTATATATGACACATTGTAGAGTAATGGTTAGGCATTAAACATAAGTATTCCATTAGGCTATGCATTAAGCATCCAAAACATACATTCTCTCCATTAATATGTTCCACATCCAAGTCTCAGAGTGCAATCTGCTCTGCAGCAGCAGCAAAGTAAACAACACAAACAAAATAAACCGATAAAGAAGGCTGGCTCTGTGCTGGGAACTGCTCTAAAGACCTTAGAGCTCATTGTTAAAAGATTACTGCTGTAGAATTTGGCTAACATAAGAAACAATGCTGGATTTTCAACCATGTTAGATCTATGGAGTACTGGTCAGTTTAAAGTTTACAGAAAGATACAGGAGGTCCTCACTGCCACCTACAATAACTGTTCATACGGAAAGCTTGTACTGACTGATTAAGAAAAAGAAACAGAAATGACTGACAGTAAAATTCCCATTTGGAATCATTAAAGTTACCTTTAATCTATTTTCATTCAATTATTTGGACCCATAGCAGGAGTCTGTCTGTTCGGAGAGGCAAAATTCTACTTATGATTTGTTTGAAAATTACAGCAGAGTATCTGGACATTCATTAAAGTCATATTCAAATTCATAACAGCTGACAAAATGGATTACTGTAGCAGATAATTAATGATTTATTAAACTTTATAAGAGACCATGACTCACTACTTACTGTAATAGCTTACCTCAGAGTAGAATCATCTATTAAGATCTGTTAATGAGATATATTCCTAACTGAAACCTGGTGGTATTTTATTTGTTATGACATTATTAAAAATGAAAGCTGATTTTAACAAGATGGTTTAACTGACCTGATCTCCCATCTCGTACATAAAACATTAACAGTCTTTTTACTTTTTAAATAATGCAGTAAATCTCCATTTCACAGATCACAAGTAGGAGCACTTCAGAGCCAAAATGTAGGGCTTCTGGGATGAGTAGTTACATGACAAAAGATTTATCTTAAAAAATAAACAAAAGATTCAAACTAAGAAACCACACACTGAACTCATATATTAAGTGACTTACAGACTAACAGATGCAAACAAAGACATTAATATTAACTGCATTAATTAAATACAGCTTTGTGCTCTTTTGTTTCTTTATTCATAACAGCGTTGAACATCGTTCTTCATTTTATCAGCAGTGTACTCTTGATGATTTCTCTCCAGAAGGTGCAGTGTTGCATTGACCTTTATGTGACTTTCCTATTTGCAAAGCAACACACCATCTTCTCAGTCCCCACGGACCGCTGCGATTCTCAGCATAAACCCGGCTGCAGCTGCATTTCATCTCTTTCCTCAAACACAGAAGGAATAGTAAATGTGTTGTCATTTTACTGGACTGTGTGAGGAAGCGCAATGATAAAATAACAAAACATGAATACAGCTCAAGTAACTCTTTGTCAGATTTCCTCAAACCTCACTCATTTTTCACCAAATCTGAGACAATATTAAGTTAACATGTTATCTGTTTAATCCATTAAACAAAGGCTTGAATATGTGTGCCTGTTTGTTATTTCGAGGAATACATTGCTTGTATAGATTGCTTACTTGGTAAACTGACTATGTCAATTCAACTTTAATTTTTTTGGATAGTAACTTGTTGTATTGTCCTCCTAAAGTTATCCTTATAAATGTGATTGTGCTACTCTGGTGTATTGTAGCCTGTTTCATCATCATCTGTCCTGAATATGTTATTCGACTCTGTTTTGACAGCTAATATGAATATATAAATGGCTCAATAAAGAACTTTGTTTGTCATGAACGCAAACAGATAAAAGTTCCCTTAACTTTAATCATCCAGCTGTATCATTTAAATTTGTTAAATTGTTTGATTTAATATTTTTTCAATAACATTGACAACCATTTGCATAGTAAAGCAAAACTAGATAAACATATCAATCAAACTAATAAATGTGCTTGGGAAAAATTACAAAAAGGATACAACACGGAAAGGAAATAATTGAGAGATCAATCTAATATTAAAAATATGAAAAGTCAGAGCCTTGCTTCTCTGAGACGAATACGCCACACTGTTTCTGATTAAAGGAATCCATGTTGGGTATCGTAATATTTGGACCACAAAGACAAAATTATGTATCTATGTCTTTGACAAAAATGAAAGATTTATTTTTGTTCATACTAAACACCTTCTCTAACTCCAGCTTTTTTTTCTTCTGTGTCTGGAGAGACTTTTAGGATATAAAAAACACTGTCAACTCACCGTATTACATTTCTAACTATGTTAATAAAGGCAGACCTTTTACTGAAACAGTTCTCTTACAGCCAAATACAGAAGCCTCCCAGCAAGTGTTTAAACAGTAGAATTTGAGTTTTATTGATGCACTGCGCCAAAAGTTTCAACCATAAAACATTATTAATCAAACTGCTCCTGGGTGACTTTCTCTTTAATCTCATGTGTATTATTGTCTGTGTTAGGCTGTTTATTCAACAGAGAAAGACCAATTATCTCCAGTAGGTTTGCCGAAGAGTGAACACAGGAGAGTTAGAGTGGAAGTGGAAACAATTATCCGACTTTCAAGATAAGCTTTTTTGAAGTTTTTAGGAACCAGATTTGTGTATCCTGAACTTTTGGACTTAAATTGTCCTTAATGAAAAGAACACGAGTCAGAGTGGTAGTAGGCTTTAAGATGCTAAATCATTCTAAATGATCCTTTAAAGCAATGCAAAATTATTTCCTTTAAGTAGCAGGAGACAGACATAAAAATCAGACTGGTTTTTCTTTTCTTTTTTCTTTTTTCTTAGCAGTTCCATTATTTCGGCAGTTTAGGTTATTGAACTGAGAAAATGTTGTTGTTCCATTGATGGCCATGAGTGTTTGATAAATGTTTTGTATCAAAGTCAGATTGATGGCACGGGGCCATCTTTCTGTCAAAGCTGTACGAGTACACAAGAGAAATTCAGATTAACATATGAAATATTTGGGGTTATGGGAGGTCAATGCTGTGGTCTTAACTGCACACGCAAAACAGGACACTTATTCTTGCTTCTCCCTCGTTGTAAATCCCAGGCAGAAACTGTAAAGGACAGTATGTACAATAAGCAGCTATTCCAGAATATTACCCCTCTCCATCCAATTTCTCCCTTTTTCAAATAGAAGCATATTTTGTGGCCTATATCTCCCCAATCTCTGCACTTTTCTCACTCTATCCTGTCATTCCCGCTTGTCTTACTATATCAAAATGGAAATGATGGACGAGCAATCTATATGGAAATTGTATATAGGTATACACACCAAGCTCAGGGGGATGGACATCCCAGGTTCCACTACACAACAATAGGTTCTGTGTGCCACTGGCTGTGCTAACTGTCACTGTCACATGGGGAGCAGCACTGTACCCTGCAAGTACAGCTGCTGAAGGTGCACTTACCGCTCGGCCCGTAAGAGTTGAGTAGACAAAGCAGAATAAACTATACACTGCTTATTTCAGAGCTGTGATTGCTAATAAATCTCATCCTTGTCTGCCGGAAGACAAGGATAACGACAGCCGCTCATTGTTTCTGCTTGCGGCGAACACATAAATATCCTTTTCAGACTACACACACGCTTTATTTATGAAGCTGTGAGCATTCTGTAAACAGCAGCTATCCATCACCGAGGCTGAACAGCTAAACCACAAAGTAGACTAAGGCTCACACTCCAGCTCTGATCATCATTATGTTCAGAGGTATTGCACATAACTGATCTTAATTATACTTCAGAAAACTCACTGACAGATTAATAAAAAAAACGTCTCGGGTATTATCATTTGATCTGTGATTCCTTAGCAGTCACACATATAATGACAGTGATTTCTATGTGGAGATCAGACATGATGTCATGTATTCCTGTAACCGAATGCGATTTCATGTAGATTCCATTCAACACTGTTTTAGTCACAGGAAATGTGTCCTTGCTTATTTGAAAATTAAACTGAAAATAATTTCATCATTGATTTTTCCATTTAATCGCCGTCTGTGATAGGCCAGCAGTCTACAGTGGATCAAATTAAATTAAAAAGACATGACAGTAATAATGAAATATTGATATTACGCAAATAATATTCAGTTCCACACTAGCTTAATTAGACAAATTCCAATTAAACTGCCATCCATTTACTATCCAGTTGAATCCACCCATTATTCCGGGATCCAATCACTGAGTTACAGGCTCAGGAGGAAAATCCAGACCTCCTTCTCCCCAGTTACAGTCTCCATCTTGGCTGAGAGATCCAACGCATTCCCAGGCCAGCAGGTTTGGGTTCTGCCCTGGTGCCTTTTCAGTCCAGTTCATTACCATAAAATCAAATCTGTATTTCATTCAAATTAGAATTATAAGGATTCATATGTTATTAATTCCTAAAAAAGTAACCTATTGACATCAAACCTTCAAACTTTAATCCTTTGATTTCTAATTGTATTGCTTTTTCTCCCTCCAGTTCAGAAATCCGTTAAGACTATTTATTTTCATCACCAGGCAATAGCTTGAAAATGTCTGATTTTCATCCCACCTTTTGAAGAAGTAGCATTCATTTAAGAACCTGTTGCCAGGTGTTTAACAGTAGGTTGACAGAATTTGTTCCAAAGGGAAATTGCTATAACCTTTTCTTAGTTTAGTCATCTGGGTGGCTCCTTGAATCTGAAAGTATCTTTCATGGAAAACTGTGAGAAATCAATGTGGTTTTGTTTTCATGACTGGTACAGAATAATACACTCAAATATGAATCTGTCTATGTACAAACCAGCCTCTGATGATGCTTCATGCAAACGTTGTATTTTTCGTGCTTATCTTGATCTTATGCACAGTTATGCAATCTAGTTTGCTGTCTATTCAAGGCTGCCTCTGTGCCGCTAAGTCTTACACTTTCATCGGAAACAGTTTTAGCTTAAACAACTACCAAAAGAGCAGCATAGAGTGGTTATTAGTTTTCGAAAGGCTTTTAGTTCAGATCATTTAGAATGTGCTAGTCATACAGACTGAGTGGTACAGAGATCAACCCTGCTCCACAGAGAATAAGGATCCATCTGTAAATCCATATTTGAGGCTAACAGAAATGCACAGAGATTTATTAGAGACTGTTCTCTTAATGTATAAAGTGAACCAGGAAGTGACTAAATTTAATCTGCACCTATGTTAATCTCACATGTAACCAGGACAACCAGTTAAAGGGCTCCGATGATGATCGTTTAAAAAGGCCAGAGTACACACAGAAAAGCCGTGCCAGGATTTCTACCCCTGAGGTAATGGCACTAACCCCCAAACCACAGTGGGACCATATCTTATTGTATTACTCTCATATATCTTTCTTTCTGTTAATTTTGTCCATTAAAAAAATTTAAATGAGGGAAATAAAGTGTTCCTCATAATGGACGGCCTTAACAATCCAACCTTTTGAACATTTCGCCAATGCAGCTCACCATTTTCCCCGTGAAAGGAGCAGCCTTCGGTCATCTATGGTGGATTCACAAATGGCTTTTATTTCAAGCAGAACATTCACACTAAAGGTTGTGACATTTGGAACTCGTCCAATTTCTTTTTACTTCCTTACTGAATGGTTTTACATTTTAGCGTCAACTTGACTTTTTGGTGTTTGTGAAAATGGTGCTCATTTTCAAATTCCATGCATCTACCCATTCTTAACATTAAATTGGTAAGGTATCTTTTGGGGAGACTTTGTGAACAAACACACACCCCCCCCATAAGACTTCGTCATCATTACTTCTACTGTATGTAAAGAAATACTACATTTGTTTCAAAATAAAGAAGAAGAGAGACAGTACAATTGCAGTTACATAATGCCACGTTGTTGTTTCCCCCTTGAGGCACGATGAGCCGTCAGCAATTCAGCCCACCCTCCCAACATGCTGCTTTAGAAAGGTCATTGTAGACTCCAAAGTACAGCTTCCTACACTGGACCAAGCCTGCTGTTAAGAATAAAGACATAGTAACAGATCCCAGGTGATCTCCTAGCATTATTAAACCAAAAGGCACCGATGGAAAGCACAGCACACTCTCACACATAAAGTCTAGAGGAGCAGGAGGCATCAGGTTCAGACTCAGGGTGAGCATGGAGACAAGGAAAGTGCAGTTTGAAATCCCCAACCAATAAAGAAGTTTGGTATCAGCGTGTTGAGACTTGGGTTGTTATATTGCTCTTATCATTATAATGCCCTGAGCAGTGGATTTCCCTCTGTTTTCCCTTTAAAGATTATTCCACAGGACAGTATCATGGTATGTGCACTGAATCCTGGTTACCTGGTGACCTGGTTACAACTTCTTTTTACATTGTGTCAATTATCACATTGAGGGAATGGAGTCAGTTTAGTAGGTTTTGGTATTTTCTTGTGTTTTCCTTTATCTAAATGCTCAATTTGCATTGTGCATGTTATTTGTGTGTGTATGATTTCAAATCTATTTAACCAAACATCTGTCACATCTTGTTGTCAGCTCAGAAGTGATAAAACAGCTTGTTAGGTTTGAGACCACCTTGGAAAAAGGTTCTGGAGTGTGTCAGTGAGCAAAAAGTACACAAGAGTTTAGATTCAGACTGTGCAAATTTGAAGATGTAACTATTTGTGGCAAAGAGAGCCTTAAATCTGGCTTCAAATGACTTTCTACAGTGTGTGAAGAGCTCAAAAACAGGAAGGGACACTAAGGAATAGGACGACAGTTTAGGTTTTAACAGTAATTACACTGTGGAGGTTATTTATATTCACATGTGGTCTCTATTGTTTCCATAGCAACAGGTCATACAGCCAGAAGAAAGGAAGCATAAAGAGCAGCTTCACATTTTTTTTAAATCCTCATTTTATTCCAAATTTTCTGTCTTTATCCTCGATTGTTTTTCATTTTCTCTCTAGCTCAGGTTACTCTCAGTTTCATTCCAGAATAACACACAAATGTGTGCCGAGTATCTTCAGCCTCATCTTATCTCAAACAGCCCCTGTAAATGCCTATTTGCCTTCATATCAGACTTTGTTGTCTCCCCCTTCTCTTTGCTTCCCTTCATGCTGCCTGGATAATCAAGACTCCCTGGCATGTCGCTCATTTTATGGACAAAAGTAGGAAGGAAAAAAGTTCTGCTCTAGCAACAGTGTCAGTAATGAGGAGCATGTTTTTGTTCTGACTGGTGCTCCTTTTGTAAAGTGTAGCCGTCAAGGGTCACCTTTCCCATCATGTCAGTCCCTCTAATGAGCAGACTGGACACCAGCCATACAATACTGTTTGCCTTAAAATGATTCTCCAGCCAATTATTTATGTATCTTGGATTTCTGAACACCTTGGAATGAAGGAATCAAATCCTTCCTGGTACAGATCACTGTATGGATGCCTTGCCCTGATCAAGAACTTGTGAAGCACAGATTTAATTTAACAGGGAATGTTTTGATTCAGGAAGAGAGCATATGATATCCAAAGAAGGTTGGCATTAAAACGCAGGCTACATAACTATGACATTGCTGATTCCGCTCTCTGAACTATTGACGCACATCATCACACATTTTATCCCCGATTGCTCGTGGCTATGTTCTCATTTAGTAAAAGGCCTAAATGCCAAAATCGCAGTCCCATCCAAGAGTACAAAGACAAAATATGCGTGTCGGTTGAAAGCTGGTTGCCTTATAATAAATGCACTGTATCTAACAGACAGGAAGCATTTACTGACAGGTAGCTGTCCTCATCAATAGAATCTGGACAAAACATTCTGCAGCAGCTCTCTAATGTGGTTAATAAATATTCCTATGACCCTCATATGCACTCATACTTGTTCACCAGCTACGGCATCTTTATATATAAAGGATGACAATTAGTGGCATAGACAGTAAATTGCAACTTTAAAAAAAACAACCTCCCTCTCTTACTTTTATTTTCTAAGACATAATATTTGTATGTTTACCAAGACAGAATATGTATATACACCACTGTTAACATAGATCTGAACATTGTATAGAATTTTGTTAACATGTTGCCGAACAGTTACAAGATGACTTTTATACAAAATGCTACAAACACTTTTTGCAGCAGTATATACTGTCATCAGTATAATTACTTTAGGAAAATAGAAATACAATGTCAAACAACATCGCTTTCCTAAAACCTGTGACATAATAAACTCATAAAGCAAAGGTGGGTCATTTTGTATGAATTCGCACCAAAAATGTCGCCAGTATGAAATTTAAACTAGCCATTTTTTTAAGGAAAAAATCAGGTTGAATAAAAACATCTCTATCTGGTCTTTCTATTGCTTTGCACTTCCCATAAATTCAAACTGTACACCAACAAGGTCAGCCTAATAAATGCCCAGCTTTTGCCCATTGTGAGAAACACTGTCATCATTGAAGACATTTTTTTCTAAACCTTGATTTGTTCATTTGATTTGACCTTTCAGGATGTGGAGAGCCATGTTCTGTAGAGCAAAGAGCATTCCTTAAACTGGGGCAAACTCTCAACACCCAAAATTCAACAAGGGAGGATGCTTTTGGTCCTGCTTGAGCTGCAAAGTGGTAACTGTGAAAAGGGGGGAGAGGTTAGTGGAGATGTGGCAACAGCTCTTGTTTTTAAATGTGCTCCAGAGAGACAAAAATGTCAAGAGAACACAGACACTTAGGCTTCTCTCTGCTGGCATTGGCAACAACCCAGCATACCGCGCATCCTTGTATTCTAAAAGGAATCTTTTCATGCTCGGATGGAAAAACATAAAGTCAACTGGATATGCTGGTTAGTACATAATTACTTGAACACACATTTTCCAAAAATTATATGAGACATTGCAGCTTCACAAACCAGTGGTGGCAGCAGCATGTAATTAACTTGTCAGCAGTTCAAGCCAGCCTTCCTGACACGTGTTTGATAATAGTTGGACAATCAATTGAAATTAAACACAAGCAAATTGTGCTACAATAAATAGACCAGGCTCAGTGAAAAATTCCCTAAGTATAACAATTAAACACAATTTTAATACTGGATCAGCACCTAATGGAGAACCTCCTGATCACTCTGATTCTTATATACACCAGTTAGCAAAACCTAGAACTCAGCGGCTGGAATGTGTAGATCAGTACACAGCCAGAGAGGCAACTGGATTCCTTTGTCTTGGTTCTTTAAAGAGTTGATGATCCAAAACAAACAAAAACCAGCACCAAAATTATCCAAGTTGCCCACTTAAATACCATACAATACAATTTTTTCCACATTGTTTTAAACTTTTTAGGCTAGAAAATGCTTGATTTACTGTAAACATCATTCAAATAATAAATTGATAAAATACCCACATATACATATATGTATCTGTGGAGTGAGACCACAAAAGGTGAGCTCACATATGGCAAGGGACCACTTTATTTCCATATTGCTACCAAAAAAGTTCTGCATTCCATCACCAAACTGCAGGATTGACCCTGTGACTTCCAAGCTTTACAAAGACTAGGGGTGAGGAGGCCCAAATGATCTGATGTTTTTTCATGAGTAAGCTCTAAAAAACCAGGAACGCCTGTTGGGTCTGAGAGTAACGTTGGAGAGGAAAACATTCCTTCTGGCAAAAATTTGAAACTTGTTCTCCATGGAGGGTCTTGCCCTCGACAGATGGTCATTAAATATTCACTGTCCAAGATCCAGGCTTTCATAAGAAGATTGCTTCACCAGGTTGGTCCACAGAGGAAATGTTTCATGGCCAGCAAATAGATACTGCATAACAATGTTGGTTTCTGTCAGTGGCCGTTGTCCAGAGTGGCCTGGAGCTCTGACTAGATAAACAAAGCTCCATCTGAACCATTCTTCCCTTAGTGTCAACACTGGCATGGCAAGTTCTTCCAATCCAATTGATTATTAGAAAGTTGGAATTTGAAACGCAATAGGAATTTTCAAGCAGATCAGATGTGTGCCGGTAAATGAACTGGTCAGAAACCTGGTGTCCATTCAGTAGGGATGAAAATGTAATCTTTTAAAGAGCCTTGTTTTCAGATGAATTGTCAGAAGTGAGAGAACACCAGCAAGAAGGTGGTGATAAGGGCTGCATTGCTCTTTATTGTAATTCAGTAGATTTAACTTTTTTGTTGTTATTTCTGCCTCATTTTTGGCTTTAAAAAGAGGATTTTGTCTTTCTGTCAAATGATAACAGATCCACCTTTTGTTGACTGCACCTGTTTTCTTAATGAGTTTTTTTTTAAACATATGAAGCATCATGTACACCATTTTCTTTGCACTTTCCCTTTCCCATGACATCTCTGGCCAGTGACAGCAGTCAGCTTCTGTTAGATGGCTGCATCATTACATTGTCTATTGTCCAGAGTGACCATCTTTTGAGATGAAAAAAACATACAAAGCAATCCAAATCTGGTTTTAGGCATGGCATTTGATGTAAACCTGAATTAACTAACTGTAAACAGCTGTTTTATTTATGTGCCACAGGCACTGCTTTTGCTCCTTTGATTAGTAATTTCCACTTATATTCATGCTGCTGGCAAAGGCTGCTCTGTTATGTATTTCTGTGCGGTTTTGCTCAGCCTGTTGAATTAAGTTACATTCAGTAAATTCAGTTCAAGTCTCTGTTTATTAAATCAAATGAGCTGACCTAGATGAGTTCTCAATACTCCTCTTTTTAACACGACTAAGCACCTAGCTTACATTTCATTTGCATACTTTTCCACACATCAGCTTTAATACCTTGTAAAACATTTCAAGACTCTGATAGGACACATGTTTTACAGTTATATTTCCCATTGTTCCACTCGAGGCTCTCTTTACACTATAAAAGGAGGCACTGGTGTTGAACGTTTAGATCAAAACTGCATTTTCAGTCCACTTATCAAAATCTTAAAGGGGCTATCTGATGAGGAAAAGGTCAGCTAACACACTGTTTATTGGAAGAAAGATTTCCTCTACATGTTGAAATTAAAGTTCATAAAATATAGTTGCATAAATGCATTTTGCGAGCATAAAAACTCTGTGCTAAATTTCAATTGTAAAACTAATGAAACTGTTTTATATGTTACTGACCAGGGTCATCAAGTACATGTATAGATATGCACGATCTCTACAACAAGTTCAGTGAAAATAAATCCATATTACTTCCTCTGATAGACTGTAAAAATGATACTGCAGGTATAAAATCTGATAAAACCTTATTTCAGGACAGTAAAAGTCAAGCTGTAATTCTTTTAATTTTTCATAACTTCATTAGTCAAAGAAGTGAAATGTCCAATTAGCCCTGATCCTGAACACACTGAAGCACTTCCTAATAATCCATCAATCTAGGAAAGATTATACAGGCAATTCTGAACAATCTTGAGTCAGTCCTTCTACTTTGAGAATATTAAAAATTGCAAATGTTCCAGACGGATATCAGTCTTCCCAGGAGTGGACATCCTAGCATGGTCCCCTTAAGGTAAGATGCCAAAATTTGAAGATAAGATGCAAGGACATCTAAAACCTGCATAAACTGTGCTTTGGAAACTTTCAACATTTTAAATGGTCCCAAAAAACAGATATTGCTCATTTGAAAGGTTTGCAAAGAAAAGTTAAATGGCAGGTCCGCAAAGTTACATCCTCTGGAAGTCTTCATTTTAGACAGATCGGAACAAACACTTCATACCGACTGCCAAACACAATGACTCAAAGCACATCAGCCAATCTCTGAGCGTGATAGAAAGGAGAAAAAAGGTTTTGCATGAGCCGCAACGGCCAAGTCAGAATCCAGATCTCAACCTGATTGAAATACGTTTGTGGCTAAACAAATATCTGCAGGCCTCAAAGCGAAACAACACAATGAGGGAGTCCTCTCATGTGTGACTTAGCTTGGAGGCAGCAGCTTTTGTGGAGTCAAAGCAGTTGTGCCAAGCATTCATCACTGCATTGAATTTGTTCAGTGGGGAATCAGTGAGTGAATTTTATGGTTTTTTAAAAAATGTTTAAACATCCCGAAAACAAAGTCTATGGAATACACTGAACAAATGAATAACAAAAATACAGAGAGCTATAGACAAGCCCAAAGCAATCTATCTTTAACTTCTAGAAGTGTTTTATAGTTGAAGACAGGGGTGTCGAGGGCCGCTGACACTCGCTCCTCGAGGGCCGCTGTCCAGACAGTTTTAGACTGTTCAGTGCTTTTCAGTGAGTTTGACATTTGTCGCCTAAGAGCTTCTAAGAAGTTACGTTTTAAAGAATAACAAAGTTAAGACATTTTTAACAAAAACTCAAAGTGGAGACAGAGGTTAGAGGCACACTGAAATGAATTACCACAACATTCTAATCATGACAGGCAGCAAAAACCGCTCAACGGGTTTGATATGCAGTAATTTCTCCCAGCTTAGGTCATCATAGGTCGCAATTAAATGCTGAATAACTAGATAGCTAAAAGTCTATCAAATGCCAGTGTCTGTGCACACACTGAGCCCGCTTTTAAGATGATGGTTAAATCATTGTTTTTCAGTAAGTTATTTGACAATCGGACATTTATTCTATTTCAATTAAGTGGTTTCCATGTGACTTCAATGCCAGGCATCAATTCAGATTCAATAATTCTGGTAGGTTGACATGAAAAGATGTTCTTTAAAGACAATAAACTCCACCGGGGCAGGTTTTTCCTTCAGCCTAAGTTGCCATGGTAAATAGCTGGTGTGCCGCATTCGTGACAAAAAAAATCTAAAAGACTCTTGACCTAACATACTGTACAAGAGCTCTAATAATGGGTTTAACACACAAAAGGCTTTTCTCCAAAAACTCTGCTTGAGGAACATTAAATGGCTTGCATCATCAGTCTCTTCTCAAACACTTTCTATTTCAACCCAAAAGTTTTCACAGTTGCCGCGGCTCACATCAGAGCTTGTGTTCTCTCCATTATGATGTTGAGTGGTAACAAAATGCAGCTAATGAGCTAATCTGAAGACCTGAAGTCTAAGAAAGATCATCACCATTTTCTATAAAAATGCAGCCTGTGCTGCGGTGTCTTGTATCAGTATGGTCTGTGCTGTGTGCATTCAAAATCAAACAAAAGAAAACAAAAGTTCCTGTTAGTATGAAAGTAAGAGTTCATCAAATCCAGCCACCTGTGTTTTTAACTGTTCCATACTTGATGTTTTGCAGCTGCAGGAGCATTGTGAGGCAAATCTACAAAGAAGATTTTGGTACAAGACCAAATTCATGTTTAATTTTCTTATTTGAAATTCTTGGAAATGATGTATTTTACATGGTCTTATTCGCTCTGAAACTGTCAATCATTCCGCTGTCTCTGTCTCCCACCTCTGGCTAGGGCAACACTGCTGACCAATGAAAAAGAGAAAGGACTCCATCTTCAGAAATGTGAGTGCAGATCCAGACTGACTTTGATTGTCCGTTATCTGTTGCTTCCTTGTGCAACATGCTTAGCTCAATTGATTAATGGACATAATTGTTGCAGTTTGCTGCTGCTGATAGTCATTTCAGCTCTGAGGGAATCAGCTCTGCTAGGAGCCACTCTGACAGCTGGCATTTTCTATCAAGTTGTAATATTCAGAATTCTAGTAGTCAGAAGGAAAAAAATATTTAGGAGCCACCAACTGTTTCTGAACCGTCTGTCACGATAAGGTTGAATTACAGTAACTGGACTCCTTTTTATTGACTCCTGAATACGTTTTACTTCTCGTCTGAGAACCTAAGAAGCTTTGTGAGTGTAAGGAGAAAGATCAACTGGATCTTTTTTCTAAAAAAAAAACCCTTATGGAAGCTTTTGGGACAGCTTGTAATGCAGAAAAATGTCTGCTGTGTGCAAGGATTAGTCACCTAAGCAAACACTCTCCTACTGAATTAATAGTTTAAAATTTGCGTTTTTTGGTCCTCTTCAATGATCTGTCAGCTTCTTGTCTGTGCCCCACCATCAAAGAGAAATGTTTGAAGGTCCGGTGTGGCTGAAGGGCTGCAGGCTGAATGGCTGATGTATCTATGGTTCACCTTTGATGGCAGCCGGGCAGCTAGAGGCAGATGAGGCAGGCAGAGTTAAGACAGGAAAGCTCCAGCACAAAGATTCACTTTTCTCCAAGGGTTCAGCAAATGTTTGCCTCACAAGTTAAGAATTTATCTAAAATTCCTAATGGTGGTGGTGGGGGTGGGGGGGTTGTGTATGTGTGTGTGTGTGTGTGTGTGTGTATGTGGGGGGGGGGGGGGTCGGAGGGGGATTGTCAAAAACCCATCCGAACCAATTACCATTGCTGTCTGAGATAGAGTCTCTGGAGGGAGGAGGAGGAAGGAAGGGGGTCACAGGCTGTATGAATTTTATTTTCAGATACTTAAAGGTTCCCCACAGATAGGTATTTTTGAAAGCATTGGCAGATATAGACAGCGGGGTTATTTCTAATTCTTTCAGCTGTTTGCTGCTGTTCCCAAATATCTGCCAATATCGGCCAATGTGTGTTTCCTTTCATGACATTTAAAGCATTTAGCTTCTGCACAGTACGGCTTAAAACAGGAGGAGCAGTAAACCAGTGGCACACCATTAAGATTTAAGGATTTGATTTTATTATCCATGGCCCCATCTTCTCATCTGCTTAACCTGACAGGGATTTACGCAGCTATTTTGATTTGCAAAGCTCTTTCAGCCCTGCCTGTAAAGGTTAATGTTTTCTGCCGCAAACAGCCGTGTAGACCCCTCAAGGGTGCCTTAATCTTTGGGTTCCAACTCCCATTTGCAGAGTTAGCATCCTCCTCCTCAGTCATTTAAACATAAGTTTATATTGTGATAGATATTTCCACAGTGCATTCCCCTCTCGATGCATCCACAAGCTGTCAGCAGCAGCACCGCAGAGGGAATAAAAGATGGAAATGATTCATGTGATGTTGTGTTGTGCTGCTTAGTAAATCAGCCAGAACAAGTAAACAAATTTATGTAGCTTACATAACATAGATTGTGACAAGCGAGGGGAAAAATATGACTGAAAGGTTTTATTTTATCCTCATTGTCCTTCAGCAGAGTGACAGGTGTTGATTTATTGGTCTGCTGTTGGCCTCTGCGAGTATGTGTGTGTGTGTGTGTGTGTGTGTGTGTGTGTGTGTGTGTGCTGTGTGCTGAAATACTGCTTTTGTGTGTGTTGTCAGTTTTTGTAGCAGGGGCTGGCACCACTCTGTTCTGGCCATTCGACCCAAACATATGGGCTCAACTGTGATTGATGGAGGTCAAAGTGCTACTGAAATCAAACATGGAAGGGAAGAATCCACACGAAGCAGGGAAACATCCTAAACCGCCTGCATTCAGTGAGCCTCCTGTCTCCATCCATGTTCCCCCGCATTCCGATTCAGTCGTGCTCTTTTGCTGTTTTACCCCGAAGGCTGCACAATCACCATGAAACCAACAAGCAGATTTAAATTCACTGGGAATGACCAGCCATCACGACTCAACCCCCTCAAAAACCAATAATTCCACAGTCTCATGCCTTCCTTTGAGGAGCACTGGCATGCTGATATTCACTGCCCCCCACTGACTCTGCCTAGAATCACACTGAGCTGCCTTCTGAAGCAGACAAAAGCTCTGTAATATGGTTTATTTTCAGCAAGCAACATGCATGCGTTATAACGCCCCTGTTGACCAGAGATTTTTTGCACGTCCTGTGTGCACTGTGTTATCTTTTTCATCACAGAGGAGAGTATCAACAGTAACATTCAAGTTGACTTAGAGGCATTCAATCTACAGCCATCTGCAGCAACAGAAAACATGTCATCTTCTGCTCTTTTGACAGTGTTCGATATTTGAAAGCTGGTTTCAGTTAATCACAAAGCGGATCTTTGGCAAATTTTACACTTTTTCCCCATCACAGAGCAGCTCTAAATGACCAACAATGGTGTTAAAACAATCAGGAGCCGTCTGCAATTGTAGGTAGGTTAGACACTAATTTATGAAACTGCCCTCAAGAGGCCACAAACCAAACAGACATGAGTTAGCAGGCACCATCAGAGGGCCTACAGAGAATATAGAGGCTGTGACGCTACAATTTAGGTTGGGCTAGGCTGCAATAGGGTTCTTACATTCCATAACAATCAAGTTTATATTAATATTTTAGTGCCTTTGTATTTTAATGTGACTGTATAAAATATTCAGGCAAGGAATTCAATATCAAATCAAATTGAATGTGTGCAATTTCAGCCAACAGAGTACACATAGTTTCACAAAAGCTATATTTTAAATGTCTAAAACTAGTAGGCTACATAAATATGTAAAATGTTACCTCCTAATCAAAGTATGAATTTCAATAGAATCCCCTTCTCAACCAAACCGCCTCATTTTTCCTAATCTCCGTGTATCTTAAAAAAGGCCCCAAAGGCTTCGGAACTAGCCACATGTCTGCTGACGATATTCATGGTTGGGGGCAAAAAAAAACGAAAAGAAAGCTATTACCAAAAGCAAACTCCAGCAGAATCCTCCCACCTTGGAGCGCTTTATAAATATTAGAAACTCATATCACAACATGGTGGTATTGACTTTTTACAGTGTGACTGCAAAAGAGGAAAAGAGAGGACTACTGGAAAAACAAGACAAGAATCCTGAACACTAATCTATGATGCACTCTGTTTTGTGTGTTGCACCTATTCCTGTTCTGCTCTATTATGCCTGTATGGTGGTTTATCAGAAATAGAAGGGACTTTTTGGCAATTGTAACAGTCTTGGCCCTCCCCCTTTTCTTTCTTCAGATAAACAAAGACTGTAACAGTGATGGAAAATGGTAATGTTTCATTTCAAATGTACACTCCTGCATTAACTTGGGGAGTGTAAGACATGCATTGTTTTCCAGATTGTGGTAAGATTGTGTGTGTGCATGTCTGTGCACTGACAAAAGGACAAGACAGAGATTTGAGGTCACAATTAGCAGTTTGGGTAATTAGACTAAAGGTCGGTGTTAACGAGACAGAGTAATTTCTCAGTGGATATTAAGCTGCATGCAGAGGAAAAAGAACACACACACACACACTCTCAGATGTCTTATTACTCATGAATATAGAAAAAAGTGAGAAGTTTTCAGTTTAGAGGTGAGAGAAACTTACTCGTGACATTTTGCACCTGACTCTTAAATCCCTGTCTTTCTATCCTCAGTGCTGCATCTCATTAATGCTGATCGCCAATTAACACCAGCAAGATTTGCTAACCTTTTCCAGCTCTGCCCCAGACCACTAATGACCCCGCTATGCTGTGCGACTTATCTATATCCCAATGTACTTTTATATTTCTACGCCTGGAGTCAAAGTTAAGTCTGCAGCATTCATGAGGAGGGAGACCGATATGGGATAATGTAGTTGTGTGTTTGGTCTTATGAGGGGCTTTCATTAAGAATGCATTTGGAGATCACAATTATTGTTTTTTTATGTTACTTTTAAAATAATTGATGGGGCCGGGCATTGGGCGCTGGCTCCTGCATCCCAGGTCCCAACGGTGTCTTAAAACAGTGTGAGGACTCATTCAGGGCGCAGCTCACAGACGGAAACCACAAAGAAAATCGCTTAAGTCATTGTGAGGGCAAATTTTTCAAGGACTGGCTGAATAATTAATCAACACTCCACCTTTGATGCATGGTTGCCATACGTGTATGGAAGTATGGAAATAAGTCCTAAAGGCAGAGCAAAGTTCTCACGTGCTTTCACAGGTATTTCAGTTTCTATTCAGGCACATAGGTACGAGACAGAAGCACACACCGGGGGAAAGGGGGAGATATAGGGACTCGACCTTACAGTTGCTATCCATTACTTCCTCAATTACCATTTGATTATCCTAGATGGAGTATTGACATTTCATTAGCAGCAGAGTCTCTACAGCGACATGTGAGGTATGTTAATGGTTCGACTAGGCTGAAGCCTTGCAGTCACACACCATAAATTGGAAAGAGAAGGCAGAGCTAGCTGGGGACTATAATGAAGATGTCTGCCTCTTATTTTATCACAGTACCCTGTAGTGAATGGATGGCCTCCATGCTGGCTGATATATTTACATTGCTGCCTGGTGTATACGTGTCTCTTGTGGGGGAAAAACTAATGGCTGCTTTTTAGGGGAAGCCTAAATACGGCGCTGACGGGTTGTCACGTTTTAGGCTCGTTTGGAGAAGAAGCAAGCAAAAAGCAGCTTCTGTACACACGCATCCTTCAGAGGCAGAGCGGTGCAGGCCAACGGTGGCCGTGTTTGCAACTCAGCATTGTGCTTTTTTCAATAAATATTAAGCAACTTCCAGAGTAAACAAATGCTGGTGTCTATGCATTTCCCTGAAGCAAATATTAGGAGTTGCTTGAAATAAACAGCTGGTATTTGGCTGTGCAACGTGCAAAGAAAGAACAGCAGGAACCTCACCCTAAAATCATCAAGAAATAATAATAAAACATCATGAGAGGTCACACAGCTCAAATTATGTTTTTCTCTGTTGCAGATGTTTTTTTGATTAATCTGCAAGCACAAAAAAATAAAAAGAATTTCAACACCTTTGGAGAGAACAAGAGCATTTCATTTTTTCACTATCTTCTGCATTGTTTTCCACATTTCCTCCCCTCCTGAACGGATTCACCATTATAAAAGAAAATATGAAACATTTATGAATTTTAGCTTTGTTTTCTCACACCACTCAAAAAATCATTTTTAGGAAACATTTAAACTATTACTGTTTCCTTTAATTGGATAACTGCATGAGGCATTGCAGCCATTCACTGTGGGTGTAAGTGTTAAGGAATTGATTTTCACCTAACCGTGTACAGCTGCTTGTTTTCATTAATGAGGAAAAATGTGAACAGATGCAGAAACTTGTACATGGGCACATGTCGTTACCCCTGTGGCTGCCTGTCTTACCAGCTAGACGATGCCATGCTCTTGGGCCCATTTCTATTAAAGAAACGTTTGTTTTTAAAAATACATATTTTGTTCAGCAATAAAGCACATGTTTTCTTTCGGGCATTCTTTTAATTGATTTTTAACTGATGATAAATTATTAAAAATATGTTGTTAAACGACAGTGAAAATGTATCTGTCTATCTAGATATATAGAGCTGTATAGAGAGATCTATACATATATACTGTCTATATGTATATATACTGGAGTGTATTATCACTAGACTGATCTACACTACAGTATGGATGTTTATCTGAATTACCATCAGGATGCTGACCACCTACTGTCTGCCACTTCATCTGAAACTTACCAAGTGTGAAAAGGCTCCTAATTGCCAAGTAGGAGAAACAATATCAGACTGTAGATTATCTGGCTTGTGCAATCAATGATAACGATGTTTCCCCTCAATACCATCAGAGGTTCTTTCTGTGGAGAATATGAGGCTGTGAATAATAAGATGCAATCAGATTTTACCCAAAATGCAGACATCTGGAGTCAGACTCCAGGAGAGAGGCCAATGGAGGTGGGAATGTGACCTTTAGCACCTGCAGAGAGGAATGTGCCCAGCAGTGAATCGATCTGGCTGCCCAGAGCAGCTGTAATCAATACCAGCCTTGATATTGTAAATTCTCAATAATGGCATTTTAATAAGATACAAGTGGATCTTTTTCCACTCCGGTGCATTTGGTAAAAGTGCCTCTCACATTATTATTTTTTTCTCCTCCCAATCCTTCCAATTTCCGAGAGCCGGATCCAGCGACTGCAAAAATTGAAGTGGGTGAAAAAATCCTTTTGCTGGCTGGCAGTTAAACCGTAAGAGGTACTTTGGTCTAAAGAGTTTCTGATTATCGGCATTCCACTCTGCCATGATGCCAAATACCACACTCCTCTGCACATTATTCTGCTCTATTCGAGATATCCTACGTTTGCATTTTTATATGTTGCTGCGATTATACTTATACATATGTAGTGTTATGAGTGTTTGTCTCATCTATGCATACGCCGATAACAATGTGTCAACTACCTAACAACAGCGCCCCCGTGTGGTCAACGGCTGCTGTATCCTCACATTTCTCATTCCGTTTATACATTTCCTGATATGTATTCAGCAGGATGTGTTTTTTTCCCGCGGAACACAGTGCGTACTGGCACTCTGAAGTTGGATCGTTGTTACAAACGTCAACATTTGTCCAGACCACAGAAGATTATTCAAACCAAAATGTCACATTTGCATTCCTGTGGAGAGGCCGTTCCGCTGCAGCTCTATGCTGAAAAGCATCCTTTCACCTTCCAGCTAGACATTTGAGTGTATATGGCCTCCCACCAGAGCAAAGACTTCATTAATCACTACCAGGCAACATGAAAATCATTGAGCCGTCACTAGGATCAAAAGTGAATCAAAC
This sequence comes from Menidia menidia, assembly GCA_907169785.1. Taxonomy (NCBI): domain Eukaryota; kingdom Metazoa; phylum Chordata; class Actinopteri; order Atheriniformes; family Atherinopsidae; genus Menidia; species Menidia menidia. Next base: position 6,445,000 of record CAJRST010012224.1, on the reverse strand, counting down.
TCTAAATAAAGACGCTCTCTCTTGATTGTCTATTTTCCATCATTTACCAAATCAGAATCCATCTATAGGTTTGCCCCTGCCCTGCACCTGGGGATTCCATCATGCATTCCAATGTCAGCAGCCTGCCAGGATTATCTCAGCGACACAGACATTATGTATGAATGCTTATATTAATGCCAACAGCAACAAGCCACAAAAATCACAGCAATAGCCCAGGCACTCAAAAATCACAGCTCATATTTCCTAAGACAGCCCTGCTCCTTCAGTTCCTGGCAACATGTTGCCAAAGCGAGCCCTTGAGGGAGGTCCACAGTCCGGGACTTACCTCTTTCTTCCTGGTACCTCCTGCCCTCCTGGCATGACCTGGATAAGGTCTGATCACACTGCCCTTACCCTGGGAAAGGGGAAGCCATTAAGAGTCCCGTGAGAAGGACACATTCAAATAGGAAACCGTGCAGAATAAACACAGCGAGAGTGCACCGTCGCGTTCCCATGACCCAAAATGACTGGATGTGTGTGTGCCTGTGTGTGTGCCTGTGTGTGTGTGCGTATGCGGGCATGTGTTCAGTGTCAGCCAGATAACCAAGGGTGTTTTGTGTTGACCCAGCCGACTCCCGGCTCAAGTTTAGATTACAGGTGACGCCCCCAGACATGGTTATGTGAAACATTCAAAAAGCGTACTTTTTAAGCTAAATGGCCAAGTTTACCGCCAAATAAATTCTTATTTTTTCAAAAGCAAACATTGTGCCGACATATGCTAAAGCTGTTGTGTCTGAAAGAAGAATGGCTGAGATAATATAGCAAATTCTGAAGAAAATTAGTCAATTCAGAATATAATTTTGAATAAAATCGTATCAAGTACCTTTTGAAACTTAACTGTGACTTCTGGAAGAAGTAACATCTCAGCATCTGAGGTGAAATTAATCTACCCTCTCAGCAAGCCACTGCCCACTGAGAGGCAGTATTGTTCCGCTGTTTAAAACTCCACCCATACGAACCTAAGTGATGTCTTTGCTTGGAGCCAAGTCAGTCGCAAACAGTTTTTTTTTTCATGCAATGCAGCCAAAACCTTATTCAATCCAGTCCCGAATTCACCTCAATAAAATACATCATACCAAGACAAGAGAGGAGTGCGGTAATGTCCCATGCCTACTTTCACAGTACATAAAAACCAACATTTCTTCAAAAGAATATAAAACACTTTGTCCAGATCTTACATACATCTAATTTATAGCACTGGAATGGTATCAGCTTTCTTTTCATTATTTCACTGAGCTTTACTATGTGAACAGTTTTAGGAGCGCATTTGACTTGGTCATCAGCCAGGGCCCTAGCAAGGTTGCCAGGATCATTTTAGCCCACACCCTTTAGCCTTTAATGACTAGAGCAAAATTTCATTAAATCAGCACCCGTCCTGCAGCGGAAAACCTGTGCACATGAGTAAAAGTGAGCCCTGGCAGAAGTAAGGGCAATCTGGAGATAAGACCTTCTTAAAAGAAGCTTTTATTGTAATGCTGTGAAGCGTAAGCTCGAGAGCAGAACAGGGAAATGTGGGTTTTTGTAAATCAAAACGGATATTTTAACTGTCCTTCCAGAAATTCAAATGGGGTAGCGACAAATGAACAAAAACTCATGCAAGCTCAGTGATGGTTACAGCAAAGGCTTATCTTTACGGCCTCATGTGCATGTGTGCGCTCATATTTACATACTCCTGCCAGCCTATTTGTGTGTCAGTCCTTCTCCTTATGTGTGTGCCTGCATGTGGTGTGTGTTCATATCAAGGGGGATGGGGCCCCCTCACATTAAAAAAAAGTGTGTGTGCGGTGGTGGTGGGGTGGGGTTGCACAGGAGTAATGACAAGAAAGAAGGAGCCGAGGGTTCCCAAGGCAACCTGCTGCTCCCTGGCCCTTGCAAACTGGCGTGGGGGGCCCTGTCTCATCTTGTGTTGTGCCTAAGCACCTGCATACTGTTTGCACAGGCAACAGTGATTATTTTGATGATCTCTTGGCTTGCTAGAAGCCCACATCGCCGGCCATATCCACTGATCTAACATACCCCTCTGGATGTCGTCCATTTATTCAGCTGGAAATGTGTTGAAGAAATGCCATAAATGTGGAGAGAAAAAGACCTGGCTCACGAGTAGAGAAACAATCAGAGCAGACCTTGAATCCACACGGGGAATGACAGGGACCTGTTCAGCGTAGCCCCGAGCAATAGATCCCCAGTGTAGCGTTCCAGCCTAATTTCTAAGCGCTGTTCAAAGCAGGGACCTCAGTGGGAAACCGTTGGATCAATTTAAGTCGATGTAGGGGGATTTCAAAGCTTTGATAGCGATAGTGAATCACAGCATGAAGAAGTGGCTAAACATCAAACTATTGAGCATCAGACCAACAGCCTGTGATTCACCGTGTGCTGCTCCCATATGTCCAACAGTGCACACACAGTACTCATAGTACTATCCAAAAGTAGAACAATTCCATACATGCTAAATGAAATATCCTCGAAGATGAAAGGAATAGAGCTGAGCTTGTTTTTAGTCAGTTATAAGACCAATGGGGCAATCTTCTAAATATCGGGGTGTAACTAAGAAGAATAACTTTAAGCTAATTCTGGAAAAACAGTGAACCCCAAATTGCCTCAAGTATTAAACTTAAAATACTGCTTTGAGCGCTCAGCTATGAAAGTGTTATGTAAGTACAGTCCATTTACCATTTAGAGCTGCATGATTACTTAAAAGGACTGAAATGATTCATATTACAGAAATTAAATGACACTTCTCCTTGTTTTTCCATAATAGCATGTTTATTTAAAAAAAGATTAATTCTGTTTTAACTCACATCTCTGAGGTGCAGTGGCCTCTTTCAAAGAATAACAAGCTACCGTGTAAACATACACACCCACACACTTTACCCCTTCTGAAGACCTCTGCATTTCCTGTTAGTCCCAATAATGCAGGAACAAGCAGTTCTACTTCCTGGCTCTCAGGCTGGTAAGGAAGCAACCAAAGTCTGGTCACACGGTGCTCACCGCTTCCCCCATACCTCAACCCCACCCTCCCGCCCCCCATTCTTCACACTTCTCTTTCATTCAGTTTTTCTCTCTGCTCTTTGAGACATATTATGTCATTTAGCTTTCCCTTGCTGCTCTCACCTTTGTCTCCTTTCACCTCCCGCACAGGCTGCACAGATTCACACAGTGGAAAGGAAAGACAGCCATCTTTTGAACAAGAAGTCGGACAAATGCACACAAACAGGCTATGTTTTCCCACTGGTGACAGGATGTTCCCTAGATCGAAGGATATTTTCACATGTCACTGTGGTTTGAGGAGCAAAAAACACCGGTTCTATATTTGTTGGCTGTATTTGCCTCCTGTTGTGGAAGTAGGATATGGAAGTTGTTTTTAAAAGGACAGCTCTTGCGCTATCCAAAGAGGGCCATGGATGGAGAAGAGGGAAAAGAGAGTCATACAGAGTGTGCCATTACAGTAGGGTGCAGGGAAAGTGATCTTCTCTACACTCGACTCTGAAAAATGGCCACTCAACCACCCAAAATGCGTTTATAAATCATTCATTGCGGCCTCCAGAGGACCATATGGGAAGCTGCTGATGCAGTTCCAAAATAAGTGCCGACAAAGTAGTACACTGCACAGTTATGTGTCCCCATAGACGTGTTATAGCATCATTGTCTGGCTGCGAGCTCCATGCTCTCTGCTCATGCTCCCTATGGCAGGTCCCATTAGTGGTCTCCAGCAGGCCACAACTCATTCTCAGCACAAGACCCAATGCTGCATTATTAACCAGCCTCGTTTGTTTACGGTGTGTGTGTGTGTGTGCGAGATCAACCTTCAAGGCAACCACTATGATATGGCCACACTCATGCACCCTGGCATTAACGCGTCTTTTCTGCATGTACACGAACACACGTTATTTACTCTGAGCTATAATGCCCATCAGGCCTGAAGCCCTATGGGGGGGAAAAATGGTGCTCTAGTTTGGGGCAACAATGGTGGCATTTAATATGGGTCACGGTTACTAGGCAACCACAAGCGAGTGGACTGGTGTTAGATTACTGATTGTTTCATAATTAATTACGGATTATGAATAATTGATTGAGAAGTGTGGGGTAATTTACAGTGGTGTGTAAATGGGAGCTACTCCACCGCTCTAGCCCACAAGTGTGTGTGCGTGTGTGTGTGTGTGTGTGTGTGTGTGTGTGTGTGTGTGTGTGCATGTCCACATGCAAATTATTTTAATTTATGCATACAGCTATTATCTCTAGCACAGTGAGTAGTGGAGGTCTTTAGAGGACATTTTAAACATCTCAGTGCCTAACATTAACATTTACTTTATGCAGAAATTAAGCAGGAATGTTCCATTCTTTCATAATTAAGATAAAATACTAATGTCAGCATCGAGCTAGACCAACCTAAATGCATGTGAAAAGAGGAAACCTGCACTGATTGTTTCAGGTCTTGCCTTTATTTTAAGGGCGGTCTATAAAACAGCCCCCCCAGATCAAAAGCTACAACCGGAGGCTGTTGTTTGGGTGTTGGCACAGAAGCATCAGTGATTGGCTGGTGAGTCGGGTTTAGAAAAGTGTGCTGACAGATCGAGAGTTAGAAAGAGAGGCAAAAGAAGAGAGGAGGATGTAGGTGAGAGGTAGATAAGTGGTGCGTAGGAGTTTGAGTGGGCTGAGGAGAGGAGAGAGACAGTTCCTCGGTTTAATCTAAAGGCACGAATTTATAAACACACAAATTTATATGTCGAGTAGTTTTAAAATTCAACATGTGATATACAAAAGATCTGAATAAACTATATATTGTGATGAGTAAAATCATAATATAATGTTGTTCTGGAGGTGACCAGCAGGGGTCAATGACCATCACAGAGTTTTCAGCATGCACTTAATGGTCACTTTGAGCATGTAGATGGTAAAGTAAATAAGCTTTACTATACAGATAGATAGATAGATAGATAGATAGATAGATAGATAGATAGATAGATAGATAGA
>CAJRST010012224.1:6324430-6439574 GCA_907169785.1 Menidia menidia | reverse complement strand
ATGGATGGATGGATGGATGGATGGATGGATGGATGGATGGATGGATGAATGGAAGTGACGTAAAAAATAGGTTGACATCACCTTTCAGTCTGAACTTGGCTTGTTAGACATCACGAACTGCAATAAAAACACTTTTTAATCCAACAATGACATAGTTGGTGTTGTTCTCCTTAAAGGCCGGGGTAAAGCCTGTTTTGCAAGGCTTTCACATGACAGCTGTGATATTTAAGCACAAGAAGCTGGCACAGCAGGCAACGCTGTTCATGTTGTGATAATATGTTTTCACTGCTTGTGAAATAACATCGACCCCCAAGTAGTGCTTAGAGGGGGTCTGAAAGACTGAACAAATTAATAGAAATACAGGAAAGGCAGGAAGAGTGAGGTGGAGGAGGTTAGGGAAAGAAACGGACACCACCATGTGTGGCATGAGCGGGAGATGGATAAAGGAAACCAGGGAAGAAAAGAGCAGGGCGGGGGGCAGAAGTGGATTGCTGCTGTATCATTACCCTCCGTCGGCCCGCACCGTCACTCCCCCTTTCTCACTGCTGTGGCAAACACTTGAAATGATCTGTTTTCTCTCTTTGAGTGCATGGTGACTGTTGAGATCGCACACCTTTAGGATCTGTGAGAGGGCAAAGCAGACAGATGAACAGCGGAGCCACCAGGATCCCTCTCCCGTGTCATCACGTGTCACCACCGTTGAGGTGTATGTACATTTTTGCGTGTGTGAGGCTGACATTCTGTCAGGAGGAGAAACATGAGACAGAAAGGACCAGCTATTAAAAGCATAAGGACCTGACCTTTTCAACAAGTAAACTATACCTGATTCCTCAGACGGACATCATCGGACACAGAATTAATGCGGCTTTTGATCACTCTATTCACTTTGTTCAATAGAGAAAGTTTAGTATGTATGAGTGAACCTGAGTTTCAGTTAACGCCATGAAGAACAAAGTTATAATAAGGCAAGTGTAATGAACAAAGAAACCGCATCAATCCAAAAATTATCAATCCTAACAATGTATCTCTGTCTGAGAGATCAGAAAAGATTTAATTTGCCAATGCTTTTGCACTGTAAAGACAGGTCTGACCAATGGGATGACAGCTCTTAGCTTTTGTGGACTCCTGTGTTCCAGGTATGGGCTGTTGTCAGCTGATTGGCTGATTTATACAGTAAAAAAAGGACCACGGTTTAGAAATCGAGACATTTTTGCGGATTGAGTTTCACTCAAGGTTAGAGGAGTGAGAGCAGCTCTGGAATGAGTTTTAAATCCACAACTTTACCAACAGCGGTGCCCCCTATAAAAGACTTAAATGCCATATGGATTCATTTTACAGATTTGCATGGAGGTAGGATGTTGCCCTCTGAGGCACATGGTGGTGGGTTGGATTTGAGGAAAAAACGCTTAAAGTGAAAAACAAATTGTGTCCCAAAAAATGTACTTCTGGGCCTCTAAGAATAATCAAATCTACCACCACATGATGGCTTTGATGCTTCTTCAAATTGCAACACTGCAACATGTCACTGGACGCTCCAGATTCTCCTCTGGATTTGAGTCAGCAGCCGTATCGCGCTCTCTGGTAATTAGAGAAGCGAGAGGCTGAGGAGGTGGGTTGTGCCTTTCTTTTCTTTCCTGTACAGCACATTTCGGTAACATTATGTCACTGTAAATCAGTAACTGCAAAACCTCGCGTGCATTAAGTTTAGTCTTAGAAATGCAAACACAGAAGAAGGAAAAACAAATCAAACCAGTAAGAAACAGACAACTATTGGCCACCTGTAGCTCTTCATGCGTAATATGCCAATAAGGTAACAGGGGTGAAGGTTGCAGGGGAGAGTTACAACTCTTGATCTCTTAAAGTACAAGATTGCTAGTTCAAATGCCATCCTGCAAATATTTTCCACAAATCCCTCCCTTTTCCCAGGTTTCTTAATCATCAATTGACTTAATTGTGACAAAGCAAAGCTGTTTTTTGTGTTTTTATACTTCCATTGCAGAAAATTTTTCTTTCTTTCCTTCTCTCTGACACAGCTCAACAGATAATCACATGACTACAGGTTGACTGGCAAAGCCAGGAAGGATATACCTGAATAAACATGCGCTAAGCGCGAGTCTGTCAGTGTGTGCCCGTGCACAAGTGCAGCCCACACACTTGTTCAAAACCTCCTCTCGTGTGCGTTACTGAACGTGTGTATGGTGATGCACGAAGTGCAAGTTTCTGAGGCTGCTCCTGTGCATATTGTGCTACACAACTACGGGTGTAGGTTGGAGTGAGAGCCTTTGGGTGTGCATATGCCCCTGAGTGCCGTGCGCGCGTGGGATGGGTTGTAATTTACAGAGGGAACACAGAGGCTCACGAAGGGGCAGGACCCAGGGGAGCCATCAGGCTGAACTCGCTGTTCCCGGGACGTGCCCTGGGAAGACACCCGATGTCACTCGGATAAAAACAACACACACGCCCTGTCAGACAGCAGGGGGGATGGATGGATGGAGAGAGAAGAGGGAAGTGATAAAGAGGATGGAAAAAAAGAATAAAGACCACCGGAGTTAAACTGACAAAGAGATATGAGGCAGTACAAAAAGGTGGAAAAAAAACAAGCAAAAAAAAAGAGTGAGTTTCGCCAGTGCTCCTCTGGATATGCAGACTCTATCGAGTTTTTATTAGACTGGCTTCATCCAGTGTCAGAAGGGTGCTTTACACAGAAACAACATCAGTCGCACCATCGGGTTTATGATAATTGGAACCATCATTCTCAAAGGTACAAAGTGTTGGTGCAGCAGCAGCAGCCTTCCAAGAGGCATAAGAAGCAGACTCTGATACTCCGCAGCTCAGAATGAGTCTGTTTACGTGCCGTCACTTTCACATGTCTGCCTTTATGACGGATGAGCCCCAGTTGTGTCAGAAAGCATTAAAAAGCAGCATCTGGGGAACCTCCATTCTGGAATGCTCAGATTTATGAGAAGTATCCAGACAGATGAATTGAATGTTTGTGTTGGACGTAGGGTCTGGTGGTCAGTGGCGGAGCCAGAATATTTTTATTGGGGTAGCCAGCCTGGGACCATGACTTTCACTGGGGTGGCACAGAAACTACACATACACACACAGATACATAAATACACGCGTGTATTTATGTGTGCGTGTGTGTCAATGTAAGCTGTATACAAACATGACAACAGGAGCTGTTTCTGTTGATCAAAGTTTTGGGAATTTGATATTCAAAGTACATTAAATGGGTATATTTATTAATTATTTTGATTCGCTTTTCATCTTTTTGCGCGTTTCTTTCTACTCCAGCTTACTTCTTGTGTAATCATCCTCCTGGAGTTCAGGTTTTTTCTTTCCATTGTTTTATTTAATGTTTATTGCATTTAATCTTATGTTTGATCTAGCTTTAAAATATAACCTATTGCACACTGCAATAACTCTTATATTATATAACACTTATATTAGCTTTTAAAATTTAATTAGAATATTTTAATTGGTTTGACAACATCAGTGTTTTGGGTTCAGAAGTGGCCTCAAGCATTTTTGTGTACTCTGGGGCCCACCTTTACTTTTATTTTTGTTTTTAGTCCTATGCAGATAAAGTTTGCAGATAAAGTTTGCGGTTACAAAATAAATGCAAAAAAAAAGGAGGTTCCAGATACAAATCCATCTGTACATGTGTAACCTTCTTAAACCTTCCGTTTGTTGTGTGCCAACACCATCCTTTACTGCTCCACCCCAGCCAGACTCATGGGAAACATTTTAAATGTTGACCTACAATGTAAAGGAAAAGTTGTTATTTCTTTTTTTAAAACGTGCATTTTCAGCAGTGCCGCTCTGCATGAGTCTTTGCCCCCCCACTGCACACCAATTACAAACTTCCTAATGGAAATCCTCTTGTCTCTGCTCTCTGATCCTCTACTGCCCCTCTGGGATCGGGTCTTGTTTGTCTATGAGTGCTTGTGCATGGATTTCTGTTGCATTAATATACTGTATGTATGCAGAGTAATTGAAAATGACTTCTTTTTTTCCAAGAATCCTTGGGGCTGTTCATCACAGGCAGCACTGTTTGTCCTGCTGACCTGTTTCTTTCTCCTTTCTCTATTTTAACCCTTTGTGGTGGTATATCATGTGAACTGCCTCATGGAGTCATCTGAAACATATACAGTAACTGCAGACTTAAATATTCATTATATTTAGCTTAACGTGTGCTTTATCTTGAGATTTTTTTTTGTTCATAAAGCAGGTACAGTGTGTGAGCTTTTTGAGCTAACTGCCTACACATGCACCTCTGTGTAACAAAATTTCTGTGAGTGAGGAAAAAACACTGCGACTAGGTATGCAGAGAGTTCCAGGAAGAGCGATCAAAGCCTCTTCCTTTTCTCAGAGATCAAAGGACGAAGGGATATTTATTGCTTTGTTTGGTACTGGGACAGAGAATTGCATCACTAAATGAAGAAGGGAAACAGGAGATACAGATGAGGAAACTGAGAGGTGTGACACATTTTCCCATTAAGCTTATATATAACATTTGATACATTTTAAATGCAAAGAATAGCAACATTGGAAACCATTCAAAGCCCCATTCAACCCATTTTCTGCAAGACTGTTCAGTGTCTCTGGGCATGAGATTACTTTAACATGCACTGGGCAACGTGGAGTCCAGCTTGGACTTTTCACCATTTTATTAGAGGGCTGACAGGAAGAATAAAACATCTAAACCCATTTTGAGTTCTAGAGCCGTTAACCTGCAAATCTTTAACTTTAGGAAGAAACCAGAACATTCACAACAGACCAATGCAAGCTCATGGCTCTCATTTAGAAGCCACCTTCAACAGCTCAACACAGTATAAGACATAGTAGGTTTATCTTGCTGTTCAAGCACCACAAGGGGAAAACACTACTGTATTTCCCTTTCATTGGTTAGCAGAGATAGTACATGTGTCGCCTCGCAGAAAAATAAAAAAATCTCTCAGTTTGAACTTAACAAGTAAAAGCTTATTTAGCTCTCCAGTTCATCATAAGACATCATCCTTATTACAATACATATAAGTCCTGGTGGCCTTTTTTCTATAGAACAGGCTCTAAAATCAAAAGAACAAAATAACACAACATGAGTTTACCACAAAAACAGTTTTGCCCCACTTCTAGCTTGGCTGTAGTTGACCACAAACTGAAAACTTTATTTGGAATAAATATAAAAAAATGTTTGATATGGGGAAACAATTTAAACATGCTCCGTTCACAGCATCAATAACTACTTAATGGAGACAGCTTTGCTGCTTGTCTTTAGGACATGTTGATATAACACATCTTGAAAGCACTTGGGCACTTGCATTTAGTCAATTGAATCCCTTTCAGCTCACCAGATTATAAAATAAATGGTTTGATGTTAAATATACAATACTAAAGCACATTCATCTTACAACACCACTAAAACATGAATGAATGTCATTTAATAAAACTCACAACAAATGTATCTCTTGACCACTACCTGACGGCATATTTTTTAACCTAAGCTAAAGGTCCACCTGCATGAACAAGACAGACAGGGCAATTTTTTAAAGGAGCACAATCTCAGATTGGGACAGCGCTCTCATCAATAGTGTGAGGGGTACCACTTAAAAAAGCCATATTCATACATCAACATCAATGCCACCAGACATCTGCTGCTGTTCACAGAGGCGCACTCCCAGTGAGTAATGCTCTGGAATATTTGTTGAAAGGTTCATACATTGTCCGGAGCAAAGCATGCAGACATTAGCTCTTTTTGTAGCTACTGCAGCAGAAGCTGGTTATTTTTTTCCTAACCCCAAAACCCTTAATCATTGCAAAGAACGAACACGCACAATTAAAGAAATAAGCATTCATAAAGAGAAGGTACAACAAACAAAGAAGCAATTTGTCCTGGTGTCAAACAGAGCATATGGACCATTACAGTTTAATGCAGGACAATCAAACAAAACACAAAAACATGTTCATTATGTGCCACAGAGATCATCAAAAAAAACATTTTATTACTTGTTTGCGCAGAAAAAACACACCTGTGTGTTTTATCACTATGCAATTAAAGCATGGGGGATCACTCCATTTGGTTTGATTGTGCCATTTATATTATCCTTGTGGCACGTCTGGCAGATGTTTCATTATATCTGGACCATTGCTCATTATTTGAGTGATAGCATCAAGGTTTTATTACTGTCCCTTTCCAGCATATGTGGCTCTCCTTGTTCTCTTTGTGGCACAGATAAATACGGTTTGAGTATGTAGAGTTTCTAAACATCTTAATGCACTTACAATACAGATAAACTACAGCACTTTTTCACCCTTAATGTTTGTCCAGCTCATCCATAATATCAAACTTACCTCTGGTACTGGCAGCAGGGGTTTGGCTTCAATGGCCAACAAATAGTCAGAAGGTGGGCCCCAGACTCCGGGTCCCAGCTGCTATCTGAGCTTCACAATAAGACTGCTGGGTTTGAATATTTATCAAGCTGGCCAGATAATCGCGGGCTCACCAATGTTTGTGCTGCTGCCTCCAGGGCCGGGGGGCCCATCCGAATGCATACGGTTCCATTTCTTTGCCAACAAACAGCTAAAGCATGTCCAAAGATGTGTCTCTCCTGAGCACTACATCACTGTTTAAAACATACCATTTCAATGAAATTTTTAAACACATCCCGTTGAGGGACCCTGGGTCATAATTACTGTGTGGGGTTGGGGTGCAGCCTGAAGAAAAGTGAGAAAGAAAACCACAAATTGCTAGGCATGGCCAATATTGTGATAATAGTGAATAGTAAAAGCACACGTTCAAAACTAAATCCTCCTGGAACAATCCGTCGCCTAATTTCATCAGAACCATGCTGGGAGCTGGCAGAAACCAGAATGAGTAGCTCTGGGTCTTTTGGCCCCCCCAAGAGGTTTCATGATCCTGCAGGCCTGGATGGCACAGGGATGTTAAACAGCCTCAGCATCCTGCTCTGCTGAACCACGTAATTCCCTGCCAGTTGGAGGCTTGCAGAGCAACACTGCTCCCTGGGAAGATGGCTTTCAGTGCCGCGACACCCACAAATGACTATTTTCATGGCTGGACTTCCCCTGCAGAGCCGGGGCTTTTGCCCCCGCGGTATACTTAAGGAGAGGGTTCATTTCCAGGCCTCCTTTGCCCAATGCTGTTAATAAAATTGAGACCTCTGGACTGGACAGGAAAGGACTCTATTTTGTGGGGATAGAAGTAGGACCAGATGGTCAAATGCCCACAATTTGCTTCCCCCTTGCAAATTAGGCTGAATGACATCAATGCAGCTGCTGGAGAACTGTGGAGGATTAGGTGGATACTGAAGGTTGACATGTTTTGTTTCAAACCACCAAGGGCACGGCAATTTTTGGAAAACTCTCGGAAGATTGAGGAATATCATCATTTGTTTTGTTTTGGGTTTTTTTCTTTAAAGAATGCAGAGCTTACATCCCCGCCTGCTCTCTCACATCTCTCTGAATGCTAACAGCCTCATAGATCTACAAACAGCTCCTGAGGTAATATACACAATCTCTAGATAATTAATTGACCCTGTTTAGGCGAACATACCGCAGGGAGCATGTGTGGTATTCTCTTTCCCTTCCAGTGGTCTCCTCTACTCATTCCCCTCCCGCCTCCCCTGCGAGTGGCGGCGCGCGTGGCGGGAGAAAAGATCCTCCAGGTGAGTTTTCAGCCAAAGCACCTTGAATAATTAACCCCCGGGTGGGCGATCCTGGTCGGGTTTCGCAGTTGATTCAGATTACAGTGTGTATACAAACAGATGGAAGCGCGTACGCAAGCGCGCGCACCCTCGCACCACCTCTCCTCCGCCTCAAGCACACGCACACAAACACACACCCTAGTCAGGCCCTTGGCTTTGTGGGAGGCTATCTCACACCATTATCTGGCTATATGGGCTGCCTCCCTCCCTCTCACTACCCGCTGTATAATCAAATGTGGCTTCAAAACAACTTAATCCCTCCGACTGGCACAGTGCTTGCAGTGTTTTGTTGCCATGCCAGCTACATGTCCTGTATCGGGGTATGATTTCACACCATTGTATCGCACTAAGTTGGTAGTTATGTTTATCCTTGAGAATCCTATGGAAACGCTTTTTTAACGCCCAGTGGGCAACAACACTTCACTGATAATGCAAACATGCTTCCGTCATGCTATGGACTTTTTAATTTATGCTGCCAAGCCCAGGAACTAGGCTGTTTGTCATTTAAGGTCCATGGCTCCACAGGCTTTGTGTTATGTGGAGTAAATGCATGAGGAAATTGAGCCCTTTTTTGCATAGTGTATGAGGTTACACACATGTTGTGAGGCTACTGGCGCCTCACAACAGGGGAAAAAAGAGGCTCATCACCCTTTACAACCACAAAACGTCTACTATGACAGAAAATCCTTGTATTTATTTAAACTGTATTGTTGCCTGCTTCATTTGGAGCTGGTATGGAGATTTGATAACTTGAGAAGAAACATAACTGGGTGTAATTTATAAAGGACAGGGACTTTACCTCTGAGAAACTTCTTTTTCATCTGTTGGTATTCTGCTTGTTTTTTTCAATATTATGTCTGTGCAGTTGTGGGTAATAACACCATTTAAGAATCAAGGGGCTTTTACACCTGTCCATGGCCAATGAGAGTGGAAATTTAGATCATGCATGTATTCTTCAGCCTTGATTCATTTAAGGAAAAGCATGTTCCCTTTTCTGCCCTTATGCACAAAAATAGTTCTCATTTTCATCTGATGTTCAACATGTCATTTCACAGGTGTTAGATGTAGAACAGGCATAGTATCTATCTACATAATGATAACATTCAATAAGAATAGAAGAGTAAATTAAGTATAATTTAATTTAAAGTGCACTAACTTTACATAACACCAAAAGTATAACTATAAGGATAAGTGCAAAAAAGAAAAAACACATATTCCAATGTATCAAATATTCTCATAAGACCACTACCTGGTATGTTGTACGATTTGAACACTCTAACTTACAATGAATGAGGAAGTCTTAAATATGTCAATAAAGAGAAACAAAGAAAACAATATGGTCGTAATCCTGCCCTCCCTCCTGCCATCCTCCTTGCTGTGCCACATGGCAGCCAGGCTGGCATCAGCCCTCTGGGCTGTGATAGTGGTAGATGTCAGGCACCTGGCCGGCCTCAGCCGCCGCTCTGACACCCGATCGGGTTTGGCATGCCCACGGTGCTGTTCATGAATGTTGGTACAAGTGTAATGTGACAGCTAGCTCTTTTCACATGGCATGCATCTGATGTCGTCTCTACACACGCTGACAGCCTCAAACTACTCAGTTACAGAACTCTTCCCAATGTGCACTTCCTGTGTTTTTCTCTCATCTATTCTTGCGGCTTCTGCTGGGTTGGATCAGGTGCGCAAAATGACCTGGGGGCAGCTCAGTTTTTTAGCATGTAAACACTGCAAAGTAGATGGTCCAAGTGGTTTGTGATTGATGCAATAAATGCTCGAATCTTACGGAGCCAGTTCAGGATTCAAAGATCTGGGTTTGCAGGTCCAAGCCAACACAGACACAGAACTGGATCCAGTCAGTTTTCAGCTTCTTTGTGCATAAATACTCTTCAGTGTTCAGATCATCATTGTGACATTAACCTGCCAAATGGGCATTTCTAAAGTCTTAAAACCAGAAAAAGAACACAGTTACAAGACCTACAGCAGTCGTTTTTAATCCCGGATACTTTCGAACAGTTCTGGATTGTCATACATTGTGCTCCAGTATAATTTCATACCCACAGCTGAATAGCTAATTCATTTTGCAGACATGTTCACAGTCCATGCTGTCACACTGACAGGATGACAGAGTGGAGTGTTTTACACCTGGTAAGCAAACAACCATTGGCTGAATGTTGTGCTGGGTGGGAGAGCCTCTGGGCTTCCACCACCTGCTCCATTTCTCACATTCTGTCACACCTTAGGGGGACATATCTCATCCGGTCCTCAACCCAATTACTCTGCAACACGTTTAACTGCCATCAAACGCAGCACAGCAGGGGTGCGAGGGAGCTGCAGAAAGCCAGGCTGTTGCCATGGCCACTGTCACTCAGCAGATTTCCAAGGATAGAGGAAGATACGGAGAGCTCTCTGATTGGTTGACGGACTGTTTTGACCAACGGAGACATAGCCAGTACTCACAACAATCACAGACACTGTTGTTATGTAATTGAACAATTAGAATATGCACATTTGTGGATGTTGGCTGGTCCTAGTTGTTCTGTTGGAAGCATGTCAGGAAAAGTGGTTGCAAAAAAATGGTTGTATCTATGATTTGCATATCAGATAAACCAGAATTTATACTAGGTGCTCGCTCTCCTATCATCTGTGAAATCAAATATAAGTAATGTAAGATACCTCATTAATCTTCACATGAGAATCTAGGGCAGAATCAAGTAATTTTGTTTGCGTAAGAAATTAATGTTTAGCTTTGGCAAAGGAATTGTTAAAACAATGAAGAGAATATACAGACTATTGTATCTGGAAGTCACTAACTTTTGAGGCTATAATAAGAATCTCAATTAGGAACAGAAAGAAAAAAATGGTTTCAGCGGAGACAAAAGGGGGGAGAGACTGACGCATCTACCCCCCCTCTCATTTTCTGTAAGTAATCTTCAAGACTGGAAGTATTTTGACTAAAGAAAGAATGATGCCGTTGCAAGCAATTGCAACCAAACCATGCAACAGCAGGCCCAATTAAGTGACTTTTGTAAATCTGCACTATGGATTAGGATCGCGCCTTAACCTGTTCGGCTGTGCTGTAAAACTTCATGATGAATGTCTTTAAACCTGCACTATCAGGGACCATGCTGAATATTTTCCCACTCCTTCAACTAACAGAGCTCATCACTCTTGTCACAAATTTGTAGAGGGATCATTATTTGAGCCTGGTCTTTTTTTCCCCCCTTATACCAGTACTGGTCATCTTAGTGACCTAGCGCTAACGTTACACAGTAAAGATAGATCTTCCGATGCACCACTGTGGTCACAGTGACAACACTGACAACAGGAACAGGACCTGACTAACACACTCATTTCCTCCAAAGCATGTTTCCTCTGACTCATTGTCTACGAGCCATGAGAGCAAAACACGCAGGAATAAATAGAAATTTCCCCACTTGTTAATGAATGAGCATAAATATAGGCAGAGTAAGCAGCTCAACAACTGGCATTTACATTTCCCTTTAATCGAATTAAAAAATGCTCTCAACTGGTCAGAGGAAAAAATGTCACAGTTTAGGGTTTGGCTGTCATTAGACCTTTTTGGGCATCAAAGCAGTGGGAAGTCAGTGCCGCTCAATCATAATGGAGCGCTGCAGGGTAGAGCTACAAAGTCACTGCTAAAGCCAGATACCAGGCCAAAACTAATGCATAACGGAACCCGCCTGGGTCTTTTAAATATCGGCCTCAGAGATAGTGTATGGGGGCCGGGGTGGGGGGGCTAATGGGGACCAGAGGCCTGCGGTCTACGTGATGCTGGCCAGAGAGACCAGACGGCCGATGACGGATCTGGAAGGAGGAGGGAGGGAGAGGGGAGGCATTAAAAAGCCGCTCCGCCTCTAATCATAGAATAACACTCCCTGTTTTGATCTACCTTCAGTTCCATCTCGCAGTGAGACAAACCTAAAGAACGTAATCCAAGCTCTGGTGGGGCAGGAAAGTTTACTGATGAGTCTCTGCGAGGAAACATCTGCAAGCCATCCGCTCGAAATGAGACTCGAAATGAGGGGAGTTTGCCAAAATGAGGAGGATTAATTGGATTATTGCGAGGAGTACTTGTTTGCCGTAGTCATTACTTGAATCATGATTTATGTTGTGCAAGAAAAGCATGACTGTAATGTATCATCTCACAAAGTAAACCCATGCACAGTTTGCCAGAAAAATGCATGAAGTGTAATCTCACTTTGACAGTAAGTAAAGTTTCGCTTACGTTCAGAATCTGGCAGTAAATGCAAAAAAAAACATGTCATCATTGGCTGAACAACAGAAAAGTCAACGCTTATGTTATAATATGTTATAAATGTCATTTCGGCACAGCCGATTAGCACCATGACAGCTAAAGTAAAAGCACCCGAAGATCAGTCACATCAATCTGGTCAAAAACATCCACGAGATATGGGAATTTGGCCTATTCGGGTAATTTCCTTTGACATTTTTATCCCTGAATGGTGAGCCGATCCAAAACAGATCTCAAACTGATTAAACGGGCCCAGGGAGAGAACGTGAGGAGGGCATTAGTTAAGAAAACAGAGGCAAAGCCCAAGAGCGACGGGGGTTTGGCTTATCGGCATCGCAAACTGGCTCTCTCTTAATTCGCTGAGAATTAGCTGAGTCGTGTGCACTGAAATAATCATCCTCTTGTTTATTTGTTCAGGCCTTGGCACAAGCCTTTATCTAACCGGCTGGCAGCAACAGCTCCTCCCAATCGCAGCCTCCCTCCGCTCTCCCGTCTTAAAACTCAGTGTGAAAACCGAACCCTGATTAACAGGAAACGTGGGATTTCGGGTCAGTGGAACCTGTCGAACAAAATCACCTCGTGTTTTCTGTAGGTCTCGGTGCCCCATCAGCAGCTGGAGAGCATGATTGGGCTGAGGAACTGACAAACCCTACAGGGAAAATCCATCTGTCAGAGCAGTGTTTTTAATAAAGTTGAAATAAAGGAGCCCCCTCCCAGACCCACGCAAAGTCACACATCGGAATATTTGTCTTTGCTACGACAGGCAAATAAGACTGAGATTTTAATGCAGTTATTACTCTTTAAGGAGAGTGACAGCATGTAAGCTGGGTGAAATGTTAACTGTCACTGCAGCAGCTCAGCTGCTAAAAACAATAATAGTGAGACACTTTGAGTTTGACAACCCGCCTCCCACTTTGAAGCATTTTACCGATACGTCCACTTTGTTTGTTGCGAGGCAAAACCTTCAGTCATCATCCATGACAAATATTCATTAGAAATCTCTCCAGAGCGTCTGCATCTGCGAGGAAAGCATGAAATGTGCACACAGCATGCCTCATTGATTTGCAGATGTGCTGACTGATTCACTTATGAGGCTGCATAAATATCCCACAGACTGAACAGAGCAGATTACAGGGACACTCCAGACATCAGTGCTCTGGCTGATTATAGTCATCCCTCCCAGGAGGAGAAAAGGCATCTGTTAGCACACATTTAATAAAACAAAAACAATAAGAAAAAAATGAGAGCTCTATATGTTGCAGTGCGTTACTCGGAATCTCTTCAGCTCAGCTTTTGCAGTATGTTTTTTTTTTTTTCATTCGTCTTTGAGGCCCATTCATCACCTCTGCTCCCATGAACTCGCAGCTTGCATGCATATCACATTGGCACAGGTCTCCATTTTGATTTCCATTGTGGTTGAGTCTGTCATTAAGAGCGTAGAAACAATGGCTAGAATGAGTAGTGCCACAGAAAACAGCTCCCCTGTGAGTCTAAGCACAACAGTTCCACATCGCAGGAACAGGGGACCGCGCCACACTCGCACTTGAGCTGCAAATCATCTTACGACATCATTGCAACCAGTAAATGCTCATTCCCACACAATGGCTTTAAATCACACTATAACGGAAAATGGTGGGTGTACTGCAAAGATGGTAAGTGAAAAAGCAGCCTGTGTCTGGTGGCCCTCCGCGGCCTCGCCGTGACCTCTCGCTGGTTTACTGGGAAGAGGACAGATTGTGCTATTGTGGCTGCCGAGGGCCAAATGTCGTCCGCCAGTTGCTGAACAAAAACTGCGGCACGATTTTGGCGGAATCATTTGAATATGTTCTGTTTTTCGGCAGGGGAGGTCATGTTTACGATAGTGTGGAAAAGTGAGCCGCAGCAGTAGTGGAGGACACCCAGAGGCTAATTGGAGGCTTTGGGAGGATTTCCTCGCTGCTTACAAGTTGGGCTGGTACTCCAATCCGAAAAAACAGCCTGTATACACATAGCGTTTCTTGTTCTTTCTTTGTATTTTTCATGAGCACCATTGTCTTTTTTCACGTTGTTCACTTTGAGTAAAACGTATTTTGCAACTGCCAACAGAATATTCCAGAGTCCAAAGGCCAAAGCCAGCACTTTTAACTTCAGCAGTTATGAATTTGAACAGTTTTAGTAAGTTTAAAATCCAATTACACCTAAAAAGAATCATTCAAACATTCCATGATTCACCACTCACAACCAGCAGCACAAAAGCAGAGAAGTGGCTTTGGTTGTCCGTCCCGAGCTGATCAGTCAGACATAAATCATCACTAGCAGAGATGAGTTCACTCAGACTCCAATGCTGTTGCCCCATATTGTAGAAACATGGAAGCAAAGTTACCCAGGAGAGCTGCGCTGGTTATTTTTCCCCACTGTCTTTGCATGTGTCTTTGTTTCCACTGAAGATGAGAGGTCAAAAACACTCCACATAAAACCATACACCACATACACAGTTGGATGTAGACATCTGCTTTATGTAATACCGTTTTGGAGCCTCATGTTTGAGATTTGGTTTTATTCGCACCCAAGGGGATGTAGAAATGAGAGGATCAGACTCAGAACCCACTGGCATCATGTAAGCTCAAGTGAAAAACAAAAATGAACGTACAAATTCATCAAAAACCCACCCCCCAAAACCACATCAAAGCGTAATTGTTTGACTTAATGGAGCAGAGCAGCAGTTTGTCTGAGGCTAACAGTAACAGCTCAGTGTTGGAACATGGGGACTGAGTTGCTACCCCAGAGCTGCCGGTTGGCCGGAACCCCACGCTGTCAGTTTCATTGCACAGCATTACATACAGGGTACAAGACAGATTTTCAAAAAATGTCCAACAATGTCTAAAATGGGCCTCATGAAACAATATTCAAATTATTAATGCCTATGACGGAGCTGTCTGTGTGCTGCTGGAAGGATATGTTTGTCTTATATGTCAAAACTAGGATGTGTTTCTACACACAACCAGCATTAAGCCAACCATACAGCTGGGTTTCATAGCACACAGTCGAATGTTGCTTGTCTGTTCTGAATAAGCTTTTTGTTTGCTTTTTTGTTGTTGTTCTTTCATGCTATGTACATTGACTGAATAGCCCATGGGCACGGATCCCACACGTGACAGTTTAAGGGGGACAACATGAGTTGGGAAAAGTTTAAATTGTGTCAAAAGGCATGTTATGCACATCACTGTCTTGAAAACTCTGGGTTTCAAATAATTGAAATAAAAATCAAATTCAAATCAATGCAAGTGTGTCCATCAAAGTTCGACACTGAAGTTTCCAGCTGGAAGTCCTTTTACTAATCCCTCCACTAATTCTACAAAGAAATGCTTTAGTTTGTAAGAAGTGCTCCCAAAGAAAATACATGTGTCTTATCCATACACATCCAAAGTGGATGCAGGAGTGGGACAACGAACCTTGGATGAGTGCCTAAAAGTTAAGACAAATCAACAAAGCAGCTACTCTAAACCTTTTCAATTAAATTATGAGGGTTTTTTTTGCCTACATTGCATACATAGAACAACTGTAGCACTGATCTCTATGTCAAAACAGAGACAGCCATTTTGATTGCACGAGACAAGCACTTGTTTGGTTATGGTGTGTACAGTCTGCCCACTGCAGTAAAGCGCAGGCTTTCCATCAGCAGCTCACAGGTCTTCTCCTAATCTGCCCCTCTGGGAGACATTTTAATTAGAAACTAATTGTCCTATGGATGCATTCCTTTCTTATTTCTGTTGTCTCAAATAGACAAAAAAACAGTCATCAGCACTGAGAGCTCCACACGCGGCGCTAACACAGCAGCCTGCGTCAGACACTTCGCTGTAACAGGTGGAACAGGGGGACAGTGCTAATCATTAAAAGAGCCAAGCCCCAAGTGAGTGCTAAACTCCTGCTGTTCTTACCTGTCAGCACACCACAAACACGACATGGAGCAGCTTTTCCACTCGATTACACTCTGTGGCCCTTTAGTGCCAGCCACTGTCAGCAACAAACATAATGGCCCGCCTCTCTGCATAGCAGCACACGCTCAACTTTGTTTTCTTTTGTTGTTGTGGTGGTCAGAATTTTACTGTTAGGCGTATACAAACTCTTGTATGAAAGTATAAAATTCTATCTAAATCCACTGCATCACCATTAGGGCACCCCTTTCTGTGAGTCAGGGATGAGACTGCATGCCAGCTGTCTGCAGCCTGTTCTACGGCTCCAAAAACCACACTCAGATTTACACGCACGGAACTGTTATCACGGCTGTTGATTTGTAATCTCAGCCTCCTAGCATGCATATGTGAAGGAACAGATCACCTCCAAGTCAGAGAAACAGCATGGCTTTTAGATGGCCAATCCTACTGTGAGTCCTACCGAGTAAAGAACAGGGAGCAATGGATGGAACGGGCAGCTCCAGAAACGTCCTACAAAATAATATTGTCACTACAAAGGATATGTTTATGTATGCAGGCTCATACAAATCATGTATGATCAAATTAAACCAATGCCAGATCTTCCCCATGTGGAGTTTCTCACATCACTTAACTCCACAGAACACATGGAAGTCTTTGTTTTCCACATCGGTTTTCATATCTGGATAGTTCCCAGTTGTGGTCACAGAGCAATGTTTGGACTTCGTTTGACTCAGTCTGCTCTCAACCAATTCACCGACTTAAGGTCATCCAGAACTGACATTAACTTGAGAGCAGCCTAATGTTGGTATAACATTCTGTGGGCATCATTTTCCAAAACTCTGAGGTTCTCTCTCTGAAAACACTTTTAAATCGTAAATCCCCTGAGAGTTTGGTGATCTCCAGCTGGGACGCTGGTTTGTCTGCCCAAAAAAAAGGGCTTTTCAAACAGTCTGATTCAGCACTGACAAGTTTGTTGAGGAATGTAATCTGTGGCCATTCCGGCTTCAGGTTGCGGAATCTGTGCTCTGCCAGGGTGGCTAGCAGTGCTCCCTGTTCCTCAGCCTCTGCTGTTCTTCCACAGGTAACGTAAGGGAAGGTTTATTTATGATGGAAGGCCTGAAGGAGGCCGCAGTTCAAGACGATGATGCAACGTGTCAAGCAACAGCCTCAAATATGAAATCAATCATGGAATTTGCAGCTCAGGAATGTTTCCCTGAGAGAAAGAAGATGCATTGAGTAAGGATTTCAGAAAAACACAAACACATGAAAACTACTATATCTAAGAATTCCACTGAAAAGCAAATTACTTGGATGTTTTAAACTTCTAAAGTGGGTGACCAAGACCTCTTCGAATAGCAATTTTCAGGAATAGGATGGCAAAACCATCCCAATGACAGGTCCTCACCTGTTTTTTCTAACTGTGTGGCTTTTGAACATGAGCAATGTTCCATGCTACCTGATATAATGCAAGCATGACCGATCGCATTTTGCTGATTTGGCTTTGAGTAACTTGAAGAATGAGAGAGACATCCAAATCAACACAATAATGTGAATTATAATAATTGTAAAACAGGTAATATGGGTTTATTCTCTCATATTTTTCTAAACATACCAGTAGCTGCATGCTCCACTTCAAAGGAATTCTTTAAATCACAAATCTTGTTTTTAGAACATAACAATAGAAAGTTATCGTAATATTGTCAAAATATCCAAGTGTTTTTTTCATTCGTCTTACAAGTATTATAAAATCCAGAGCAGCAGGTCACACGCTAACAGTTAACAGCTGTGGCTCCAAGTGTCCCAGAAAACAAAACAAGTGCTTAATTTATGGGCATAAAGGGACTGATAGCCATTTCATACCTTTGCAGAAGTTTCCATGTGTTTCTCCAAACCTCTTCTATGTAGATGGACATCGCACAGTTCCCTAAAAGTCTGATACCACATAGCCCTTTGGCAGAATGCCAAATGGCCCAAAGTTAGCTCAAGTCAGAAGGGACCAGCAACAACCAGATTCATCAAAAAGAGAGGAAAGTGCCAGTAACAAACAGCAAAAAGCAGAGCTGAAAAGCCAAGAAAATCATTGTTGTTTAACTGCATTGCTCCATCCAATGCAAAGCAGATATTTAGCCTCTTTATATTCAGCAGGGCAAAGGTAAAGCACCAACAACAGCGCCAATATGACCATGAGCAAAGCAAAGTTCAGATTGTTCTGCAAGATTCTACAAGCTGTCTGATGAGTATCTTATATCTCCTGCACTATAGGCAGCAAACCAGCCTGCAGCAGGATAGTACAAGCAGTTTCACCTAGTTTTTGTTTCGTGCCTCCAAGCACACAGATACACTTTATTCACCAGCGGGATATTTGTGGTTTTCGAATATCAAGAGAACACTATTCTAGTAAGACTATAGAAATATAAAAAGGCTTGATTTGTGAATTCATTTGATATTTTCAAAAGATTCTAAAAATTCTGTGTAAGTTTGTGTTTTCATCTAAGTTTATTTAAGTTGTTTTGATTTTTTCCAGTTTACAAACTGATCATGGTTTATTTGTGATAGTTTCCTGATTTAGTTAAATTCAGAAGTTTTTTTTTTTAATCAGACGAGGACTTTGCAATATACTTAACTAAAGGACAGTACATAAACTATATCCTGGCTGGATCATAAGCTAATTCCTAAAAAGCAAATGTTAGCCTACCCTGACAGATTGTTAGCACATTTCTGTGTGACAGATTTTTTCTTAAAGTAAAAATTTGACTACCATTTGGTTAAAGTCAACAACTGCTGTCATTTATTATGCAGGGGGGAGTGGGGGGGGGCTTCTGAGCACATATGTTTTCAGTCATCCATGACTTAGATGAACAAATCTGAAAACTTACAAACAGTGAAACTAGAAATAAAGAAAGTTGTGTGTTTGTTAGTACATAAGCTGAGGCTAAATGCCTATATCTGGAAAAGGAATATTGCAATATTGTTTGATCGCTTACTGTACACGCACAGGAAGGTTTTTGTCAAGTGTTTCCAGTTAAACGTCACTTGCATTATATTAAATGACCTTTCTGTATCAACAGGGCCTCCACTGCTTTTTGCCAAGGCATTTCTCTCCCATGCAAAGCTAAATGAGAACAATGTGTATTTCTACTTGATGATAGCACTGCCCTCAGTGGCTGATGAAGAACACCCAAGAAAAACGGACAAAAGAAAACAAGTCAAAGACACATTTTTGCAGAGGAAAAAAGAGCTTCATACATAAGCAGATTTAGTCATCACACACACACTAACACACACGCACTGTTTCCCAGCCAAAAACAAAATTACAAGACCATTGTTCTCAGGAGAAAAAATTTAAAACATTTAAAAAACCTTGAGTACAAATGTTAAAAATTTCAACTAAACCCACAGTAATCTCTCCTTCCAGCCAAACAACCGATCACGAATTGCCTCTTCTTGGTCGACTGCCTGGTTTTGTTCATGCTCTTCTCTAAAACTTCCCCTCTGTATTAGACACAGGTGAAGATACATGCAGTGTCACCAGCAACATCCCATATCGTCTCCCTAGAGAAGCCCACAGCTGGGATGTTTGGCCTGCTGCACCGACACAGTGTGTCACAAATAATTAGGCCCAAACCTCTGAAATTCTCCCAGTGTTTGAGCCGGCATCTGCTTTCTATTCACCCGCCGCTAAAAGCGTTCAGCGGTGGGTAAGGAAAGTACCTGAAAGGGAATCGGATCATACTGAGTCAGCAGTTCTAAGAAACCGGGGTGTGTGCTACTCACACCAGTTTTGGAAAATGCTTTTAATTCTACTGGTCATGCCTGATGAAAACATTCGGCATGTCCATCATAAAACTCAAAAAGAGGATTTTCTGATCCAATATCATGTTATTTTACACAGATGTGCTTAAACCTTTTGTGAAACAGATTCATCGTGTGCTCGCGGTTTTGGTAACTGGTTCCCGACACATGCAAGTACTTTTAATTCAACTCACAAAGCGAGATAAACTCCTTTCAACCTTCTCTCCGCTGAGCGCGTTTTGGGAAAGAGGTTCAGGTTTAGGTTCTGAGTTGACTGATTTCCAGGTCACCGAGCTCAGGAAGAGAGGAAGATGAACAAGGAGGAGGAAGAACAGTGGGGGATGAAGAGGGCCTCAAGTCTGTCTATCCGTTAGTCATTTTGAGCCCTCAGCAACACTTATATTCTTGTTTATTCCATATGAAGCGTGTTTTCGATTAAACTGGAGTTGGTGCTGAATGAATATTAAGAGTGTGTTACGCTAAATGCGGCATTAAACTCTCAAAGTGATTTCCAAACTCAAACACGCTGACTAAGAACAAACACATCTACTGGTACCACTCCAAAGTTTTCCCCTCCCTTTCTTCTTTATGACTGATTGACCTCTCAAGGCTTTTTGTTTTTGTACATTTAAACCATTTTCCAGTGTTGAGCTTGTTATTTAAGACACCTTTCGATGCCTGAGCTGCAGCGTCTCTTTTGTGGCCAGGTTGCTCAGCAAGCCATGAGAGCTGAGCGGCGTGCTTCTGCATCAGGTTACAGTTGGGCAGGTCACCCAGGTCAGGCACAGGTAACACCTCACAGGCTCAAACCTCAACTCACTGCACTTCAGTTAATAGACTCAAAGAGACGAAAAGCAGGGTTTCCTTACTGTATCGCCACCGAGCTAAAAATTAACATTTACTGTAAAAATTCTCAAAAGGTGTATTATTTCCGGACATCAGCGGTCAATTTCATAGTACCTCCCTAAGTCTAGCTCTGTAAGCCACATGAACTACTTAATACTGAGCTGTCAAAGTATAAAAAAGCTTCAAGGCACTGGGAAAGCTCCGTATAAATTCCCTCTATTATCGTCCGCATGTGTTGGCACATGCAGACATTAATGGAGTCCCCTGCCCTCATTGAGCTCAACAAGATTTGTAGACTAATGGTTTAAACAGAGGGAGAGCCGCTTAGAGTGGAGGTGTTTCCGAAAGCTGCTACACTGTGCTCCTAGAAAAAGAGTCCAAAACTGAGTGAATTAGCTCAGGTTTATGCGATTCCTCTCCAAAGGGAAGGGCAACCCTATAAAAGGTGTTTAAGGGAAATCTTTCATGATGTGTGCATACTGTTAAGATTTTAATCCACTTCCTGATATTGCCGCCCAATAAGCTGAAACTCAATCACCAGTGCTGCTGCGAGGGGGTGTTTGCCAAAAACAATGAACTTTCAATCGCCATATGAGCAGCGTCCCAGCAGTTCGACAGGGCAGAACATTGTTACACTTCACGCTTCCAGGTGTCCACCTGCGTTTTCGCTTTCTCAGCCCGAGTGATCTCAGTAGCCTCCGGCCTTATTTCTAAGGGAATATTGGAAAAGTGAACTCGGTTTTGACATGTCATGTTGTCACAACTGTCAGCATGGTTGAAGCGTTTAGCTGCTGCCTGGGAGAGGCAACATGCTCCTAACACACACACACACACACACACAGTGCCAGGACAAACCTGGAATGCATGAACCCGCAACTCTACAAGATCATTCTTTTTTTTTCTCATTGTGCCATAGTGTGTTTGTTTCAGTGGAATGATGTCAGGAAGATAAGAAAGCACAATTCATGAGGGAACACAAGTGGCAGAGAACAGTTTACGAGAGCGTTTCTGCAGAATGTGCATGCCATATTTCGATAAGGGGGCATTGTAAACTATTTGGACTGTTCTCCATAAACATGCGTCCGTGCCGCAATTTCAACTAAAGGCAGCATGCTGAGCTTACAAAACAGCCAAAGGCTCCTTTCTTTTCTTTGTTAATGAGCCACTGGAAACCGGTAATCAGCTGGAGATCTGAAATAGTGCAGACCCTGTTCCAGAGTGTTGTTTTGTGGTTTGGGGTTTTAAATATGCACTAATTCCTGCTTTCCATCCCATCATTGACTATGTTACCCCTAAGAATATGAATATTTAATCAGTCATGACTAAAAACCTCTGGCCAGCTGTGTTTGCCACAAGGAAATTCATCTGAGTATGTGAAATATCTCAGCCATTGGTAAGTAGTTTCAGGCCTAAAATGTAATGTCTTGAATTTGTCATACTTACTGAGACACGGGGAAATGTTAATAATGACAAGTGTATTTCCCAAGACATTCAAGTCATTCTTTTCTTTTATCTTCACTCTTTATCTCTCTGAAATTTTAATGCATGTGAAGAATTCATATCGAATGTACATTGAACGACAGCTATTTTCTCCCCTTCTTTTTCCCATCATTTCAGTAGAAATGTGCATTTTGAAGGCTGCCCCCACCCCTTGTTGCTCTTTGGCCTGCTATGTTTTTCTCTCTCTTCCATTAAAAACCCCGATCCAGACGATCACCAGACAAGCTGTCATTTTTCAAGCCTCTGGAATGTCTGAAAACCTCCTCCTGATTTCACACGTTAAAAGAGAGCAATGGACACAAACTCAAAATGGTCCAGAAAGGTCAATGTTGATTGGAAGATGGTTTTTCTAGTGTTAAGGGGAAACTGTAATGGTTTTTCTTTAATAAAATACACACTGGGGGACAAGAAGGAGACTTATTATTTGGGCTTTGTATGATTCGAGCAAAAGTCAGCGACCAGGCTCTGCTGACTTACTGCAGTGGTCTGATATAAAATCAGCGTTCCTGTTCTGGCTGCAGCTCCAAAAAACACCAGTTAATTCAAGTCGATGTGGGAAACGATACCCATTCTCTTGATTGAACAACTTTATCTTTTTTTAATTCTTCAAGGCCAGCATACGGTATGTACACTGAGTGCATTTTGATGGCAGAGATAAAGGAGCTTCCAAACAAGATCAGACTTGCAGGATTTGAGATAGCTATAGTGTCCATCCCGTGCCCCGTGTGTAACAAAGCAGAGTCTGAGGAAAGCACCCTGACAGTGATCTATGATCAATTAGATAGAAGCAGTGTTGACGTGAGTCTTGAGCGAGACGCAGTGCAAGTCGGTGCAGGATGAAAGTGTGATGTTGAAAGTGCTGGTTTAAAGATTACAGATGTGGTCTTCCAACATGGCTGGGGATTTCATACTCTTGATCTTGATTGATTGTGAATGTGAAACAATAAATCAGTTCAAAGCAAGATGTTTTTCACCCTCCTCGAAAACACCTGACGACGTCACTGATAAGACTCCATTCATCATTCTGCATCAGCTGTATTTAAACTATTAGAGCACTTCATCACAAGCAGCACATGCCCTAAAAAGTGAAGGGAGCTATGAACATTTTAACTTTAAACTGAACATTTCATTTCATGGGGATTTGGGATGTTTCACCAAACAGCCTGTTGTACATCTGCTGTGTAAAAGCCAGTTGGTGTTTGGGTAGAGTGGATGAAGACACAAGCATGAACACCATCTTGATTCCGCTCGATGAATTTGAACAAAAACACTGTAATGGGCCTCCTGAATAACCTGGGGTCAGATTTAGACAAAGAACCAGAGGCAGGTAAGACAACAAAGAAAGAAGAATCCATGCCTATAAATGTGCATCTAAATGTTTTTATCTGTTCATATACTTTCTGAGTAACGTATCATAACCATAATATTTAGAATGTTTTGCTGCTCTGGACCGAGAATTCATCTAATGGCTAGTTTGATTCCTTCAATTTGAATCACTTTGAATCAGTCTGGTAAGTTGCTGCACGTGTTTACATGTTCAGAAAGGAATAGTTAGTCTCACAGTCCAGGAAGCATTAAGTAATATGGCTTGTTAAGATGGTAGTTTGTTTGCTGGTTTGCTACTTAATTTATCTTTTTCAGCAGTCTTACTCAACAATCAACTAAAAAAAACACATTTCAACATACTTGAGAGGAATTCAAAAGTACAAAAAAAAGAAAAAAAAATGGACTTCTTTTGAATAATGAGCAGGAGATTACAGCTTTCCAGAGGAACTAGCAGACAACTCGTGCATATTTCAAGATTTTCATGTTGGAGCAGTTAGATAAGACATTATAGAAAAAACTGACAATTCATTCCAACAACAACAAAGACAATTTGGGATAAAGACATGTCTCCAAAAGGTTTCTGCTACCCTAAGCTGTAGATAAAAAGGATTCATATCTAGTTTATGCTAGTGTAAGTTCAACATGAAGCAAGGAGCAAAGGCAGAAAAACAGCATTCACTTGAAACTTCTGATTTCACGTCTCCATGAATGCCACACAGAGACATTCAATCAACGGGCCCTCATTACAGGTTTGTTTAATCTCCACTGTCACAGTCCAATTCACTTATGTCAGCAATTTGCCCAGGAATAGGGGCAGCGTCGGAGCTCAACAATTCCATAAGGCTGAACTCCTCTGCATGTACATTTCCCAGAACACTCAAAGACCCGTCTGCAGATATAATTCTGACATCACGAAACGAGTTAGATATTTGTTTCTCACAGCTGGATTGTTTCAAGATAATTGAGCCAATCCATCAACAAAGCGCAGCGCTTTTACCAAAGTAGTAAAGCAAGGCCGAAGATTGGCATGTCGTTTACCTAAGCAAGACATTTCCATTTTCATGTTTGGTTTGGTGTTAGAGGAGGCCTATTCAAACTTCTGCGGGTAACCTGAAAAGATATTTATTGCCCATTTGTCTCCACTACAGGATCCAGGTTCTTTAACTTATTTCTAAGGCTTCGGTTCTTGAGTGGCACAGGGTGAATTGGATGTAATTGACGTCTCCTTTGCCCAGATGACCTTCTGCGTATGTATATGATTTTGTGTGTAGGCAAGGCCATGTGTTCCAGTGTGTGATGTAGGAGCTGTGTTTCTCTAACAAAATCCCACTCTGGCCAATATCATTCCCCTGCCTTGGGGGGTAAATATCCCTGGGAACCAAGCCCCTGATGAGAGAAACCACCACAACCAGAGCCACACATTCATACACAGCCTGAAACCCGAAAACCACACACGACAGTACACATGAGCAACAAAAATACATTTTCAAAGGTGCATGCGACTCCTAATCAGTCCAAACACACACGCAATTAGCAGTCACGGGAACATTAGTTGTCGTCCCACTTGAGCACAGCTTTAAATTGGACCTTTAACTCAATCCCTACCAGGATCTGAGGATCATTTGGGACTTGAGAGAAAGGAGGAGGGTTAACTCACAGGGAGACCATTAAGCGCTCATGCCATTTACCAAATGAATGGCATCAAACCATTGTCCATTAAAAAGGAAATTGCACAAAAATTACCCCCAAGTCAATTAGCCTCATTATTTTTTTCCTTCAGTATTGGGGGATGTCGTGCCATTAGGAAAGGGGGGAGCTTTGATGGTTACTTGTTTCAGTAAGCGTGTCACAGGGGGTCAAAAAAGGAGGAGCTGGAGGGGGTTGAACACCTGCTGGAGAGCAAGATGTACAGAAGCCTGAATGGTGTGCCCGTAAACAAGTCGTTTTTACAGGAAGGAAGTTGTTTTCTTGCATCCATGATGACGATCTGAAAAAAAAAAAAAAAAAAAAGACGTAGACGAAGCAACGGGCTTCTCAGATTGAGATGGGAGATTTGGGGAGTTTTTGTTACAATCCAGAGGGCAGTGACAACATCAGCCAGACATCAGACTCTTCCGTTCATCTCCTATAGCAAACCTGTCTGGAGCCCACGTTTTAATGTTAGAGATATTTTTCTTGTTTCTGTCTTGGGTTTATCCCTAAAAGATGCTTCAGATCCTCACAGAAGCCATCATCAGAATCATGACATGTTGCATAAGCCTTTTAGCTTTTTGTAATGTTTTATATACATATGTATATAAAAATAGGAGTAATTAGTTTTTTAATGACTTTTCTATTAAAGCACTTTCAATAGAACCTTTAATGTGCCCAAGGGTCGCATTTCTTTATTTGAATGAACAGTTTCAATTGATGAGCTGTAAGGAATCCCATTGAAAAAGTTTTCTATCTATAAATCCATGACACAGAGGCCCATTGTTCCTCAAATTTCTAATTATTGAAAGATGCCTCTTAAAAAAAAAAAGTGGAGACGCCACGCCCGCCTTCATGAGCTAGAAGACAATATTCAGAGTGTGGCTGTATGGTTTCCAGACAAGCTGTAGATTTACTGGGTCATGCTGCCTTTTTCCCTCTTGAGAAATATGGGAAGAAGAATATTACTTTCCTCCATCAATGCAGAGGCAGCAGTGAGTACACAGACGCATCTAAAGAAATAATTTTAGCCTAAAAAACTAATCAGTCCATGGTCACTGAGAACCCATAATGGTTTGGTTAAGTATGATAGTTTTTCAAAACTACAAAACACTATAAAACTAAATCTATTTCAAAAAATAACTAAATAAATTAAATTCAAAGTATGTAAAGATAAAAATGTTGAATCGTCGGTTATTTGCCTGAAAAGTGGTTTATCTTTATCTTACTTTCAGCTAAAGTAATAAATCGTGGACAAAGTCCTCATTAAGAGCAAATCTTTATTTTGAGCTGGATGACTGAGAATCTTCAGAATGTTTAAACAAGTCTACAACCACTAAATCATCCTTTTTTTCCAGATGTCTGTATTAGCAGGTTTATACCAGTTTACAATGGTACTTCAAGGACAAGCGTGTCTATCATAACATTAGGGTGTGACTGTATTCTGTCAAACCACCGTCTCTGACAAGCATGGCACAATGAGAATGGACTAGTTGATTTTTTTAAACAGATCCACAGACAACAAGACAGAGGGAATGGCTGCAGGTGATAAAATCAGACCCAGTGTACATATATTTTGCTCTTTGTACAGCATTTAAAAATAAAAAAAAAGCGTGCACACACAGGTGTTGTATTCCCAGTGATGCCAAGCTGGAATTGGTTTTAAAAAAAAGAAGTAATTTGACATAAATATTTTAAAATGGAAATTCTAAAGTAAGAAATAACAGATTTTGAGATGGGCTTTGACATTTGAAGGATAAGTGTGTATGCTTTAGAAATATTCTTTTTAAAATAACTATTTTCCTGTATGAATGAAAGTCTGCATCATTAAGAGTTAAGAATGTCCATGTGTTTCTGAAATATAGATTCCCTGACCTTCTTTAAGCACAACAAAGAGCCATTCAAGATGCCTTTCTTTATTAGCACCACGCCATTAGACTGAGGGCAAGAAGAGAGGGCAAGCCATGTCACCCACAAAAGTAATTGAATCACTTCCTTTAAGCCCTATTCGATTACTGCCGCTCATAAACACACTTCTGTTAGCTGTCCTGTGGGTCCATTTATTAAGACGGAAGAGCAGTAAGGATACTTTTAACCAAATATCATTACCTACAATTTAGCAATGTGAGATTGTCAGTCAACAGTTATTGTCTGAAAAGTGTCAAGAGGGATTATTTTTTAACCATTACAAGGAAAGGTGTTTTCTCAACAAAACCAACTTTGACGAGTCTTTGAGTCTTAAGTCAAGTGATACCCTTTTAACGAAACTGATTATGTTAGCAGTCAGTTTCAGGAACACACACATTAAGGATCTATAACATAGCACATCATTTAGAAGACGATTGAGGAACAAGCACCTGATTGTGTGGAAGTTGAATGGAGGTAAAAAGGGTCAGGTGTTGGTCTCCTGAGTCTGTCTGATACGCTTCCACAAACAACCCCATTCCACACACACACACACACAGTCCAGTGTGGTCTCATCCTGGGCTTGCATCAGACAGTACATGGACTACCTTTCAAAGGCTCAGGGGGAAGACACCTGCTGGTAGACAAACATGGTTCAAAACCTCACAGCTAAAAAACTCGCACGACACAGGACCAATGTAAGAAGCTGTGGGGGTGTCATGGATCAAACTGTTTCAGACAGCTACAACAATAACGGTCGCTCACTGCATTCAAAACTGCAATCTAACCCGATCTAACCTGATCTACATGCAAGCACCACATTTCCAACAACGCTGAAGTTTTAACAACTCACTAAATGCTGTGATCAAAATAGTTTCTGCTGATACTTCAGAGACTTTCAGGATGTTAGAGATGTGAAGTTGTGAAAGGGCATATTACCCATGTCCTTTCATCATCTCACGTTTTGATGTTCTTATGGGCCTGCATAGTGCTAAAACAAGGCCAAGCAAGATAGCCACAACGACGTTCTTCCAAGAAACATTTCCCAAATCCACTTAAAGAATCCAAGGGCATTCCTGTGTCAGATTAGATTGTCTCTCCTATACATTTAAGGTATCCTCTGGGATTTCCT
Organism: Menidia menidia; assembly: GCA_907169785.1. Taxonomy (NCBI): domain Eukaryota; kingdom Metazoa; phylum Chordata; class Actinopteri; order Atheriniformes; family Atherinopsidae; genus Menidia; species Menidia menidia. The sequence continues at coordinate 6,411,473 of CAJRST010012224.1, read as the reverse complement.
GCCCGTTCAGCACACGTACAAACAATGGCTGTACTCTGTGCTCCCTTCTGGATGCCCCAGCTTCTTACCAGATCCTTTACATCTGACTGCAAAACATTACACAGTTTCAGGAAAGGAAAAATATGAATTGAGTTCTTCAATAAACACAAAAATGAAAGTATTCATCCAACCACAAAGGGGTCCATGAAAATGACTCTGTGGATCTTTGTGTGCAGCCCAAAAATCTGTCACCACACAAACTATAACCCCGCCTGACTGTGTGCTGACTGCACATGTGTCAGAAATTAAAATTTATGCTTGTTCTGGGGAGATTCACTTCTGTCCACTCTTTAATAAATTGTCAGTAAAACTGTGCGGTGGCACACAGATATTGCCAACTGTGTGACTGTGTGGAGAATAACCATTCCTAAATCACCAGGAATAATGGGCTGTCTCCCGCTTTGATAGCATCCACTGGCTATAACTCAAAGAGGGCCTTTCATGTAAAACGAATGAAACACCATATCTGCTGTCCACGTTTAGGGTCTACATAAACCTGGGAAGATTCCGTTTATCACAGCCAGCAGGAAAAAAAAATATTCCAGCTGTTTCATTCAAGGCTTATGGTCCAAGGTCAGGACTGGAATGTGGCTCAAAAAGAAAAGATGGAAAAGTCTTGGAAGATGTTAGAGCTAACTACTTATGGACATTGTGTTATTTGGACTCAGTGGCAGGGCAGACTGAAAAGAACAGAAAATAACAGAAAATATGCTGAGTCCTCAGGTACCACATTTCTCCACCAATGGGTTTTTAAATGCAATCCAAATGAAAACAACAACCAGCATAACTTGAACTAATAATTCTATATTGGAAAAACAAAGGATACATTTTCCTTTAAAGGATTGCAATGCTCAGCTTTAAGAGTCAGAGTGAGGAGCTCGCACAACCAGAAGATAGGTGGCATGGAGCCCCTTCTCTCCTACATCAACAGGAGTCAGCTGAGGTGGTTTGACCATCTAATTGGGCTGGGTGGCCTCCTTTTGCAGGTTTTTGTGGGCACATCCAACTGGGCGTTGACCTCAAAGCAGACCCAGAACTCAGAGGAGGGATGTTAAATCCTTTCTGGTCTGGGAATGTCTTGGTTTCTCCCAGGAGAAGCTGGGGTCTGGGATTTTCTTCTGTACCCGTTACCCCCATGACCCGATCTGAGCTAAACAGAAGTTAACAGACAGATATAAAGAACAGACCTTCGACAATCTTGCAGGTTATCCATGTGACGGCAATGGCATGCCTCTTCAGCACGCAAAAAAATGTAAAGATCTCAGTACTTCAAAAGAATCGTGTTTGAGGGAGCATCTCACCAAGTTTTTATTTTATCAGAAGTGGGCTATTCCATTATTTTACTTTCTATTCAAGCAGTCGAGTTGAATGATATGCAACCATGTTCTACTTCTCAACAAAGCACGACTTGGCTTGAATAAGGAATGTCTTTTGAGCCGAGTCGAATGCCAGGTCATGGAAGTAATGTGAGCGAGGCAACAGCTCCAAAGATCAATGAGCCCCAGCACAGGAACAGGAGGGGCTTGTGCTGTCCAATACCAGCAGGCCGCAGGGAGCAACATCTGACGCACACCAGGAAGCCACCTGATGTGAGAGGGGTCAGATAAATGCAACAGAACTGACGGTCACACGGGACAGGTGCTTCCTTAATGATACACATCACACTCGCGCACACACGCGCGCGCGACAACAGCACACAGAGACTTGCATACTATATTAGGCCTGTTGCTCATCTCCTCCCTCAGATGTGTCAGAGGCTTTCCCAGACATCCAGCCCACGCACATGCACACATGCATCCTCAGACAGGAGGGGCGGGGCGGGGAGGACGAGCGGGCCAAGAAGGACGGAGGACAGGGCACGCACACAGACGGGCCTGACAACAGGCAGGAAACTCTAGAGAGCAGGCGCTGCTATTTTCTCCCCTGTCCCATGCTCTCAGTTTCCATTTTCGTCAGCACAGGTAGGATGCAAAACATCGGTGAAAAAGAAACCCGAAAGGTAAACAGGGGCACAATGAGAAAATCAAATAAACTTTGAGGAAATGACTAAACGGAACCTGAGCACCAAAATAGGAACGTCTCCCATTTTACACATGAGAGGGATTTGAATGGCTCATCCTTCCTTTAAAGTGTTCTTGTTGCCTTGAACAGGAATACGTCGAAGGTAGAGTTTGGGAGTTCTGGGATCAAATCTATAGAATGACTAAAATATGCTTGCCGGGCTCCATACGTGCAGATTGCATGGTGGAGTAAAACAATAGAACCATCACAGCTCTGGAGGGGGGTCGTGAGAGGGGACATCTGGGGTTAGGGATGAGAATGGAGCGGGGGGAGATAACTTGACTCGGTGCCAATAGGTGCATGCTTAAAAGGCTGCATCCCTTATTAAATGTATACACAAAGACATTTATTTGGAGCTTCTGACTGGTCTGCCACAAAAGACAAACAACAAACAACGCATTCAGCCTCGCCGCACACACTTCCTAAACTGGGCCTGGCGTCCTCCCAGTTTTACTGAAGCTCTGTGTAGGCCTGAAATTTATGAAAAATGCTGAAACAATTTACAAAATCCTAGGTATTAAGGTATTCTATAACATGTGCAGCCTTTCGACAGTGAGTCATCCCAACTATTTTAGTGGTAGCTCTCCGAGTTCTGTGATTTGGAATCGGGACATGGTGATTAACACCACCACTGGGTTCGCTCTTCAGGAACTATTCATGTGAAATGAGGCAAAACAACTTTAGCCACAAGCAGCACACCAAAAACAGATACTCTGAGAAGTTTCATAACATTGGGCTCGCGCACACCCCGTGCAAAGAGAAACCCTCCACTGCAATTTGCATTTAACCAAAGAACGTCTGAAGGAAAATTGTGAATATAAACAGATACAGTTTTTATGTGGATGTAGGTGGCACAAAAAATAAAGAAATCAAATGGCTCACAATAAGCAATCACTTATCGCCGCGGCCGGCTGCTCCAGCTCACTCAGAGTGATATAATGTCAGCCCGCCGTTTGTTTGAGCGAGCGTCAGTTGGGCACAGTGGGATCTTGTTTCCCTCTTTGTTTGTTTTCAATGGCCCATAAACAGTCTGAATAAACCTGTAGGAAAAAAAAAGACCTCTTCCTCCTCCTCTTTTTATTTCATTTCTCTTTCTCGCCCGCTCTGTTCGCTCGCCCGGCTGCCTGCTTCGCCGAGCCTCGTACCCACAAACACTCTGGGATTGTTTTGAGCTGTCTGGCGGAGGAAGGAAAGCAGTGTGAGAAAGTGGCTGTTTTTTTGGAGTGGACAGGAATTGGCCTCACGGCGCACGGTTCCTCTCCTCGCAGCGGGAACAATGCCGTGGCGTCACACCCCTGCACTGACCCTCGCTGTTTCACATGGAAAAATGTTCCCAGAATTCCGCTCCCAGGCTTGGAGGTATAAGGCCGACGGCGGGGAGAGAGAGAGAGAGAGAGAGAGAGAGAAAGAGAGAGGGGGATGTCAGGGAAGGTAAGTGTGGACAGGAAACCTGTGCTACCAGGAGCATTTGTAGCCATGGCGACATAAGCTATGACTCCTGAAGCTGATTAGTTGGATGGAGGGGAAAGAGGTGTGGCTTACAAATCACGCATCCTCTAAACCAGTCACATCACCGGGCAGAGTGCAGGCGACGGAGCCTCGCTCTGTCAGGTGAACCGCTCCGCACAACAAATCCAAACTCCTGCATTGTCACAGGCCCACCTCCTCTGCTCCCATGCTCATTAGAACATTGTTGCCCCTTTCCGGTCTCTGTATAAAAACCAATCAGACTTATCTGCTGTTGTAAGAGAAAATGCGACATTGGCACGCAAAGCTTCGCTTCCTTCAAAACGCGGCCTGAAAGCCTCACACGGGGGAGGTTAAGCAGCGGAACCCACAGCGTGGCGGCTCCCTGCTGGACCGCTGGGCGCTGGAGGATGTTCATGTGGTTGCTGGCGTACCGGTCTGCTTCAGAAACAGAGATAATAAGCTTTTCTGGGCATGGAAAAAGGGGATACAATTATTTTTGAAAATGGGCAAAACTTCTGCAAGGCTGCAAAAATAACTGCATTGAAATAGGTGGAACACGGGTGATTTAAGGTTGTCCAAAAAAAAGAATGTGGTACCAATGAGTGTGGGAAACCATGTTAGCAAAACTGCATCGTAAACAAAGCTGATCTTGGCGAAACTTCGGTATTTGGCTGATGATTTGAAACCTTTCTGCCTCATCACACTTTAACTGAAGTGATCTCACCACATTTCTCACTTGTGCTCGTGCACAGTTTAATCAAAACCGAACGCATTTGCAGTCAAAAACAGCAGAAGAGAAGCTGTTTATGTATATGGTCGCATCAACAGTTTCCATATGATTGGCAGCCATTAATTTACTTATGGTGAAAGACACATAATAGATGTTTGACTCAGTGTTCTAGTGATTTATTCATGAAAGAAAAAAGTGACTCATATGCTGCTTTTGCCAATAAGTAAATTGGTTGTAAAACCTTTTTTAGTCACTGGGAAATAAAATCAACAGACCTTCCTGTATAGAAAAGAAATGTATGAAGTTTATTCAATGTCAATTCAGGGTCTGACTTTGACAAACTAAAGTTGAGTTTTTGAAGCAACAAAGGCCCAAATTCAACTCCTCCAGTGCAGCTGAAGAACAATTTTATATTAGAATGTATCTTCATGGTCTCTTCTTTCATACGGGTGTGTCATCTATTGATCCCTTGATCACTCATCTGCTAATGAATCAGTTCAAATTAATCATGTGCAGAATATCTGAGGAAGAAAAGTAGCCAACCATTTAATTCAGTCTGCCGGGTGAAAAGTTTTTTGCAAATCATTCATGTAGAGTAGCCACACAACCATGTGCGTGTGCAGTTTTTATAGCCTTGCCAGTAACGATATATCCCTGGTGCAGCTCGCCTCACAAAATAACCATTTTATACGTTCTCGTGAACCTGAAGTGTTTGTATAAAAGGCCAGTAAAATCACTGCTGTTCGTGTGCAAAGATCATAAAGCATGCAGAGAAAATGTAGCACTGTGTGTTTATTGGTCTCATGGGATGATTTGGCATCCCAACATGCATTATAGGAAAGGTTTGGAAATGTGATCGCAGGATATTTAGAGCGACTAGAGTGGAATGAGGTGTTGCTTTCCGTTCCATGCTATGTACGAGAGGTGGAGGAAATTGCTATTTGAATAAATCTTTTATAAGAGAGGGAAGTTTATAGTGATTTTTAAAAAAGCAAGCTTACAGTATATATTTATTTTTCCATGGTGAATGTGACCAAAACAACAGCCTCAGGGAGTTTGGCGCCCTTCACTTGAAAGCTACGCTTCAGAGACAGACAACGAAACATGCTCATTGGGACAATAATACGGGTAATATGGGTGGAAAAGCTAAGAGCTGCGTGAGGGTGACTTGGTATTTTGGTTTGTTGTAAATATTGACCGAAGACTGGCGGGCTATCGAAAGTCCACTGCTATGACGGAAGGAAAAAAAAGATCCTCAAACTGTATGAAAATGGAACTGACTACTGAGCGGTTGAGTCTGAATGCTCTGACTCCCGGTGCATTAAACAAGTGTCAGGGTGAACAGCGGAGAAGGATGACATCAGAATTTCAAGACATGAAAGAGGAAGCTGGCCAGGATCTTGGAGGAAATCGGGTGGGGAGTGAGAGCAGAACATTTACAGAGGGATGGGGGAAACCAGGGGGCTGCCTGAGACCCACCACTCCGTTTTGTTTTAACAGAAGTTGGCAGCACAACTCTCTGCCCGGCTAACAGCGAGGTGGCAAACAGTCTCCACCCTGGGCCGCCGCTCGCTCAAAATTCAGACTTCTCAATAAACCTCTCTATAAACTTTCCTCACGTAATTTGTCTCCTAAATCCCCTCTTACATTATTTATGCATTTAGCAGACGCTTTTATCCAAAGCCACTTACAAAAAGGCCCCTCACCCCACATTCATCTTTGTTTCTTTTTTCTTTTTTTTTTTAACCTTTTATTTGTTGTTTTTTTCCCTTGCTGTGACCAACTTTCCTTTTTTGTCATTTGACATTTTGGGAAACTTTCTTATGATTATGTATTTATTGATTCATTTATTTAGCAGTGCATGAGATTAGATCTAAACAGCATTCTTATCTTAGCTTCTACAGATTTAACATGGCTGTGGTAATCTTTTCTTTTTTTAGATTTTAAATTCACTTCTGAACTTTTACACAAACATGAAACAGTAGGACTGACTTTGTTTCTTCGTGGCGAGATATAAAATAAGCACATGTGGAATTTATAAGACATTAATCCCCATAAAAGTTTTTAAGTAATACATTTCTTTTTCTGACAATGCGTAGTAAAAATCTTCTATTATTTTTCCATACTGGACTTAAGACAACAAAGTTTATTGAGCTAAACTGACAAACAGTCTCCATTGAGATCGAAAACAGTTTAAAAAAACTGTGACTGCTACATCAGGAGATCGCTCAGCTGAATTCATCCTAAACATTTTCTTTTTTGGTTTCTTTGTTAATTTTACTTCACACAGCTCAATGAGAATAAAACAGCTGTCAAAGACAAAAACAAAAAAATGGAGGGAAAAAATCCTTTAAATTTGTGAACGAACAGTAAGATTATAGTCCAACATCATCTACTGTGTCTGTCAGGCAGGTTTCACAGGGCACATACACCCTGAAAATATCACAGAAAACTAACAGGATAACGTGTGTGTGAGGACAGTACACATCTGTGTTCAGCTGGATCAAGAATACCAGCTCACTCTATGATCGATTATTCTCTGAGCTAGCAATACAGTCCCACGGCAGGATGTGTGAAAAAGTCAAGCAAAATTATTTATTCCATTGTGATGGCTGCACCGAAACTACAACAGCACCTCAGAGAGACTATGTCAAATCTTTTGTAACCAAACTTTGACTCTTGCATCACATTTGATAAGCCTCAAAGTCCATATTCAGTTGGAGGGGACTAAGGATGGTGCTTAATAAACTATTTGGAAACGGGGATTTCCAACGTGAGCATTTATGTGGGTTTAACTTCACTGTTCATTGCTGTCTGTCTGTTCGGTCAGGAGCATTCTATAGGGACAAAACTGCACAGACGAGGAAATGGAGGATTACTTTGGTTGATGTTTTTAAAAATTCCATGTTTTTGTTGTTTGTTTTTTTGGTTAGAAAAAATGCAGCTTTCATAACAACTAAACCTGTGATCATATTTCATATCAGACTGATTTCATCTCTGGGTTAGGGCAGCTTTAGCCAAACACATAAAACATGACGCACACAAAAAACAAATGTCTTGTCCAAATACTTTACTTTGAACTTTGTGTACTCTGACTACGTGGGGAGGGGGACATTTTTTTTCTCTTTAAAAACATGCTAATAGATTTTGACTGTGATCATGGATGTATAGTTTTCTTACATGTCACTCTGCCTTTTTTGTCTGGAATAAGTCTGTTATTTTCCGTGGTCTTACTTAGTTGAGTTGGGTTATTATTCTCAACACTTGGAGTTATTAATATGGGTCATTTCTTTACAGAGTGAGCTACGCTTTAGCTGCTTTTTCTTTTGGTAGACTTAAATAAAAAGCTGTGGGTACAATTCATCCTCCAGGAATGACTGGATCATGCTGAAAGTTTTAGTTTTAGTTTTTAAATGACAAATGTTCAGCTCCATTGTTCCACTGTACCTATGGATGTGGGGTTTACTGGTAAAAACAAAAGGCACAGCACTTCTTTGGTTGATTCACTTTTCCTTTCTCCCGCAGCTGAGCAGCAGTTTTAAAAGCACTATGTTAGACTTTTATAAGGTCAAAGGTTAAAAGATGGCTTCACACTCCCGGTAAATATAGCTTACCTTGGACCCCAAATCATAAACAACCTTGTGATGTCAGTGATGATCCCAGGGCCAGGATGAGGGCAATAAACAGGAAGTGTCTCAGCAGCAAGCTGCATCCCATAATAATCAAGGCAAAAAAACACGGACAAACAATCCCAAAACACCACAAGACATAACGTGACAGATAACGCAGACAAGCAAGCCCCAAAACCTAACACAAACTTACAACAACCCCAAAAGCAACAAGCAAGAGAAGCGTAAACACGGCGTGCTCGTGCCGACAGCCTCGCAGCTAGAAGCGGAGCACATCAAATGCACCAGCCCTCCAAATCAAAGGCCTGTGAATCCAAACAGTCCACAAAATGGAGAAACAGACATGCAGAAACAACTAGAGATGCGTGCAGAGACGGATACACACAGGCATAAACAAGAGATAGTGTGACAAACGTTGTATGAGCTGCTAGCTAACATGGCATCTTTTATGTTGGACTTGAGAGAGGGGGGTTTCGATTTTCAGTTAAAATGGAGCATTGCATTGCATCCTTTTCCCTTTTCTCCAACAGCAGCAATTACGGCCTCTGTGAAGCCTCCTCCAAAAGCCACCCGAGCTGTGTCCAGACCACATAAATCCACTTTAAACCTACCGCTTGGCCTTTAAACAGATGGATGGAGTGTTTTGAGGCGCTGCACACACACACAGACTGACTGGCCGACTCTCTCCCTGCTGTTGGTGACAGCGAACCTGAGAAAAACCATCTGCACATCATTTCTCCCATCTCCTCTTTCTTATAATTGAACCCGGACTTTAATGCCGGATCGCTTTCTTTGGCCATGAGCAATAAAACACTTTTTTTTTTTTTTTTTTTTTAAATCGACCACTTTATTGGGCGACTCGTTGACCGGCTGTGCAGGGGGCCACCGAGCATTAATCTTAAAAATCCACACAGCCTTAATCTGAAAGCACGACTGCCACTCCATCTAGTCCTGGGGTGATTTCGGCTTCTGATGCAGCCCAACAGAGCAGACGCTTGTCTGGAGGGATCCACTGGCCGTCCTTCATCTGTGGCCGACAGGCTCAGAGGGCCCGTGCAGCTGCTAATCCTGCTCCCTCCCATCTCCCACTACCGACCGCAGTCACAGAGGGAAGGAGAACTTGAAAGGAAACCTCGGTGACTGTACTTCACACCTATTTCTCTGCCGCCTGACACACACTCTCGGGTCTTGCACACACACACCAGTCTGCCTCCCCGTTTTTCGCACAAGAGAGCACAGCTGCCTGGACGCTTAAGATAAGGAACAGAAGCTGAGGGAAGGGGAGTAAAGGGGGATGTTGGTGGAGTGGGGGGGGGGGGGGCTCCAAATTAAGTATGTGTGTACATGTTTTTTAGCAGAGGGGGGTGAGGGAGCTACGCTACAGGACGTCCTGAGAATGGCGAGCCTCTCAAACAGGGGTCGGATCTGCCGCCACGTCAATGCGCGTGCACGGCTCATCCGAAATAAGCCCAAAGCTTGGAACAAAGCGTGAGCGTGACAGCTGATGGGGAAACGAAAGGAAATAATGCATCATCCATCAAAACAGACATGAAAAACGATGGATGGTATGGTTGTGACAGCGATCGAGGTGGAAAAAGAGCAGCTCTGGGTGTGAATGAGGGGAAAAGGAGGCTCAAACCACAGCCAGTGGTTAGGAAAAGAGTCCCAGTAGCTAACGGTGTCAAAGGGCCTGGAGACGTGGACAGCACTGATGGAGCCGCCGTTGCATTTCCAGAACGACTGTGCCATCGGAAAGATCCTCCCAGAGCTGATCCTGGGTCTGCGTGTGTGTGTGTGTGTGTGTGCGTGCACGTGTGTGCGGCTGTGTGTGTGAAGGAGGTCTCAGCGGCAGCCTTCCTAATGGGATGTGTTGTATACAGGGGGGGCCTGGGAAACAACAGTGTAACCAAAAGGAAGAGCAGAAGGAAAATAAGGACCCCTCCCTGTCCGAGTATGGGACAAACACCATCAACACACACACACACACACACGTCCACACACACGCTGTGCTTTTGGGCTGCCGTAGAGCAGAGCCAAGTTTCTCCTGGACACCTTTCCCCTCGGTGCGTTTTTTTTTGTAGGATGTGTTTTCATGTGGGAGCCGGCGCTGCCGCGAAGCCCTGCCCGGCGTGCGTCCTCCGCTTTCATTATCAGATGGAAATGAAGACGGAGGCCACATGTATCTCTGTGTATATACTTGCTTTTCATCGTGTTTACTGGCCAACATGCCCTGTGGTCCTGAGAGCTGCCAGACAATGGGAGGACTGGGATGAGAGCTGGCACGGTGCCCTGCTGGAGCAGGTGCAGCTCGGGAGACAGATAAGGAGGACGTGCTGACAGATCTGTCTATCAATTTAAAAACACACCGATTGAGACAGTTGATGCGAGGTTAGATATCTTTTAGCTGGGGGTGACGCTGCCGTTTTGCACCCGACCCAAGTGGGTGGCCGTGTTTGTGTGGGATTAGAGGTGGTGTGTGTGTTATTCGGCCCTAGTGCCAGGGCTCCTGTGTGACATCGTGGAAAATCCTCCTCAGCAGTTTCCTGTGGGTCTCCATTATCAGGCCTCGTTGATAAACCAGCTTTTCCCCCCTACTTCCTGGCTCTCTTCCTCCCCTTCCACCCCACTTCCCCTCCCACACTCTTCTCAATCACATGAATCACCACTGCCATGCAGAGGGCGAGGGGCTGGGAGCCACCGCAAAGTCACATTTTCTCCGCATTGAGCTGCCGTCTTCCCCTTCGATACCGTGTCAAGCAGCGCTGATTAGTGGGAGGCAACGCCGCCGCGTCAGGGGCGTCATTTCATTATATCTGACTTTCTGGTGCACACATAGTATTACTTAAGACAAATGTTGAGTCACATCAACATGAGGTCATTTCTCCCCTTCCCCATTAGATGTTAAACAAAGATATCAGTCAGGATGGAGCTTGTTCTGTTCATACGTCCTTGGCAGGCCCCTGCAGAAGTGTGTCACCGTGAAAAACTGCATTTTCTAGAACTGTGCTGAAGGGCCGATGTGGCTCATCACAACGCTCTGGCTGTGCTCAGCCTATTCTTCAGATTTGAGGTATTTCTTCTGATCATTTTCTCCTTCCATTACTGTAAAGGGTTGTGCCAAGTCCTAATGCTGGCAGTTCTGACCTTAAAAGGTTGTCACCTGATCACTTACCACTGCAACAAAGTGATAGTGTGGATAATGTAGGCAAATAAAGAAAAATTTAAAAAAAGATGATCAAAGGTCAACTTTGGGATATTGTTTAACTTCAGCGGCTGTTTGGTATTTTTGCAGTAATTAAATTACAGAGAATGTTCAGTCAGAGGTTTCCTCAGATACGCTACAACAAATATAGCTAGAGGAGTTCTCTCCTCCCCACAGCAATAGCTCAATGCAATATCTGTTTACAACGACTACAGTCTGTTTATCATATTAATCAATACTGTTTTTTCTTCAGGAATTAAAAAAAAGTTTAAATCAAATTAAATTATTTAGAAGAGGGACAGATTAAGGAGTACAGAACATTAGAGGCTTCAGGGCAGTGTAGAAAAAAAGGAGGGTCTTAAAGCACAAAGCCGTTCACCAGTGGCCAGAGGACTCCTGGCAACCAATGTTGTTACTAGGACAACATCAACAAACACAGACCTTCGTGATGATGATGATGTTGATGATGATGATGATGATGATGGGGGCTGATAGATGACTGCTGAACAATAAACGCTTTAAGAAAATATTTGAGTTTCAATTTTTTTATCTGATATTTCTTGGCCATGGCACAGTTAGAAAGAAAAAATGTGTGTGTACAAAAGTGGAAAAATTAAGAAGGATTGGAGAGGGAAAGGAAAGGAGATCAAAGGTGAACAGACGGGATTTCTTCTAAAAAAGATGCCCACACTTAATCTTTCTCCTTGGTCTGGATTGGCTGAGTGCACATGACTGACTGGTCTCCGGCAGGGATCATCCTGGCTCCCGGGGAAGGTAGGCTGCTGCTCGCTACAGGACGTGACACAGAGCATGTGTGGGGGGCCTGATAGAGAGTCAGAGGCCGATGAGAAAAGGAAAGAAAATAAAGGGAGAAAGGAAAGGGAAGCACTTAGGTGTGCTTGATATCCTATCAGGGCCCAATACCCATCTCAGGCATGGAAAAACACAGAGAGCGTAGGGAATGGGGTTCGCACTTCAGCTAGCCCCAGCAGGTTAGGCGCATTTTGGACTGTGGATGGGAGCAGAGATCAAATGTGGATGGATGAAAGCTTGGAAACAATACCCAGCTCCCCGTGTGTCTGAGAGCCAAATTCGCAGCGTCAATATGAGTTGCTTTTTGTTCTTGAAAATGCTCCTCAGATGTTTGACGCAAGACTGCGCGTAGAGGGGGCGGAGGGAGACAAAACAAACAGCAATTAAGGTAGTTTGTGAATCCGTTTGAAAGGCCTTGTGATCCATCCTTTAGGAAACATCTGCCATATTGATGTATGAGTCCAGGAAAAGACAAATTCCTTCTATCGGTGTAAAACAGACCGCAGGAGGGACGAGCTGCCTATTTCTCCATTTCTAACCCAACAGTGGAACTCGTGGCATTCCAAGCACACTCACTCCAAAGCCTCTTTTTTGCAAATGTATCGCTCATAAACATTTATACTCTAAACACAGATAACACCGTCACTATCATCACTACGCTTTGGGCTGGAAATTCCAGGCTGTCCGATAGTGTAAGAGGATAGGGATGTGTGTTTTGAAGCCCCTGCCTGCCTGGGGAAGATACATTTTTCATAATCTCCAGCATTTATCTCCCCTCTAGATAAAACTGGACTGAAGGAGTTCAAATATCTAAGCTGCCGTCCAAACATCCCTGAAAGTCCCTGAGAGGAAGCAGACAAAGAGCACAATATGAGATTTACAGCGCAAGATTCTTTGGAAGGATGAAACAATAGTTTTACAAATTCACCGTGCCCTTTCCTGAGCATGATTTTCAAATGATAGGAAAAGCAGAAGTGGGGGAAACACCCGCATGATGTTTAACTGCAGAGTCTGGAGGGAAATCATCCTCTCTGGAAGCATTGGACTTTTCAAACAACAATCCTGACCGTTCTGGGGATAAAACACTGCAGCATAGCTGCGGAGTGAAAGAACAAATGGGAGACCAGCTCACTGAAGTCAACCTGACACGCAGCCTCACACACTTTGTGTGTTTGTGTGTGTATTCATACTCATGTCAGTGTGTTTACACTCCATACTTAATGGCACAGCTTGGTCTGGAGGCTAAAACACTGCAGAACAAGAAAAGGAAAATCCAATATGACTGTGGTTTAAGTGGCTTGTTGTGCAGTAAACAGAAAAGCGTCTTTGTTTCTATATCAACATTGAGCTGTTAGTCCTGGGGACATGCACACATACATAAACACATATCTTTTGTCGTTTTCCTTTTGACCTTTTGCCAGTATTCGTAAGAGCAGTCAACGCTAATGTCCAATAAAAGGGTTTTTTTCACAAATAGTAAAACATCTATAAGCATAGCCACAAAGACTGAAATTTACAGTGGGATAAGAAAATCGCTCAGAATAAGGCAGGGTATCCATCTGTAGACCAAATCCAGAAACTTTCTTCATACTGAAAATCTTACAGGAGGGCAGTGAGCTTTCCAAACAGCCAAGAATATCCTTTTGGATATGTTATACAATAAGTTTTATTCACATTTCCAACTAGTTGAACTTTCATTTACAGTGTTATTTGCTTACGTTTAGCGCTCGATGAGAGTTAAAGGTACAATGTGATATAGGAATTAGAAGGACAATATCCACATTCATTTAAGGGTTATTTCCACGAAACGGATCCAGACTGTTGCACTCTGTAATGAACATTATGACACATGGATCACTTTGCTTAAATGCCGGGAGGGAAAAAAGATTGGCAGAGGGAAACTGAGCTTATAGCCAGCAATTTCAAGAATTACAACTAACTTGCAGGATTTTACTGCTTTGAAATGTTTACAAGGGAAAAAAAATCACACAGCACTTTCTGGGGGAATGATCAAATTCAAATATGTAAACAGTTTTTAAAAAGATGAAAATCACTAAGTTGCCCAATAAGATTCCTTGGAACCGCACACACTCGTTTGCCCCAAATCTTATTTTTTTAGCTGAACAGAGTTTATAAAGAAGTCAAAGGAGGTCAGATGTAATGTTTCACCAAGATTAGTGTTGAATATGTTACATGAGAAAATCACCATGCCATTCACTGCTTGACATGGAACCACATAAACAACCCAGCATGATGCTCCAGATATTTGATGTTGATCATACATAACATCCACTTAAATTCACGCTTTGGATTTGCATGTGTTGATTCTTTCCCCGGGGGTGTTGTTCAGTTAAAATGGCTGAATTTGTAGGGAGAGATGCCGAGTAATTTGTCCTGCTGCAGGACAGTTGGATCAGAACAACATCAGCCAAAGCAACGATCCATCTGTCAGTTCCTTGCTGAGTGGGGCGTGCGGGGCATAGAGTGCATACACACACATGCACGCACACGCTCACACCTCCCATCGCCAGCTGGATCGGAGAAAGCAGCACTTGGGGAACAGTTGACACGCTGATCTCTTTAATGGTTACATCCTCCACACCCAACGTCCGAGACACTCAGACACACACTGCTTCATTAGTTTAAACCGAGCAGCACGAAAAAAAGAAAAAAAATACACACATATTGTAACATTCCTCCCCCATGATTTTCAACACGCACATTCAAAGACGCACAGACACGTATATATGCACGATAACCACCCCCACCTCCATGCAATCAGAGGCTCAGAGTAGGAAGGAGGGAGAGGAAGCAGCTCTGCATTCACAGGCTGGGAACAAGGAGAAGGAAAAACAGCCGGAACCTGGAATTTACGGAGGAAAAAACAGCAGCCATCCAAAAATACCCCACGACCATCTCCGCAGATAAACAGAAATATCATTACTCTCATCCGCCGGCTAAGGAGTTTTCCCCTCACAAGCTTCCTTTATCTCATTCCCTGCTCCTTGACTCTGCTTGTGGCCGCTCGGCCCCAGCCCCGCTGTGGGGGGACGGCTGTTTCTCTGGCCAGCTTTTCGGGCTTATTAGTGATGCTGACAGACTCAAACACAGAGACGACTGCCAGCCAGGGCAGCTTCAGATGAAGGCATGGCGGGTGGCGAGCGGTCTGAACTACATCGCAGACGCAAACGAAGGGGGAAAAAGGCCCGTGAACCGTCAGAACCTTCAAAAATTACATTTCAGATGTGCACACGTGGATGGAAATCTTTCATGTGAAGGATTAATTATCATAAGCCAGTACATGTCTGTCAGGGGATACAAGTAAGACCAGTTCCTAATCTAGTGGACAGCATTGTGACAGAGCCCTTCCTGTGGCTCAGAGGTGGAGTTCATTGACCCCGAGGTCATTTCCTCTGACCTTCTTTTCCTAATTGATTCAATTTCCAAGCCACTGGTCTCCTATTAGGATGTTCTAATAGGACCATACCTCATTTTCAGAATTTTATGTTGTCTGCCTGGAAGACCACTTCATGTTGCTATATCAATCCATCAATGTGTGATGCAAGTTAAATGGATACTTCCCTCCTTATCAATCTGCTTTGAAAAGTACCTTGAACCTGTGCACAGCATAATTAACCTTTCGGTGACATCGTAGCACCAGCCACTGAAGTGAAGCGGCACGAGGAAGATGTGGGAAAGTAAGGGCAAAAACAAAGGAGAACGAGCACTCAGGCTTATGGAGCTCCAGGTGACAACACACGAGAGCATCTTAATCCACAAAAACACTCAAACCTCTTAAAGCTGTCGTGCTTGCAGTATATCCCTCTGCTTTTTGTTAACACCTGGAATTCTCCATCTCTGCAACAAAATTTACTCAGCACATGCAAATGGCCCTCCATTTCATGTAGATTTTATGTGTATTTAGCACTGTTTTTAACTCTAATGACAAAAATTGAATGACGATTTTCTTTTTGAAATCATCCCAATTTGATATTTTGTGTGACGTGTTTGACGTTCATGAGGTCAATTTCAATTCTAAAATAAGATGCAGCACATACATTACACCCAACATCCATAATATATAGAAATAGCTCATTAGTTTTCATTCGGGCATTTTTATGCCAAACTCAGATTTGAAAAGTCCACCGAATCCTCTGTCATCAGTAAAGCCCAGCCCTGTGAGAGGCACAACGTGACCACTATTTTGCCGTCGGGCAGTGGGCCGCTCGGCTCCAGGCTGGCCGTGCCACAGACTACCGTGCTGCAACGTGTACACATGATTAGTACACATTTCTAAAATTATATTCCATAATAAAGCAGGTCGCAAAGATAAACATGTCTTCGTTATTCATGTCAAAACAGGTATGATCCCTCCCCGTCAGTTATTTAAAGTGTCCCATGATGAAAGCATGACAGTAATTTTAAGGTGATATGAGATTAATTGTTGGTATAACGGATGACTCATTCTTCAGCTCAGTGCATGCATGTTCATGTCTCCTTGTCAACTTTAAAGTTCTCTGTTTAATAGTAAAGGACGTTATTGTTGTTAAAAATGTATGACGATGATTTGCAGTAAGTAAATGAATGCAGCAGGGTGGAAGCCTTTGTTTTGAGCCAGATATACCTCTGTCTTAAGACACAGTGGTGTTTAATCACTGTTTTGATACGGCTGTGATGTTGGTCTTTGCATAATTATTTCAAGGGGTTTTAGAGTGGAGACTATTTGAAAATGTTATTTTCTGAAGATGAAAAGTCCCACTGGGGTGCAACAATGGGACTGCATGATAAAAACCTGATGTGTAATTTGAAGTCAATTACCCAAAAAGATCGATACACAGACAACTTTAGCTCATTATGCAACATTTTTACACAATTTATGTTTTTTTGTTTTCTTTTTCAAATTAGGCACAGCAAAAATTGTTTGGCAAAACTTAAGAATACTGTGCAATTTTTATACTGTGCAATTTTTTCTAAACAACTTATAGACCATTCTTTTGCCAAAAATCAAAGTTTGTTTGTTCTTTCTTTCTCTTACCAGCACTCAGTCTGAAGTGGCGAAATCAATTGTAAAACAATTACAGAAGATGCTTCGTAAAATAGCAACGCTTGAGTTTGCTTATGTATTCTCAACTTACAAACAATTGTAGGGTGTGGTCTAAGTTTGTTTGGAAGTTAGAGCAAAGGGGGGGGGGGGTCTGTGACTCTAAGTGCTGATGCAGCAGTTCCTCTGACTCAGGCTGTGGCTTCGGTCCTTTCACTAACTGGTGTCTTCATCTGCAGAAGTTTCTGTTTATTAGTTCAAGTGTTTGACATTTTTCCAACGCAACGTCTTATTCAAACAAGCCTGCTCCCAGCACGCTGCTTTAATCACAAACTCCTCTTTTAAAGTAAATACAACTGTCAGCTTGTCAGACAGGCATTTTTACAAAACTCAAGTTTGTATTTACTGCATATAGCATTTCAGATGTGTATGTGTGCACATATGTATTCGAAAGCGCGCGCGGGAGTGCGTGCGTGTATGTGTGTGTTAGGCCCACTGAGAGCGTTATTACAAAGAGCCAATAGGAGCGAAGGACCACACTCTAGCACATCCTGTTTGACTTGACCTCAGAGGATATTCTCCTTTCCCAAGCAAACAAACCACCGGCTTTTGGATCGTACCAACGTCGGAGGGGAAGGGAGGGGACAGGAGCCAGGAGATGTCTCTGGTGGGGAATCAGTGGGCAGAACAGAGTTTTTGCAACAAAGAAAGGCAAAAGAGTTACAACATTGCCAAAAGGGTAGCATGTGTTTAAAGCCTGTAAAATGCATTGTGTGTTCACAGACTTCCAAGACAACAGGTACAGCTCAGTTCCCTTTTGGAAGTAAATTATCCGTCTTGCAATAATTCAAACCGATCTGAGAGTAAAGTAGAGCTGGATTCTCGACGTTCAGGAACAGTAATGGAACCAAAGCCAGCCCTGCTGCTTTTTTTTCTTTGAGCAGCTTGCTGCACCTATTCAGGAAACCTGTTTGTGTTTTTTAAAGACTCATTATTCCGGTCTTTTGATAAATAATTATTCACTGAAATCAATAAATCTGAAAAACAATACACCTCTAGTCCATAGAGATGTATTAAAAAAGACTGGCATGCAGAATGCGGTTTAAAATTGACGTGATGAAATCGAAAGGCCTCGGTATGGATGATGGAAAATGTCACTCCAATCCCCATATTTATATGTTTATGGTTTAGCACCTTCACAAACATGCAGGTCGCCCATGCCATGTGCTATTATGTAGTATTACATCTTGAAGAATGCAGGCTTACCTGTCTATTTTTCAAAAATGACCCAGAATTTAGGATTTATCTAGGAGTGACAAAGAGGGAATTTTACAACATCAGAGGGAGAATGGCCTGTTTAATGTTATCCATAATGAAAAAAACAAGTGGAGTCTCAAGTGGGCATTTGGGGTTATACCTTTTTTTGATGTTTTCAGTGAAACAATGAGTGGAAATCTGTACAAAACCATTCCCATGCACACTTAACAACATCCAAACAGTTTTGGAAAGGGAGCAGTAGGAGGCGAGGAATTGGTATATCGGTTTGTTGTAGGATGTTGAAGAAAAACACCCGGACGTCTCATCGCCCTTTTTTCTGGGTGTTCTGTGTATTTGTGTTAACGGGCTTTGATAAGCCTATTTAAGTGTCACAACCCAAAATTTAAAAAAACATTTTAACAAACCTTCTTCCCCATTGATATCAGTCATTGTGCTTTGTTTGACACTATTGTACCACTGACACCCTGCCCTTACGTATTATGCAGAAAGACGTCTCCTCCTTTGGCTGTATCTGATTAATCCATTATTCGGTTAAGTCCCTACATCCTACTCCCTCCAGTCTCCCTCTGGTGTTTTCCTCGGCTGAAGGTGGGCCAGCTTGATGCTGCTGCTGCTGCTGGGAGACTATTGGGATTAATGCTGCAGACTGACACTAATCTCATTGTGGTTAAGGCTTTGGAGAGACTGTGTACACCCACTTCACTCTCACTCCCAAACACTCGCATTTGTGGCACCAATCCGCTGGGATGTTCAAGCCCGAGGAGGGATTTGTGGCATGGATTCTCTTGCTCGTTGCTCATCTTACGGGTGGTTTGATTGGATTTTGAAGCAGCTGATAAATGAATCCCTGAATAACCGGATTTAAGATATTCAACTAATATTGCATATTTTTCCACATAAGCACTGAGAGCAGAGCCTATTTACTAACTATTCTGGGGGCTTTCTTACAAAGCAATGGCCCTCAAATTGGACAAAATGCTCATGAATTCATTTTTGAGTGGTTCCTTCCACTTATATGAATGATAAATGAACGCTCTCTGCATCGCTCTGAATGATATCCAGTGCTTTTATCAACTTCAGGAGCTGCTGTCACTATATTTAGCCTATAAAGCCTGTGTTTCCATGGCTACATCAGTTAAAGTGTGGTGAAGACAGCAAACCTATACAATCTACATACTTAGAAACCTTGTCAGTAGGTGTCAGCCTGCACAATTATGCCCACCCGCATCCCATCAGAAATTTCCATCCGCCTCCTCCATGCATCCCATTTAAAAGTAGATTTTCCAAAACAGTGCAAGTTTACTTTAAACAGTTATCAGAAAAGAAGGATGATTTGTTTTACCTAAATGCTAAAAACCCCGGAAAAACTAACGGTCACATATAATATAATACCTGACCTGACCTCGATTTCGCTGTCCCTGTTCACGATGTTCTGAGGAAAAGGTGAGCTCGGAGGAGGATGACGACACTCTCCCTGTACAATCTGCTACTCAGCTGCAGAAGTTGACTGCTTCGTGTTGCCAGTGTACTCATCAAAAGGCCATGGCAGTGCTGGTACAGCACTGTTTGTGGTAAACACAAAAAAAACAGAGAAAGAAAAGTTAAGGGGTGTTTTTTCTCCTGGGAAGTCCAAACTGATTAACTTAGAGAGCAGTTTATTGACTTTTGCTTGACCATACCAGTGTTTTCCAATGCATGGGATATTGAGAATACTTTTAAAAAATCACCTTTAAATAAAATGACTAAAATGGATTTTTTTACTATATTTCAACCGGAGCTGTACAAAAGCTATTTGGCCCTTTTTATTGGCTAGGTTTCACACTCATTTGGCTCTCATCAAAGAACAACCCTTGGATTCTGGACTTCTGCAAGTCATTTCCTTTACTGGCAACCGGAGAAAACAAGAAAGCCAGAGAGGCTCAAATCTAAAGCGTGACTTTCATTTTATGCGCGCCACTTGCCACTTCCTTGAAGGAGCTCTTTCAGGTGCGGCTCAGACAGATTGAGCGTCCAGCCGGGGACTGAACCTGCGCCTCCAAAGAGCAGCTCATAAATCCACCTCCCTCCTCCGGTCTTACTGCCGACGTCATTGTCAATCTACTGCAACATATTGGCCCCTTTTCACTTAAATCATGATTTATAACACATTTACGACACGCCCCAGCTGGACTTCAAACATAAGCTGCTCGGAGGACATCAAATATGGCCGGGGCCTCTGGATCAATAAAACAGCTGGCCCATCAGCCATTTTAACAGGCTCAGATTAATATGACTGAAAGCATACGTATGTAGTGCAGAAAAGCGTCTCCGTCTCCTGTCATACACAGATGTTATTATGATGTCTGCTGGTACCGTTACTCTTCTGTAAGCTGTGGAAAATGACCACTGTCAAAGCCTTAAAGGAAACTGTAGGATACGTCCTACCAACAGGGTCGGTTGTGTTCTCCCGCTCACTCTGCTGGCTCAAGCTGTACAACGGGCCATGTCAGGAACAGTTAAATGTGCATTGCTAATTTAATTTTGCATTACAAATGAGGAGCAATACAAGGAACAATAGTTTCAATGAACACTGAAAAGTCTCTGACAGCTGTTGGATTTCAACCAGGCAACCAGAGTCAAAACTAGCTGCACATGAGATTAGATTACTTTGCGGAGAAAATGAATTATATTTTAAAAAAACAAAAACTAAATATGCCAGTTTTTCTTCCTGTGCTGATTCTGCAGGCCCTGCACATGTTTTGGGGTTTTTTTTCACCAGACATTATTCGTGTTGTTTTGAATTTCAGAGCCGTTAAATATAATTTAAGCAGCTTTTGGCTTCAAAACCTACAACCTGCCTCTTAAAGTCCCCAGACATTTCTGTGGAACCATTCTGAATATTCAATTCTGATTGTTTTTTCCTTGTTTTAGGGCTTCTGTGGTTTCATGTCCCCTCGTCATTTCCTTGCCATAATTTAGGGTCAGACGGCTGAAAAAGCTTCCTAAAGTGCCTTTTGAAGTCAATTTGTGACTTGATTTGACATTAACCAAGAGGCAGGACCTGAGGAAACATCTTTGTGGAACACCACACCATATGTTATTAAATTCAAGTTTCATTCCAGGCTTTAACGCATTTTTAGATGACTCATAAAAAGCATGTGGCTGACATCATGGCCCGGGTCTTGCTTCATTTTTAATACGGCATTCTTCACATTCCACCAACAACAATAGATATTCTCGTGTCCGCTGTCTGGCCGAGCAAACCTGTTTACACTTCCTTGTCAGATGGCGGTTATATTCATGAGAGTGGTGAGAACAGGAACAGTGGCTTTCTCCACAGTGTCCCTCGAATCCACAGACAGCTGGAAAGGAACGCGAGCGGACCGAGGCGGACATGTGAACCCCCAACTGGTGTGATCAGGCATGAGCTTATGTGCTCTGTTCAACTTCCATGACGCCCCCATGTGAGCTTGCGCTCACACACGCACACGGCGACATCAAAGCGTCTGGATGAAGGCTCGGACATAAACTAAAGTTTGGTCAGTCGGACCCTTGCTGGGTTGACGGAAAGCAAAAGGCTTTGATGCAGCATCTTAATAAATGCAGGGTCCCGGCTTGCGGTTCAGAGAGTGGGTCCAAATAGTTTAGCTGTGAGCAGCAGCCAGTTTGCTGGAGGCTCGAGTTGCCATCTGAGATTGCTAACGGCGTAAGAACACAATGCTTTTCAGCTTGGCGCGTTCTAAATAAAACTACGGAGGGCAATGGCCGGCAGATGTTTAAGTGCCCGAGCAGCTCTGTTTGGGCTGGTTTTGACCGTGGACGTCTGTCAGCATGGTACTGATGATTAGAAGTTGAATTTCAAACTTAACTTCTTTGCTGCAGGAGCCATTGTCGACTCACAAAGCCAAGGCCAGTCTGCAGGCGGATCGATGAGCAGTGTCATAAAAGCCATCTGACGCTCTGCCGAAGGTTTGTTTAAGCCATGTGAATAAGAGCATACGGCCCCGTCTCATCTTCCTCTCTTCATGGCGAGCAGAGCTTTGTGTTATCAGCTGTGCACACCTTTTAAACCCGCCATAAAGTGCAATTGTCGCGCTTTTTATGGCGGCTTCATTTTGGCTGCACCGGGAGCATATGGCTATAAAGGGAGATAACCAAAAGTAATATTCATGATTAAAAAGCACTAATGGCAGGAGATCTGAGGCAACGGTGAGAACGCCGAGCTGGAATTACAGCCAAAAGGAAACACAACTGCACCGAGCGCAAAAACGAACAATGTTCCTGCGAAGCGCACCAACGGCAACAGATACTTTCTTTAGAGAAACAAATCACAAACGCACAGAATCATCAAGCATGTTGTGTCAACAAGCAGCAGAACGAGCGGCCCAGAGCATATAGACACAGAGAGGAGCCGTGCAGCGCGCGGCACGCCAACAATGCCATTGTGTCTCTGTGGACCCAATGCAGACACAACAGGTGTGTCAATAGGACAAGCAGTCAACCAATCGGCCGCCTTCGCCTCCTATGAACACTGAACAAATATAGACCCTCTCCATTTTCACTCTCAGCAGTGCACAGTTACAGTAGGAAAAAAGGCAGATGAAATGTAAACAGGCTGGGATCATGGGGAGTTCAAGGGAGAGTCACCAAGAGACGGACGTAGCAACAGGAGAAGAGGAAGAATTATTTTTTACATCAGCTATCTCAGCATGAAATCATCCTTAAATTCATGTTTTTTTTAAAGAGGAGAGGCAGCCTGTTTGGAGGTCTGCTGGGTGGCTTGGTCATTCAGGAGCAGATTCAGTGATGAATCACAGTTCAAACCACACAGTCATGGACGTTTGCAACTTTTTGAGTGTTATAATGCTCAGTAAAAAGCAGGGGCAGGCTTTAGCCTGAAAGTCGAAGGCAGGTCTGACGCTCTGCAACTTCTGCCGCGGCTGCTTTACGCACAGTTGAGACAACATGGGAGACGACGCTATGACACGATTACCGTCGTTCTCTCTCGCACAACTGGTGCCAAACAGAGTTTAGATGAACAGGTTGGAGGAAAAAACTGGCTCGGCCCCCTCCGTGAACAGACGACTGAAAAACGGTGCGTCGGGCTGCCAGTCTCCCACCAGATGGTGAACGAGAGAGACACGGCCGATCGAGTAACAAATACGACCAATCAGAGTTTAAAAAACAACATGTGTGTCCAGAAACCCCCTTAAGGCGTGCGTTTAATCACTTAATATGCAATTATGCTCATGCTACTTATCCTTCAGCCACCAATTTCCAAGTTAATTTAAAGGAAGCTATTGGAGGGAACTGGTCATTCCGAGTTAAACTGAGATTTTCCCCCGTCTTCGGCCGAGACGGTAGAAGGAGTATTATTATTATATATTTTATCTCCATCTTGAGAACCCTGGCCCCCGCTATGGCCTAAATTCTCCTCAGGGCCGCGCGTGTGCGGCAGCCAGGCCGACAGAGCTGATTTGCATACAGCTGAATGGTTAGGCCCGTGCGTCCCGTCCCGCACATTACACCCGCATGAGGGCGAGAGAGGGACACGCGCCGCAACAATGGGAGGCAGGCTGCCATTTACCGGGACGTACACGGGTGGGCAAGAAGGGGCACACGCCACCAACCAGATAAAACACGCTCAAGGATATCGGGTTTGGTTAAAGAAAAAACACACGCGTTTCTAGACGATACATAGGTCTGTGCGTCCGTGCGTAAAAGTAACCAAAAGACACGATATGAAGTCTACTGAACCTCAGATTAAAAGTGCGTTTATTTTATGTTGTGCTACGTTTGCTTCTCCGCCTATATAGCTAAAAGTAAGGCATTCAGATCTGATTACATCGAGGCTAGCAGCAGTTTTAACAACTGGAAAAAAAGGTTTTTTTTTCCCCCTTTAGTCGCATTTCAGGTATGATTGTATGAATAGCATCCCGAGGGAGACCCACGTGACCCCACAGAGAAAGAGGGCTCTGAGATGATGGGCTCCGACGCTGGAGTGGGGGCTAATTAGGCGTGCAATTGAGTGGAACCAAGGGCAAAAGGGTGCATAGAGTAAAGAAGTAATTGAATTTCTGCTCTCTATCCTCGAAGTTTGGGCTCTTACATTGTCCCCTCTCATTGTGCGCAAACGTGTAAATGTGCGTCCGGCATATTGTGCGCTAAAAATAAGCCAACAGATGTTAGGGCTTGTTAATAATCGCCCCCGTATCCATGGTGGTCAGTCATCTCAGTGCCAGTGGGTATTAAATCTGGATAATTGTTGTTGGGGTGGAAGGGAAGGGGGTTGAATATGTAAAGTGGGCGGTGTCAGTGGGGTGAGTGACAGTTTATGTAATGAGCGGCGCGGTGCAAGTCTATATATCTGGGAGGAGACACACCACGGTTCATTCACTAGTAATAAGGAGAGTGATGAACATCCGTGGCGCACTGACGCACAGAGTCCAGCACCAAAACAAGCCCTGAGCCGCACACACTCAGCGGAGTGACACATTTTGGAGTACAGTGCCATGCGAGGAGAGGACGCCTGCTGAGAGCCAGGCGCGCAGCTGTGGATATTGGGTCTTCCCTCACCTTTGGATAACTTGGAAATTGGGAACGCTTTTCTCTGGACGCTCTTGACGCACGGTGACACGGAGCTACTGAGAACTCCCTCGGAGTGGAGGATTTATTTGTGTTTTCGAGCTTTTCCTGGCCGTTTGGGACCCTCGGTGCAAACACTTCGGAATAAGAAGGTTTTGCTGTTTTATTGGCTGGTGACGCGGCTGCCCTGGAGAAACGAGAAGGATGGCAGCCTGGTTCACCTTTACCATCGCATTCAGCACCACGTTGATATCCCAGGTATGAGGGAGGATATGCCGTACCCCTCCACGGTGGTCCTGAGACCTCGGTGAAAACAGATGGAGGGGCGATTCTTTTCTAATTCATCCCCCCGTTTATGCCCCTTTTTATTTTTTTACAGTGAGATGTAAGCTGTGCGGCGCAATGTTGAATATTATTCCCTTCTCTTTCAGGTATTCGGATCGGGAGTTTTCGAGGTGGATCTTCACGAATTTAAAAACCACAAGGGTCTGCTGGCAAACGGGAACGCCTGCAAACCCAGCTGCAGGACTTATTTCAGGATTTGCCTGAAGAACTATCAGGCTGTGGTCTCGCCAGGTGACTGCATCTTTGGGAGTACAATGACACCGGTGCTGGGGACAAACTCTTTCAGCGCCAAGGACAGCGGCACTTTACCCAGGCCCATTCAAATCCCCTTCAAGTTTGGATGGCCGGTAAGGGCGTGGAGCAACACATCCACTTTTATTTTCTCTAATTACAAGCACCGCTGTTGTTTTGCGGGGGGGGGGGTGGGGGGGGGGGGGGGGGGGGGGTGCTGTGCATTTTGGCAGCGCACAGGTTATTGGTCAGCTCCTCTAATCCATATCATTAGGTAATGCTCTGCGGGCAAACAGATTGGGCTGCCGCGCCGTCGTTCACTTTAAAATCCAAATCCAGAGGGGCCATGCACTCTCTGGACCTCACGCATCCTCACAAGCAGCCTAGCAGCTAATACACACAACAGGGGAACGTGCATGAGTTCAACGGGCAAATATGCGGGGTTTTGTGTGTGTGTGTGTTTCAAAAGAGAAATTGAGCCACGGTTCTGTTTTTTTTTTTGTTAACTGCAGTGTGTTTTCTCCACAGGGGTCATTTTCATTAATAATTGAAGCCTGGCATTCACCTTATGGAAATCTACCTGTAGGTAAGAGCTACGTTTATAACCACAGGAGGGAGCTCTGTCTGTGCATGTTCACACACAGCCAGCTGTCTGTACATGTAACAAGCAGCGCTCCAGTTTTTTTTGTTTGCACAATTACACTAAAATCAAACTTTAGGCTTTTTAACCCAGCTCAGTCACTAAACATTTTCCCTCTCAGCTGCCTGTTAATTGTTCGTAATTTCAGACAATTTTCACGCCTATTCATTCCTTTGTTATGAACTTCAGAACACCTTTTTCATTCTTATACCCAATACAATTGAACTTCCTCTCGTTTATTTTTGGCGTGGGAAAGAGCTGTGGGCTTTGGTGAGAATACACAGTGCCTGCCAAAAATCCCTGACTGCATCTTCCTGTATTTTACACCTTACTCTGTTCTGCCCTTTGGAAGAGGGGACCGGGCCTGGGAATGTTTTTGCTGACGGAAAGAAAGAGGAAATTTCAACCTGAGTTTATCTTTCATCTAAGCTGTATGCGATTTGATAAGGGATGCAGCTTGGTACTGGGCAGATTATTAAAGCGAAAATGGATGACTTCTGAACCCACAGCGATTTATGGAGCAGTTCTTGAGATAAAACCATAATCACCCACGGACAGAGGCAGGTTTTTGACTAACTTCCTACTCTTGTTTTTTCCCCCCTTTTTTTATTTTTCTTGCAGATAACAACAACCAAGACCTTCTGATTAGCTTTTTCGCTATCCAAAGACAGCTGGGCGTCGGAAATGACTGGTTGCAGGATATACTGAGTGGACCGCAGACAGAGCTGAGATACTCCTACCGGTTTATCTGCAACGAAAGTTACTACGGAGAAAGTTGCTCCAAAAAATGCACTGCGAGGGATGACCGCTTTGGCCACTACACCTGCACCCGGAACGGGGACTTATCCTGCCTGCCCGGCTGGAAAGGAAAATACTGTGAAGAACGTAAGTAATAAGTGGACTTTTACTGCCTGGCCGGGGTGACCTTCTATGAGTGGCCAGTTCTTACTGCCTATGGGGTCCGGAGTTGTCTCAGCTTTTGTCGCGGCGGTCCGCTCTTGCTTTGAACGCGTAGAGAAGTGAGCAGGTGTTTTTGGATACTACTGACCTCAGAGAACTTGTTAGCATCCTGACGTCCCGGCGAGTCCGTCCCCATAACAGCGTGTGGCCTTTTCCCATCATTGCCGTGCCTTGTGCCTAAAAACAATGGATGCTGATATTAGTCGTTTTTTAAGGAGAGCTGATAGGTCAGATGAGTCCTCATCATCGTGAAAGCTCCAGGATGTTGGCTACATGAACCAGACATGACTTAATGCAAGTCTGACAGGCTGTTTTGGTGTCAGATGTATTGATAGGCCTCATATAATTTGAAGTTAAATGAGTCTGACGTGTAATTGGTTGTGGGTTTGTGAACACTAAGACAGTTTAGAATGACAACATTATAGCTGTGAGAACCCACTTGGCAAAGTCAGAAACCAGCACGCCCATGATTTGGAAAGCTCTCAGCCAGCCAGTGAGGAGGCCCCGTGCCATTTGGCTCCACAGCACCAAAGGGCCCCTCTCACCAAAAACAAATTAATCAAAGAGTAGATTTGAAGAAGGCACTGGGAGTAATAGCTACCATGTGCTGGATTTGTGACCACATGGGTGACAGCGAATCCCTCATCCCCCGTCACACGGCGGTGAGAGAGAAATTGGCATGTGCTATTTTGATTGGCGCCAAATTCTAACCAGATGGGCTCACGTGTTACAATTAGGCACACATCAATCGTTGGTGACTACAGAAAATATACATGGGAGACGGATCACGGACAGAGACCGCAGTTTCCCTCGGCTCTCACACTCCCACGCATAAATCTGAACGCTAGTGGCCATTTGGGTTCAGTCAAACATTTGAGAAAGTCTGCAGGAGCTGTTTTGTCGGTCGTTTTTTGATCTAATACCAGTTCAGCTCGACAGGAGAAGCCCAAATGGAGCTACTTCGGCCCGAGATAAATAGGCTAAGTACCTCTGACGGCCTAAATGAAAGAAGTTGACTAGCGTTAGCTAGCTTTTGTCTGCCACCGGCGCCCGAGGAGAGACGTCACGAGCGCGAACAACGAATTTGGCGTTAATTGAACCGTATTTTGTGTCTTCATTCAGAGCAGTGAGCGCGTGCCCGGTAACATAATCTGGAGGCGGGTTTGTGGGGGGGTGAGGGGGGTGAAGAGGGGGGGCGGTACGCCGCCATAGAGAGGAGGAGCCCGCGCGGCTGCACGCGCCAAGGTTAATCGCGGCATTATTATCCGCCACGCGCCACCGACGTTCAGCTCCTTCCATTGTTGGGCGCGCGGTAGTAGCAGCTGCAAATATGGTTTCTGGCAGACCACAAACAACAATAGTGACAGCTGTCTGCTATTGAGAGCAAGCATCTGTTCCGGACTAAAGCGGCCGCTTACTGTCAGCCGCCTGATATGCTGCCCCGGCCGCGAATCAGTGTCATGCAAGACCAGGACACTTAAAACAGGACAAACAAAACTCCTAGCATCCCCCCCCCCCCCCCCCCCCACCTCCCCACCGCCCCCCACGAGGGGGGGGGGGGGGGGGGGAGGTTTAGATCAAATGACGAAAGTTGAGACAGACCAAGGCCTCATGTACTTTAACTTACACGCCCCTGTTGTCTATTTCAAGACAATAACAGCTCTTTAGCCTTGGTTCTTATTTTGGGGTGCAAGGGGATTAACATACCTTTTTTTTCCCTGCCAACTGCTATTTCGAACCCTTTGAAAATGTTTTAATTGACCCTCCTCTGAAAGATTGTGTTGAACAGAGTCAGTGAAGTTGCAAAACTCACGGCGTCCTTGTGTTTTTCTTCTCTTTTTTTTTCTTTCCCCCTTCAGCTATCTGTCTTGAGGGTTGCAGCGAGAGAAATGGAAACTGCTCCAGACCTGGGGAGTGTGTGTAAGTATCAGTAATTATGAAGTGTTGAAATGAGTGTTGGGAGGAGCACATGTGGGAACAGTGTTAGTTGCTTTCATGTGAAAAAAAAAAAGAAAAGCCTGGCTTGTTTTTTCTAAATATACATTTCAACAACAGGAACCCTGTCCAGTCCAAAAGGTGTTGACATACACCTAATTACAGCTTAATCAGCTGACCCCCCCCCCCCCCCCCACCGTCCCCGCTCTGCGTCTCTATGATTCATGAAGGCAGACTGAAGTTTACTAAATCAACAAAAAAATGGAGAGTTCCATGCCCTCTTTGGTTTCCCCGCATCACTCACTGACTTCTCTGCTTCCCATGTTCCCATCCTGTCACTAGCCTGTCTCCTTCACTCACTCAGCAGCGGGTGCAATTCACACACACACTCACCCGCTGGCTGGGAGAAATTCCTCCCGAAGTCTAGTTTGCCCTCGCTCAAGACTTCAAGCCATCACTCACGGCACAAAAACGGACCCAAACTGGGGCTGAGTCCTTGAGATGCCAAACACACCAAAGCTGCTTTCACAGCTCCTCTCCATGTTGAGACAGATGTTTGTCTCCATCATTTGAAAGTTTCTACACCAGAGAGGAAGTGGTTAATCGTGGAAACAAAATGCTTTCTCTTTCTCAGGTGCAGAGAGGGCTGGCAGGGCACATTCTGTGACGAGTGCAAGAAGTACCCGGCCTGCAAGCACGGCACCTGTGACCTGCCGTGGCAGTGCAACTGCCAAGAGGGCTGGGGAGGCCTTTTCTGTGACCAAGGTACGCCGCACAGCTGCCCCCTTCATAAAAGAGGTTCTCCTATTACCGTTTTTCATCAGTGAATCAGCTTTCCTCTGAAGTGCATTCACAGCTTGACACACACACACACACACGTCTGGGGTGGCTCTTTTCCTCCCAGTAAACAAACACTCTTCTCTCTACCCCTCTTCCACTCCCAGACCTGAACTTCTGCACCCATCACCATCCCTGCGTCAACGGCGCCACCTGTATGAACACGGGCCAGGGCAGCTACACGTGCACTTGCTTGCCTGGATTCACGGGGGTCAACTGCGAGCTGGAGATGCAGGAGTGTGACAGCAACCCCTGCAGGAACGGAGGGACGTGCACGGTAAGCGGGACCAGGGAAAACTAGTCGCTGATTTGTTGTTGTTGTTTTTAAACCGTCTTATCCGGAGGCTCATCCCTGCTCTGTTGCTCCCCGTTTCCTCAGAACCTGGAGAGCGGCTACGTGTGCACGTGCCCCCAGGGCTTTGAGGGCTCCCACTGTGAGCACAGTCTGCTGACCTGCGCCGACTCCCCCTGTTTCCACGGCGGCATGTGCCGGGAGAAGGACGGCGGCCGCAGCTACATGTGCGAGTGTCCCCACGGCTACACCGGACTCAACTGCGAGAAGAGAGTGGACAAGTGCACGTCGCTTCCCTGCGCTAATGGTACGGCCTTCCTCCCCTCTGTGCCCCCCCGCCGCCCCCCTGTTTTTGAACTTCCCCTCGCTCCTTCTACCCGCCACCCCCCCTTTAAATTCCTGCAACTGGAAGCGGTGTGGAACAACAGGAATTGGTGGGAACCTGGTGTCTATTGTCCTCCGTATAAACACTCGGCAGCTCTGAGCAGCGGCTTGTAAATGTCACCACAGCTCGCTGCAGTTGTTGATGAAAGGGGACAAATATCCAAGTGCAGTTCAGTTTCTGTCTCCTTGTAAACATGGCGGGCTCTGGGATTGTTCTGTGTGTGGAGAACAATGCACAGTGCTGCGGTCACACTGGATTCGACAAAGATGTGTGAACTCCAGGGGCCTCTCAGGAGGCTCTTATTCGGGTCGGGGTTTTCTTTCGTTTTGGAGTGCCTTGATGTCGAAATGTTTTCTTGCTTTCAGAATGGGAACACTGTTGATGCTTAATGTTCCCCCGTTGCCTCCTAGGGGGTCTGTGTCTGCTCCAGGGTGGCATGCGCATGTGCAGCTGCCGGGCGGGATTCACCGGCCAGCACTGCGAGATCAACATAAACGAATGTGCCGGAAACCCCTGCCTCAACGGAGGCACCTGCCAGGACCGCATCAACGACTACACCTGCGCCTGTCCGGCGGGCTACGGCGGGCGCAACTGCAACCGAGTCCTGGACGAGTGCTCCCTCCGCCCCTGCCTGAACGGGGGCCTTTGCACCGGGGGAGGCGGGCCGGGCAAGCCCCTGGCGGCCTGCGTCTGTCCGTCGGGCTTCAGCGGGCCGCGCTGCGAGGACGGATTCCAGTGGGCGGCCGTTTCCCTGGCGGTGGGGCTGGTGGCGCTGCTGGTGCTGGCGTGCATGGTGGGGCTGGCTCTGAGGCACATCCACAGACAGTCCAGAAGACAGGGGGCAGAAACGGAGACTATGAACAACTTTTCCAGCGTCCAGAGGGACAACCTGATCCCAGCATCCCAGCTGAAAAACACCAACCAGAAAGTCAGCCTGGAGGTGGACTGTGATTCAGAGAAATCGAACTTTATCCATAAAAACTATCACTTGGACTCTTACAACTCTAAATCGAAAGAGTTCATGGATGAAAAGTTGCATGGGGATAAAAGTCTTATTTATGACAAGTGTTTAGAGGACAAGATGCCTCTCAGTCGAATGTACAGGTAAGAGGACCCCACACCCTGAATTCAGTCATGCTTTTCCCATCTTTGTTATGATTGTACGCATGTGTTTGAAAGTCTTCCATAACTCTCCTGCTATTCATTTTCCTCATGCATGAGTCCATATGCTGATCCTGGCTGTGTTAATGAGAGGTCTTGCTTAATGAATGAACTGTTTGTCTGAACCCACCATTTGGGTCTTTACACACTTTATACAAAGTCTCTCGGCCTGTGATGCACAGCCCGGCCATGTGCTTCTTGTTTGCATTAACACGTGTGATTTGTGTTTATAGTGAAAAACCAGAGTGTAGGATATCTACAATATGTTCCTCGAGAGACTCCATGTACCAGTCGGTATTTGTTATAGCAGAGGAGAGGAGGGAATGCGTCATAGCAACAGAGGTAAGCCAAACGAAACAACAAAAAAACACACACATCTTCATCAGCATTTCCGTAGATGCTTGACTTCACATGCATTAGGCCGTCCCAAGAGTGTTTTCCCTCAGTACTGCATGAGGTCGGTGCCGTTTGTAGGAAGGTTTCAGTCCGGTATACGGACCAAATATGGGAAAAGACCAGTTTTAATGCATTATTAGTTTTTATAAATTATGCTGACTTTTCTTTATCTTGGCCATATGATGACCTAAATCCAAACTTATAATGATTTCTCACACATGTTTGGCTCAGCAAGGTCTCAAAGGTGCTATGTTTTACCGCTGTGGCACTTTTTAGACGTCTGTTTCCAAGCTAAATGTAACGGTGATACTGGAGCGTTTGAGCTAAGGGAGCAGCCGAACTGCCGCTTGGAAAATGCGTGTCTTTTTTTTTCCGGCTTTATTTTCATTTTTCAAACAACAGACTGATTATATGTTCCCCCCCTCTTGTTTTTCCCACAGGTATAAACTGTGAGGGGTTCAGTAATCAAGGGAATGAGGACAGAGACACAATCGAGGCAGAATATGATATTCTGGATTGTTTACAAATGCTGAGAAGAGACTGGAGATGTTTTCGACGTTCACTGCTGCTCTGGAACACTGAGGAACTGGAGAGGGCACAGACCTCTGCTCTGAACATTTAAAAAAAAAAGAAAAGAAAAAAAAACAAAGCAACAGAACTGAGGAACTTTTTGTTGACCGAGTGTTTGTATGCAAAGCATGTACATTGAAGGACCTCTCTCACTTTGAACAGACTGGTGAATCCAATGACTGCACGAGGTCAGCGAAAAACTCTTATAATCTCGGCCATTCTGGACAGCAAAAGGAGGTGATCATCGCCCTTCGACTCTGACCTGGCCTTGTTTGATAATCATAAAGACTCTGACAGCCAACCAATCGGTGAAAAAAAAAAAGGTGCCTAAGATTTGACCCCTCCAAATCGTCCCCCACCCCTCCCAAACACTCACTCCTGCCAGCTTTGCCTGCTATGCAAGACTCAGGGTCGAGATGAGTGAACTCACCCGCTGTCACGATCCAGCCTCACCAACACTGAAAGAAATGAATGTCTGAAACTAATCTTCAACGGTCAATCATGTGAAAATGACTGCTTGGACTTGTCAGCACAAGGGTGGAGATTGTATGCAGCCCAAATTCACTAGAAGCCTTAAAAGAGGGGGTTTAAATGCTAAATTTGTGCCCCTGTGTGTTCTTGGATCATTTGCACTAAAAAGAAAAAAAAAAGGGTGGGTGGGTGGATAAAAGCAGCGGGGAAAATACTTTTCAATCAACAGAGAATTGAAGAGAAAACCACAGGAGACCAATAGTCAGTGGAGTGCCAGCAAGATCCAAGAGAAAGTGTGCATAGAAAAATGATTTTTTTATGCAACCCAACTGAGAAAAACAAAGAGACTCAAACAAGGAGAAAAGACTGTCACACCACTGCCTGCCTATAATAAATTTCAAAAAGTACAGAACCAATAATGTAATTTTTTTAAATGATTATTTCCAGAGTTTAATTTAAATATGACACACTGCTCTTTATATGTTTTATAATATTATTTTGTATATAATGCATATTTATAAGGACCAAACTTCTGAAGAATAAAACTTCCTTGAAAACTGCTCGTCAGTAAACGGAAAAGAAAAAAATTATTTATGGAGGTGTGCTCTTTTTCAGTAATGGAAGTGATTCTAAGTGCTTAATCAAATGTGTCTCATGGTTTCTTTTCATGTGATTTAAAGCTCAAAATAGTAGTGTACTCGATTCCTCATCACTCGCTTTGAATTGTGGGTAGGTTTTTGTGTGTGTGTGTGTGTGTTTGACATTCAGCCGTTCTCCTGCCTTCGCACTTCTTGGGCTGTGTTGTTTTGGACGGTGCAGTAGGAGACATGCAGCTCCCCTTGCCTGTGGCATCACTACCTCGAGTAATTCCTTGAAACGCTGTTGGCTCCCTCCCCACTCACCCACCCCTTGTTCTCTCCCCGGCCCTAAATTGGCTTGAAATTCAAATCCGTTTCCATGGAAACCACCCCCTCAAGCTGGAAATGGTGAAACAAAGCCAGGCGCGGGGCAAAGGGGAACCTCAGCCCCTCACCCCTCATAATGCTCGCGCACGCATCCATGCACACACACACACACACCCCACCAGACAAACAGATGCCGGAGTGAGGGGGGGGGGGGGGGGGGGGGGGGGGGGGGGGGGGAGTCTGCAGTGCCATAAAAACAGCAGCATATGCCAGGCCTGTCACCCTGTGTGCATGACCCACAGAGAGCACCGACCTCCTGCCATAAAAAATTGTAAAAAAAAACACTCAAGCTCTCGCAAGCTCTCCAACAGCCTGCCTCCCCCTAAGGGTTAGCAGCAATATTTCAATGCCCGGTTCTCTACCACCCACTCCACTGAACAAAGCTGAAGAGAGGACCTGGCGCTGAGGCTGTCGGCAGAGGGGAGGGCGAAACCAGATGGGAGCCAGTGGATCTGCAAGAAATCCTCATAAATAAAAAAGATCCCCACCACAGAAAAGTTGTCCTGTCAGAACGGTGTGTTTAAATCCTGCTTCCCTCGGCTCTTCCCCGCTGTTCCACTCAGCAGACAGAGCCCGTCAACCAGCCTTTAAGCACATCCCAGCCTTTTTATTTATTTATTTTAATCTGGAAAACGTGTCATCCATATTATCAAAATGTCTCATGCCTCCAATTAACAGAAATCCTGCAACAGTCAACAGCCCCTAATTAGCAGCAATCAACACGCGGCAGAAAATCTGGAGGCCTTTTTCCCCTCACGCATCCTGTCAGCTGCTTGACCTGGGCATCCTCATCTACAAGCCTGTGTGTGTCCGTGTGTTTTTAAAAAAGGAGGGAAAGTGTGTGTGTGTGTGTGTGTGTGTGTGTGTGTGTGTGTGTGTGTGTGTATGGGGGGGGTTCTTCCAGCCAAGTTCAGATATAACATACATGCCACCACCATGATTAATCGTCCAGTTAAAGCCCCGGGTGCTTTGGCCTGTTACCTGACCCAGTCTGATAGCACTCCAGAGTTTCTTCCCACCGTCATCATCCTCACACCTAGGAGCAGACACACACCCTCATTCACACTTGGTCCCGCATGCTAGGGCTCTGCTCTTTGGCCTCTGGGTGTCCATAACATAGCCAGGCATTTTCATTGTGTTATAATCACAGCATCCTGTTTGTGACCCAGTGACATCAGTTCCTGTTTCCTCTCTGATTAAAAAATGCAGAACATGCCGGTGCGGGCCAACGGTTTTTCTCACGCATCGCCTTCTTCATTCTGCACTCAGTGCACAGAGATGATTTGGGTATTTGAGGAAACAACCACAAAACACAGACAAGCACCCTAATCAACGTTTCATGCTGAGGAAATTCTTGATTTTCTGCGGCAAAGCAAATGTCAAACTCCAGTCTGCTCTGTATGCAACCCAGGAGTGTGGCTGCTCCCCTCTGCCACCTGTTTTTGTTGTCCCTGTCAGAAACTTGCAGTCACTAGCATAAAACCTCTACCTGGCAGGAGCTTTCAGTCATGGCTGCTGTGCCTGGTCAGTTTATTTAACCACATTATTTGGATTTTTTTTAAAGTGACAATGGCTTTGAATATGTATGTGTAAGACACAGTGACTATAAAGGGCAAAGAATATATATATGAATTAAACAATTAACA
Organism: Menidia menidia; assembly: GCA_907169785.1. Taxonomy (NCBI): domain Eukaryota; kingdom Metazoa; phylum Chordata; class Actinopteri; order Atheriniformes; family Atherinopsidae; genus Menidia; species Menidia menidia. The sequence continues at coordinate 6,375,812 of CAJRST010012224.1, read as the reverse complement.
GCATAAACTAACACATAGTAAACCATCGAAGTGCAGTTAAAGGAGTTCCAGCTGCAAACTATGAGCAGTTGCATTAGTCAAATTGGCTGGGTGGGCACCATTAAAATTGGTGGAAGCTACTTGTCCTATTCTTTGCTGCACTTTGTTAGAAGTTGAGCATATGTTCTGCTGATGCATGTCTCAGATAGTGTTTTTAAGTCTGCCACATAACCTGTAGCTCCCTGTGCAGTGCTCTCATTAATTAACACTAGGTGTCAGTAAGAAGCCCACACAGGAAACAAAATGCCAAAATAAATCCCCTAGGAACTTTCTGTGATCCAACAACTGACTAAAACCTTAAAAAACTAACACCGCAGATTCTGTAATGCACATACACCACCTGGATGATTAAGCAGCGGACGGTGGTTATTAGTTGTCCTGCTAGTGTTGTCCTGCTAGTGTTGTCCTGTTCTGAAGGATCAACTTCTAGATTCTAGTGACATGTCCCAGTAACCTGACCTCAAGCTTCTGGCTGAAAAACGAATGTGTACGCCATAGCTTTAAAAACAGCTCCCCAGAAGCCACATGAGTTCTCTTGCGTAGAAGGTTTGACCTGTGATCTCACATTACTGGGACAGTGAGGATAAATGAACGTTTCAATGTCAAAACACGGAAGCAGTAGGTGTCAGTAAAGCATCTGGATTCTGCATTGAGAAATACTGTAAGATCGACAAACAAATCAGAAGCCTTCAGAAGTGTATTCACATGCAAGGGCACTGAAAAATCCGAAGGGAAGCTGGTCCCCGACAGAGGGTCGCTCAAATGCCTGGATTGTTTGCTGCTTTAAATTTATGAGGAGCTGATACAGTTGTCCAGCCTCTTATCAAGACAGATAATGCCAGCTATTTATAGATAATCTATTTATTGAGCACAGATGAGCCTCTGCTATCACGGCATATAATATTTCCCAGTGGTGGAGGGTATTTTTGTACATTTAATCAGGTTCTTCATCTGCCTAACTATCCACATAGTGCTCTAATTTTAGACTTGGGGAAAAAAACTTGTATTTTTGACGATTCCAAATGCTCCTGAAACCTGTCATAAACTACACCAAAGCTTCCAAAGATCCAGGCCACAAAGTAGTGTTGACTGTTGAGTAGCAAGTGGGTAAAGGGGGGGACTGGATCATTTTGCAAATGACAAGTTTTCTTGTTTTTCAACTGTCTGACCGCTGTATATCTACCCAAAGTCACATGCAGTGTGTCAAAGTGACCCGTTTTGTCAAAACAAATATTCAACAAATACACAAACTGGGATATCCTATCAATATCAATGGACATATCTCTCAGGGTTCACAGAGGTTGCCATCAGTTGAATATGGACTTTTGTCGTACCGTTACATATCTAAGATGTGAAACTTGCAAACATCAACAACAACAGATCTAACATCATTTGTCTCATGTAAACATATGCAGTGCTTAATACATCTTTTATATATTTAGCTTTAATTGCCATAAACCCCAGGTAATTTTACATAATCCGTTTACACAGGAGTGTTTGTGATTTGCTTAATTTGATATGAATCTAGAGCATTGACTTGTTCTCTTCGTGACAAATGTAGTATATCCTCTATATAAGGCTCTATTCTACAGCTGATGCAATGTCTTGGTGCGTTGCTGAGGTGCTTCAATGGCTGAGGCAAGTTGCATCAGCCAGATAAACATCAAGATGAGGACAACGTAAACGACCAATTGTAAGCTGAAGTCATTTGAATGGCGGGGAAGTGCCCAATCGCGTTTGAAAACAGACCAACGTCATAAATCATATTCGGACCAATGGCAGCCAGAGTGTTGCATTAATTCCCGCCCCATTCGGCGCACCGAAACCTGTTTGGGTAAAAGGCGACCGAGGGCGAGTCATTCCAGAATGTTATTGGTCGAAACAGCTAGAACGAGCCCGCCTTCTCAGCCTGATCTCTATAAGTACATGAACAAGCCTTCGCCATGTTATCGAGGAAACGCGTCAGAGAAGACTTCAGAGGCAGGCGGGGAGTCGACAATTAATAACGCGTTCATAACTAATATCCGTTAAACCTCGATCTTCTGAGTTATTTTTTATCTAAATTCAGAATAACATCGGCTGGCACAACAGCTGGCCCCAACGGTTTTCGGTCTTTTTTTCTCCCCGTCGTGTCAAAGGCCCAAGCGGCTGCCATGGATTTTTAAGGCATAATGCGGCACCTCTAATGCAATGGCAATGCATAGTGCAAGGCAAAACCAACCGCGAAATTCCATCTTCGCCACTGCCAAGCAGTTGGGCTCAAATACCGTCCGCGGTATCCCGGCGAGCCAACCGGTCCCGCTGCTGCTGGACCGAAGGAAGCTAACGCTAGCTAGCTAGTCACCCCGAGTCATCTACCCAAAGGAAACCAGTGATCCATCATTCCATCTGAACGTCAACAACACCGATCATAATGAAGCCTCAAGACATCATCGCCTCAAAGAGCAGCTTGTGGATCTTCGGGTACGGGTCTTTGGTGTGGAAGCCTGACTTCAAGTACAAAAGGAGTGAGGTCGGTTACATTCAAGGCTACAAGAGACGTTTCTGGCACGGGGACAACTTCCACCGTGGAAACGACGAGACGGTAAGTATTTTACTTTAGTAAATTATTTTTAAGCTGCTGTGATTGGAACTTATTGGCTAAGATTGCATCAGGTGTTTTTTTATTTATTTATTTCCTTGTAATGACCTACTTCTCTTCCCCTCCCCAGCCCGGAAGAGTCGTCACGTTGATCGAAGACGATGACGTAAGTGGAATTCTCCACTTCCTATTGGCTCAGTGATGTAGTTAGTTTTTTCCAAGCATGAAAAAGGTGTACTGGTAAAATACTGACCGTTCATGTTTTTGTTTTTTTTTTCCTTCCCCACAGGCGACTACTTGGGGTGTGGCGTTTGAGGTGTCGGGCTCGCAGGTGGAAGAGTCCCTCAAGTACCTCGATGTTCGGGAGACGGTCTGCGGAGGCTACGTCACCAAGATGGTGGAGTTCTTTCCTGGCGGAGAGGCGCAGGCTCCCGTTCAAGCGCTGGTGTACATCGCCACCTCGGAGAACCCGCTGTACTTGGGGCCGGCCACCCCGGAGGAGATCGGGGCCCAGATCGCCGTGTGCCGCGGGAAGACGGGCCACAACCTGGAGTACCTGCTCCGGTTGGCCCAGTTCATGAGGAGCAGCTGCCCAGATGTGGAAGACCACCATCTGTACGCCGTTGAGGCCGCCGCACTAATCGTGGTGTCCTGCCTGTTGGCGGCTCAGTAGCTCGTACCTTTAGTTTCACTTGCTTATGGGTGGTGGTCATCAGAGGCTTTTCCATGCCGGTCCTCCTGTAATCTCTATAAGTTAACACTTCCATCCAGTAGGTAAATCCTGTGAATGCCACTAAAGAAACAAAAGGGATGCGTTACGTGTCTTCTAATGCAACTACATGTTTAACTCACTGTTTACTGTAAACATAGTGCAGTCTTTGTTTTTAAAATGTGCACTCGAGCGGTTCTGTCCAACTCATTAAAAGGTTATTACAACTTTATCATCCTACTCCACATTTGATGTTTGACTACCCTTGCGTCCAGTTTAAGAGAAAATGCCAATAAAAAGTTGAAAAACAAAAACAAACTGCCTTTTTTTTTTTTTTTTCCTGTGGTAGGGGGGGAGGGGGACAACAGCCCCAAATAATGGATGCCAGCCAAGAGAAATTCACAAATCTTTCTTGGATTAAGGGTTGTCCTAAAAAAATGGCACATTGTTTGACCTGGGGCCTGTTCAGAGAAGCATTTGTACTGGAATCCAGTGGGAGAAATCTTGGAGATATTACTTCCACAAAAGATAAGACCAGGTTCAACATGCTTAACGGTAGCAGTTGTTTTTCAAAGCTCAGCCCAGGAGGACATGCATCAGGACACTCCCAAACACTGACCAGAGCAGATTGTACCTTTTGGCTCTGATTCAAGTCAAGAGTGTATCTCAGTGCGCGGGCTTATATAACTGCTAGCCGGGAGTAAATCCAGACCTGGAAGTCCTGTGTTTACAAGTCTGCTTCATGCTCAAAACCAGTGAGCATCAGGAAGAGGGTGCAGCTCAAGTGCTCTGCAGATGAAATATGAAGCTTTAAAATACAAAGTATTCAGATGCGCTTTGCACTTTTGCAACCAACAAAATGCCATTAATGATGGCTTGAGTGTGTTTATTTTTATTTTACCTTTTAAAGAACAGTTTAACAGGCTGAATGTTTTCTGAAATGCATTTGCTGACCAGTCAGTTACCTCAATTCAACAGTCCCTGATTGGACAGGCGCCAGCGGCTCTGACATTTCACAAGGAGTTTTTGTTTCCTCCTCCATGCAACCACGACAGGCATCAACAGGAGTTTGTTGAGGTGCTTGTGGCACAAAAACGTCAATATTTGAGAATTGCAATGTGTCTTGTTTTTTTCCCCCCTTCTTCAACAGCAAGAGGTTCCAATAAAAACTGACCACAGCGAGGTCTGTAAATCACTTTGATTGACAAGGGTTATTACATTTGGAGAGACTCCAGTTAAATTTTCTAAATGTAACTTAAAACGTGTGGAATTAAACTAGGATAGATAAGAGCCTTCTTAGGGAAAAAAAAAGGGTGGGGGAAATGGATTGGTTGTCCTATTTGGATGAGGTTGCACAGTATTTTGCAACAAGTAGTCTGATGCTAATGGGGGGAATGGAGGCTTTTGCTTGCAAAGCTGCTGGAATTATTCATGTGGGATTATTTATGCGCTGAACTTTATTCCACTTACATGGGACGAATACGCAGTTGATAAAGAATCTATTTAGCGCTCAGCTTCAAAGCATAGTTTTTTGGTATATCTGTCAGTGCAGAATTGTATTTTAAGATCAGAGATGCCAAAGTTAAGCCCTACATAATCTCTTCTGTATTTATAGGATGACAGAAATTCATACCATTTGTACCTGGAGCAGCTGGGCCAAACTGATTCTCTTGTGCATGACTGGAGAAAGTTTAGCCTTTCCTTTGTTCTGCAGGGAGATGGACTCATTCTGACCCCTGGAGAGATACATTATGCTCCACACAGACACAAAGGGACACCTCTGATGTATGAGCCGTTAATTCCAGATAACACCCACTCCATTAGTCTTCATCTTAAACTGGTGAGTTTAGGTCCAACAGTGAACCAGCTCTTAAAAGCCATTTCTAAAAATGACCCATTCCAAAGTTGTTGTTTGTGCTCCCTCTCAAAACAACTTTTTTCCTCGTTCAGTGAAAGGAGAGCAGCTATACCGCTGCTCACACATCTGCTCTGTCTGCTATGCTATGCAACAGCCAAGCCAAAAGGTAATTCTCTCATAGTTTGAGCCAAAGAGTGATTTCTCAGGAGTAGGAGGCTAAATTACACAAAGCAGCACGCAAGCTAGCAGAATGGGCCTCTATCCACTCTCTGCCTCAGTGCAGAGCTCCCACCGCTTTTAGCCTGACTGTAAAGGTGAGCTAGAAAAGACACACAAAAAAAGAGCAAATGAAAAAAAAAAACTCACCTGTTGATGAACATGTCCACAAGCGTCGTCCTCTCTTCTGGATAAAAGTTTGGAAAGGCATCAGATTTTAGAATTAGTATTCAAACCTTGGTGTTAGCATCTCCAACAAGCTAGCAGCTGCCCAGGAATTGGGACTAAGGAATCCGTTTTTTCACTGGTACATTATATTTGACAGGCCAAATAAACTTCTGTGAAACATTAGGAACTTTACAAAACATCCGGTACCTTGTCATAGCCTGTGCTTCCTCTCCTGTGGCCTACTACCTGCTCTTTCCCAGAGAGCATGTGCTAATTAGCTGCACTTCCCGGCCCAGCAAACAGGTTCTGAGTGGTTCTACAAAACTGTGTGGAACACATGGAATGTCTGGCTTTCTGATGGCCCAAAAGGTCAATCTACCTTTCCAAAGTGCTCTGCCCTTTATATGTCTTGTAGGAAACATCTTGTGGACATGTTAAGACTATTCAAAAGTTCACTTTCCATCTGCTTTTGCTGTTACGTGTCAGATCTGAGAGGCAGTGTAAGCTGCCGTCGACTGCTTTTCAGCAGAAAATCTCAATGTTTCAGAGAACAGAGTTATCGAGTGTGGCATTCATTTGTTATTTACAGTTGAATGAACACCTGCTTTCAGATTTTAAGCATTAACAACACAACAAAAGCCCAAATTGTCCTCTGATGAAGCACTTTTATTCTCATTGGACTCCTGTTAGTAAAACGACAGATGCATTTCTTCCTATGTACATTGTGTCCTATAAAAATAGACGGGCCGGTGACGGGAGAAAAGCCAGGGGAAAAAATGTGGCTCTCACCATTATGTACATTGATATAGAACTTCTCATTCTTAATCACACTATAAACACAAAAACAAACTCGGATGTAGTGCTCAATTTGGGACACCGATGCGAACTTCTGCTCTCACTCTAAAACATCAACGACCTCGAGAAGACATCACGGAAAACAACCTCTGCAAAATAAAAACAGCTTCGGAATTCACAATTTACACTTTTACAGGTGAATACTATCACAATTATATTAGACTGCCCATTTCATTTTTCAAACACAACTCAAATCACTTATAACAAAAGTGGATTTCTGATAGCAGCACTGCTGTGTCAGCCGGAATCCCTAAATTTGGAACATCTTTTTCACCTCCCCCCCCCGTGGACAAAAAAATACAACTGACTCCCATTTCTTTTTTTTTTCCTTCTGCTTCTGAATATATCTTATGGACTGTTAACATTTGCCATGTTGGTCTGCGTACTTAAATCTTCTGTTAGAAAAATATGAGCTTTAGTACAAAAGCTTGTAGACGAGTTGTTTGGTAAAGTGTGGCTAGGAAACGTAAGGGTTCACATTAAGCTCTGTAAAATCCACCAGTTTACACCGAGCATATCTATAGAACAATTAAATAACCAAGAGCACATCTAAGAGACTTAATAACACCAAAAGAACGGAAGACGTGGCTCAGTGCGCCTGGCAGAAACTCCCCCGCCTCGCTACCCTGTCACAAAAATGTGAAAAAAAGCCCTTTGGAAAAAGGTGCACGTGCCGTTTCAGATCTGTGTCCGTGTTGGTGCCGCTGCGATGCAGTAGGTCGAGAAGGAGATTCCTGGGATCCATAGAAAAGCTAGTCCTGTCGAAAAGCACTTGGAAACACTCCGGGGAGCAATGCAAACACAGATACTGGAAGCCGATTTTGTCTGCTCGCCGAGGACACGATAAAATAAAACTGAAACACCGGGTGGGAAGGCTGGCAGCAACTGCCCCCAAAGCCCTCCCCCCCCAAACATCTGGGGGCTTCACAGTGAGGAGCAAGTCACCCGTCTGTGAGTGTTCGGCTGCGCTGGGGGGGGGCATCACCGGGCGCCGGGGCCGCCGGGGCCGCCGGGGCCTTTGCCCTTCCTGATGGCGGCGTGGCCGCTGTGGTGGTGGTGGTGGCCGTGGGCCGGCTGCTTGTGGGGGCTCGGGGTGGCAGAGCCTCCTCTGGCCTGCGGGGAGGAGCTTCGGCTGGGGTTGAAGGCAGGGCCGGTCCCCGAGCGGCCGAGCGACGGCTGCAGGGCGCCGGAGGCGGGGAGGCCGGCTGGAGGGCGAGAGCACAGCCGGGTGAGCTCACAATCATGAACTGATCAGGTGGCGGGCGGACGCAGAACCAGACCCAAAGGCCGCATTTGAAAACCGAAAGGAGTTTAAAAGCCACCGAAGAGCTCGCTTGTGGTCTCACCTTTGGTGACGCTGTAGCCGTACGCGGCGTAGGCGGCGGCTGAGGCTGCCGCCGCGCCCGCCATGGCTCCGGCCATGGCCGCCGCGCTCCCAGCCGTCGACTTGCGTCCCCGTCCTTTCCCCGCGGACTTTGGCCCGCCTCCCGAGCCTTTGGGCCGCCCGCGGCTCCGCCCGGACCGGCCCCGGCCGGGACTGATGGTGTCAGAGGCCGAAACACCTGAGGGGAGCCGCAAGCAACAGGAGGAGGAGAGCCGGTCAGACACTTTAGAACTTTATGTTTGGAGGACGACCGCGCCAGGCTGATTCATGTTCTCCCCTTAACACTTTAGGGGCAGACGGAAATACTGATATCAGCACAGAATACATGACTTGACCAAGTCTGTCCATGAATCTGAGGTCAATTTCCTGCACTACGGAAGGCTTAAAGATGAGCATTACTCATCGATGGCTAACAGGAACCCTGCTCCTGTTTTCCACGCTGTCTGCAGAATCCCAGCCAGATCCTGCCTCAGCGAATACCCAAGCAGCCCCTGGCCTCTCCAACTGCCCACATCTCTAGAAAGGTCTCAACTTCTTCTTTATACTTATTAAACATTTTTATTTGGATCATTTCACTTCAAATGCTGCGGTACACAGCCCAATACGTCAGGGTGGCACGCAAAAATCAGCCCCGCTCACTCCTCTTGCATTTTCGCTTATTTGTCCAAATTCACAGATAGATTCCTTTACAGCCCTTCATTTTGTCTCCCAAACCTTTCATTAAAACGTCATCAGCTCTGTGAATGCACCAGCTTTCTCCCAGCTCACTGGTGCCAGTTCTCAGAGGGCATCAATAATCTTACTAATTCTGCAAAAAAATAAAAAATAAATTCTAAATAGGTCTCAGCGAAGCACTGTGTTTAGGAGGGATTACCTCATTGAAGCAGATCCAAAGCTCAGATATAGAAGCAAAAACACTGTATAGTCCCCATCTATCTGGATTCCAGAACATACTGATACATTGCAAAAAACGTCAAATTAAATCCTAAAAAAAACGAGAACAGCCACATTAAGCCTATACATGGCTCAACTGGCTTTAGCTTATTAAACTATGTCAGGATAGCTAAACAGATGCATGTGTGCGCTGTACTGGTGCTCTGCTCACAGCTGAGCTGAAGTTATAGCTCGACCAGGGCATTTAAAGGCCACTGTTTTCCGTCTACCAGATTTTGAGCGTTTAACTCCAGATGTGGCCTTTCTCCACTCAGAACGTTTTCATGCAGCTGACCTCCTCGCTCCAAAATAGCAGGCAAAACGCCCTCTTTATTCTACAGGTTTTCCAGGACCACAACCGGCCTTTAGCTGCTGGTTCTGCGTTGGATGGTGTGGCAGAAACTTTCAGAGACATGCCTTTTCCCTCTGAAGGTTTTTATATATCAGCCTGTGTTCCTAAAACCAAATGTTATGGATCTTCTCAGAAAACGAACACGGATGAGAATTCTCCAAACTAGAGTCAAGTCAGGCCTTTACTTCCATCTAATTAACAAGGCACTGGCGGACTGTCCAGGGTGTACCCTGCCTCTCGCCCGTTGACCACTGGGATAGGCTCCAGTTCCCCCGCGACCCCAACAGGGAATAAGCGGTATTGATAATGGATGGATGGATAATTAACAAGGCACCAAATCCTTCATATCCTGTCGAGCGTCCATCTGCTCAGGAGGCGTTCTCCCTCACCGTTCATGTTGTCGGAGACCGATCCCGACACGGATGCCGGGGAGTTGGTGGCTCGAGAGGCGGGCGCGGAGGACACGGGATCGTCCACGATGACCAGCATGTCGCTGCTGCTCTCATCAGCGTCGGCGTCCGGGGGGAGAGAGCCGGGCTGCAGCTCGCTGCTCAGGGAGATCTGCCCACGCACAGGAGCACACACAGACATATACACAGGCTGAGGGCGAGCGCCACGGGGGAGAGGAGCGGGGTGGGAGGGGGGGGGGCAGGGTCCGAGCAGCACCAGGCAACAAGGGAGCAACGGTGCAAGGAGAGACGAGAGAAGGTGGAAAAAGAAAAAAAAAAGCATCGGGGATAACAGGATACAGGACGTAAGGTTGGAGGGAGGCAAATATAAATATATAGGGAGGCAAATATAAAAACATGGGAACGGTGAAAAAAAAAAGACAGTTTAAAAGCCACAGTTGCCGGTGATGACACCTCATCTTGTCCTGCTAGCTGAGGCGCTGAACGGATGCCCTCACCTCGCTGAAGGGGCTAGGAATGGCCGAGTCCATCTCCACGCTGATGAAGGAGTCGTCCCCGTCCGCCGACAGGTTGGAGTTGTCGGCCGAGGCCGTGTGGGAGATGACCAGGTTCACCTCCCTTTTCTTCTTGTTCTCGGACTCCTCGTTTTTTTTCTGCTGATCACAGAGAGGGCCAGGTCACTTGATCGGGTTTGGACATAACGCCCTTGCCTTTGGGTGACTTTTGGACTTTTCTAACTGTGATGACGTGTCTGAGTCACATAATCTGGTAGTGAACGTCATCCCATGAGCCTTTGTTTTCAGGGTCCAATCAATCTCTTGACGGAGGAAACACACAGACTACAACTTAACTAAACACAAGTAAAAACAGCGTTTTGTGTTTTCTGGCTGCGTTCGTGCCCCCAAGAGAACCAACCCTGATTTTCCGTTTTCAGCGCCACTTGAATTGGAATTTTTCTGTACGCTGTCACTGGAGTTTAATGAGGCTTCATCAAAAGAAAAATCAAGATCCCAACGGAATCATCTAAAGACTTGGGAGCAAAATGAACATTTCTGCCAAACTTGGGGCTTCCAAAATGTCTTTTTCTTTCCTCCCTGATCTAATTTACTCCTCTCTCATATTAAGTGAAGTCTCACATGTTTGCGCTGTACCTTCTCGGCGTACTTCTCCCTCTTCCTCTTGCGTTCCTTCACTTTGCTGCACTCTTCCAGCTGCCGCTTCTCCTCCTGTCTCTGACGCACTAAACACAGACAGAGACACACCAGTGTTTCGCGGTCATTCTTCCCTGTGGTAGTGCTCAGCGTGCATAGTGAAACCGGACGGTCTGCACTTACGCTTCTTCTCTAGCTCGTCGTCATCTAAAAGCAGGCTCACCACCTCTTTGGGTTTGAGCGTGTCTGGTTTGAAGTTGCCTCCAGAGATGACCACCCTTTGGATCTGATTGTAAAACAGAAGCAAAAACGTCAGTCCTCCACCGTAAATCGATGTTCAAAGAAATAGTCGGTCAGTTTTTATCATCGTCCGTCCCGTCTTATGTCACAGAAGGAGAAATGCTTGTGTTCTAGACCTCGCTCTTCTCCTTGGCCCGCTGCAGGATCCTCTCCTCGATCGTGCCCTGACAGATGAGGCGGTAGACGGTGACCTGCTTGGTCTGACCCAGCCTGTGAGCCCTGTCCATGGCCTGTTGGTCCACGGTGGGGTTCCAGTCACTGTCATAGAAGATAACCTGGGGGAGGGAATAAAGAAAAGGAAATAACTTCTATTTTCCGCTAATGAAGCTTAAATTTCCCGTTCAACTTTTAAACCCTGAATATCGGTGCAGCACACTGTGCAAATCCGTGTGACGACAGCTTGAATATGAAGCAGATGCAACTTGTGAGTCTAATTACAGCAAAGAGTTATCCTGAGTGTGCCGCCTTTTAACACGACAGATGTCCTGGGTTCACTCACTGCTATTAAACCTAATCTGCTTTGAGCAGGGCTACAGGAACAAAACGGGTGATTCCACTAAAACACAGATATCAGTTTTATGGCGATGCTTAGACCCATTTAGAACACTCTCATCCAGAATAATCAATCACTTTGTCAGCATTTCATTAATGCTCAAACCCCAGTCGTCCGGCATTGTGCAAACGGACCGGTGTTTGATCTGTTCAGGAAATGTTAGCGCTGCTCAAACTGATATTGTATCAGCTTTGTGTTTTCCCAGAGATTGCATGTTACTCACAGTGTCAGCAGCCGTCAGGTTAATGCCAAGTCCTCCCGCTCTCGTGCTGAGCAGGAATACAAAGATATCCGTTCTGTGGAGGGGAGAGTGGAGAGAAGAAGAGGAGTGAGGCTCAAGGGGAGAGAAAAGGAGTATTTACAACTTCAGCTCCAGTCCAAAAATCTATGCGCTGTGCCACGGAATTGCATTTCATCTAGAAGGTAAGCTAAGGTGTCCGGTTTGACCTTAAAGAGAAGACATGGGTAGACCCCCCCCCCCCCCCTTATGTGGAAAAACTTTATGTGGAGGTTCTCCACATAAATCATGTTCAGAATTTTCCTCCAGTCTCTCATGCCTAAACAACCCCCCACCCCCCTACCCTCCGCCCCCGTACAGTGGCCGAACACCACCCTCCCCTCCAATCGGAGTACCGCTGCTCAGCAACAAAAACCAAAAACTTGGATTAGCGCTGGCGCCTCTGAGCTGCGCAATAATGCAATCCAGAGCCGAGGTGAGGTTGGAGTGGGGGGGGGGGTGGAGGTTGGGACACACTGACATACACATGTGCTTACAGTATCTGGACATTAAATTAAACTGTTCACTGATTGCTAAAATATACAAAGGAGCAGATTTACATTAACTTATTAGCAAAAAGGGATGTTTTGGTCCCCCACACACACACACACACACACACATACTGGATCTTTTTTAAACTTTACCCACCGGCTCTGGAAGTCGGCCACCATGTCTCTGCGTTCAGAAATCTTGGAGGATCCATCAAGGCGAATATAGGTGTGCTTACGATAAACCATGTACTCCTGGGATAAAGGAATGAATAGGAAAAAAAGGAAGTCATTATACCTAAAGTGTTTAGCTTCCAAACAATCTGTGTGTTTTAAAGAACAAAAGACGCTATGTAAGTGGTAGCAAATGTTTCCTGGAGCACAGATGTCACAAACGATCTAAGAGAAAGTTGCTGAGTATCCGCTGGTAACCAAAAACAACTGCGTTAGGTTTTATTTAAAGAAAATGGATCAAGTCCTGCATGTAGTTGACGAAAGCACCACGGTAGCTGGGATTCATGAGGCTGCCCTTCCTAATGTTTCTGCATTATGTCGAAAGCCAATTTCCAAAGCCACAAACTTTTGGGATCCAAACTGGTTGAAATTCAAGGCGCAAAACAGCCAAAAGCTGCTGTCGAGTCTCCGCTTGGGGAGCGGCTGTTGCAACCGTACGTTGACTTGACCAGGTTTTTAAAGACGTAGTTCAGTTTCAGCTTTTCTCCGAGAAGCAGATGAGCTTAACAAGTCTGTTTGTTAAGTTCCAAGAAAGAAGTATTGATTTTTAATGACTGAACCTTTCTGTGGTAACAACTTTTGGTCCAAAACACCCAAATCCCACATTTCTAATGTGCGTTTGCTGGAGTTGAGACCTCAACCCAATCCCAGAGAGACACTGGGAAATTCAGTCCTTGATACTCTATTCCCCCCAAAGTCTGCTTAGCTGCTCTGTGTTTGCTTGCGTGGGGTGTTAGGTTTAATGTTTTCCTTTTTTTCCTCAAGCAATGTCCTGAACTTGCAACCTTAAGTATTAAACATGTCAGTGCCCCCAAACCAAAGAACCTGTCGCAATCACTGATATTCATCACAAGTCACCTCACGCAGTAATTAGTTATGATATCAATGATATGACACCATGTTCGCTGAGACCCCTCCAAACCCCCATCAACACACATGGGGCCTCAGTCCCGACAGGGCCTGCCCTCCTCTGTCTGTCTGGCTGGGTTCCCAACTACCCATATGCTCTGAATGAAGAGTGCATTAGGGACCATTAGGCCGGAGCTCGCTTAGATGCTGCTAAACTTGCTGAATTGGGTTCTGATGACTTGCCAGCACAATGCCGCAGATATATTCTTACTCTGAATCTTTCAAATGGTCTAAGTCAGAAATTTCGACATTTCAGGAAGGGGATCGCCCAAAAATCTCCCAACCCCTGCTACTTTAATGTGATTTACTTTAAGTCTTGGCAGGACTGCAGCGCACACCGGACGTGTACAAACACTCTGAAATCTAAACCCAAACAGCTGGCAATTCTCTCCTGTAGCCAGTTTTAGTTTGTGCTAACCATAGGTGACTGTGGATCTGTAATATTTCACTCATTTTCAAGTGCAAATATTATAAATCGAGGTAGACCTTTGGGTCCATCTGAGGGGATGCATTAGCTGTCAACTGTCCATTATGAATAATACTGAGTTGGGAAAATGTGCTTTCCAGGCCCAGTCATCAGGTGATACTTTGGAGTCGAAGCAGATGGGAAAAGGGATTTGTTTTCCGTTTCCTGCCTGATACGTCTGCTTTACATGCAGAGCCGAACGCATGCACCGGTGCATCCACCTTCATGGCAGCTGACTACAGCGAATCAGATTCATTAAACCCTTCACAAAATCTCCACCTCAGTTTCTGCCAGAGGCAAAAAGAAGCCAGTGACCTGGCGGTCGGGCTCAACTCTTGGCTGCGGCAGAAGAAAGCAAACGGCGTTATTTCTTTTCTCCGGGCCGTCCTGATGTCAATCATCCGTCACCCAAAGGCGTGATGTCACCAGAAGAACCGGCAGCTGACGGGCGGCGAAAACTCTGGCGCTAATGATGGAGATTAACATCAGCCCCTCTTTCACTGTCTCTTAGTCAAAGTCTCATTTTCAGGAAATCAACTCCATCTGCGGGAGTTTTTTTTCTTTTCTTTTTTCTTTTGGGGGAAACTAAACCCAGGTTGGGTGAATGTATGATGTAATTTCATTAGGGGAGGAGATGCAGTCACATACCCCTACACCCTCGCTCCCTTCCAGTCAATTATGAGGCCACTCGTAAACAATGACCTCTCTGATACACAAGGCGCAGTCAAATGGCCTCATTAGGTGAAGAGATCATGGTGCAAAAGGACAACTATAAGTGGCCAGAGAGGAATATTAAAACCGAATGGCCTGTCACCATTGGAGTTCTTGCCCCTGCTGTCTTTCTAAGGCCTTGAACACAAGGCATTCCCACTGTTTTCCAGACACACAGGAAGACAGTCCTTAACCACCTGGGTCGAGTCCATCTGCCATCAAAAGATTTGGCTGTGAAAACAGCACCGCGCTGTGTGAAAGGGGAAGGAATTCCCAATGACATCATTCCAGAGGCTTTTGGCTCCACAGAGATGTTTACAGCAAATATGGAGGCAACAATAGAGTGCTGCCTCGAGACTGTTGGCGCACAATTATCATCAAAACTTTTTTGCACGGTTTCAAACAGAGGGAGTGGATCCCCCTATTTCATCTTTGATTTAAGTTGAACCCTGACAGCCTCTGTCCTGCAATCAGACTCCATCTAACCAGAGGCTGAAAACAAGGAGAAGGAGAAATAACAAACAAACCTTTTGACTAATTTTTTTTCAAATAAAATCTTAAGAGCTCTCGATAAAAAAAAAAGATTAGAAAATAGCATAACTGCACTGACTATGCGCCCAAATAAGCGGCTCATGGTACAAAACCCAAGCAGATAAAATTACTAAGAGAAACTGTTGACCCTAGTCACCCTTTTTCTAGTCTTGACCTCAGTATGGGGAAAGCATGTAAGTATGTTCATATCTTCATTTGTGCGTCCTTTTGTCTTCAGTCTTTGCCTTTTCTTCCTTTATCCTCAATCCCCTTGCCACTCCTATCGCCTCCTCTACCCTCCACCTCCTCTCGTTCGTCGTTCCCTCCATCTGGCTGCCTCAGCCGCAGATGAGACCCCTTTAATTAGCCCTGACCTGTTAATTAAGCATCTAATGGTTGCGCTAACGAGGGACCGGCTGGCTCGTTACAGGTACTAGAGCACAATACCCAAACCAGAGGGAGTGGACTTGGATAAACACCTTATCAGAAAGCTGATGTATGACAATATATAAACAAGCCCTGCTGTACAAACTGTGGGGGTGTGATCAGAAACAGCTGAGCTCTTAAAAGAAGAAAAATCACGAATAAGATATGAGACATGCCTGTGCCAATGTGAACGTGTGTGTTTGTACCTCAAGCAGGTCTATCATGCGCGTCATCTGGGAGTAGATGAGGACTCTGTGTCCCTGACCCTTCAGCCGATTCAACAGGATGTCCAGCTTGTGGAGCTTACCGCTCTCTGTGATCAGGCTCTCCTTATCTGAAAGAAAAGGTCAATAATTCAATCCGAAAAACCATTGTCACACACACAGTTTAAATGTGTATTTGTGGTTTTAACTGAAAATGTCATGTTTACACAAAGGAAAAACCAAAGCTGGTGAGGCTGCATTTCTTGCTTCTTTGTGAGTTAAGAATACTACTATAAGGAAACACGTATGCTCACTAGGAAATACAGAAAGCAGCCCAATAAATTTAATAATCATCTCTTACGAAATAAATTAAACTCCCTGATAAGATTATTACTAAAGTGGATCAGCCTGGGGATTTATCCTCCTAAATGTACCCCTGATCTGCTGGTTGTTTAAAGTAAGCGTGCTGCCCTTACTGACCCAGAGCAGAGAGAGGGTGAACATCCGAGAGAGAGAGAAAGACAGAAAGAGAAACTGTGAGAAAAAATGTACACTCCTTTTCACACACAGGCACAAAAGATGAACAAATAGGCCTGTTTTTCCTTTTTTACAGCTGACACTGCATCAGGTTTTCTGTGGCCTTCCCATGAATGACCAACGAGAGGAGTTTAGGGGGCAACCCTGACTCTGGGTCTGTGGCTGAAGCGGTTTTCTGAAAGTACGGCTGATGTGGATCTAACATCATCTGTCACAATGGTAGAATAAGGAAGAAAGACGTGGCTACCATCGACCCAGTGACAGGCACACTGTGGAGTTTGACCAGGAGGTCATGGCCCTGAGTGGGAAGAACCTCGGGCCAGGGTCAGGTGACAGGGTCGGGCCAGGGTTACCAGAGAGTCCCCGTGGGAGAGGCCGTCTTGGCCATCTTGCACTCGAGTTGGACACTTACTCACGAGGCCTTTTGTGCAGTGAAAACCTGCGCTGATAAATATTTCCCAGTCTTATTTCCTTGCTTTGTGAATGTAGCGAAACCAAGCACGTTAAAATCATGTTTCATTCATTCAAAACACATGCCCTGAAAATGTAAACTGGAGCTGCGGCGATGCATTCATGTGACAACGTCCTGTCACATATTTGTAAAATACTCCTATAAAATAAACATCTGCACTACAATGCCCTTGATAATCCAATGAGACACCAATGTAAATGGGTCTCTCTTGACTTTTAAGCAGCATTATTGTATGCTAATCTGTACTTGGACTGAACCCTGACCTATGACCTCATCGCTATAGTCCCCTAAACAAGGTCAGGTCCTATAGAGGTGTTAAAGAGGAACTAATAGAAGAGATGAATGGGCAAAATACTCTGGGGAGGTACCGACGAGCTCTCTGACAGGTCACTGTGGAGTGATGTTAGCCTGTCAAATGCTTTCAGTCCCAGACACACACACACACAGACACACACACACAAGCTCCTTAAAAACTGGATTAGCTCTGACTTTAACTTCACTTGTTATCCCTGTGACAGCTGATGTGGGGCAGGTGAATGGAGCCTTTAAAATTGTATTGCACTCCCCAATGAATAAACAAAATCAATTTAAACTAAGGCTGTCCTTTGTAATCTCATGTGATAAGACAAAGTGTTTGTAATGTGGGAAAAGTGGGTTACGCTCTACAAACCAAAAATTGTATGCAACATTTAAAAAAACTGGTGATGGACAAAGAGACAGAAAACAGTTTAATGACTATAATGAAAACTTATCATTCCACTAATAACAAGAGACAGCAAACTAAATGTAAAGCAGATCTGGCGCACTATTAGATTTGCTCTTTGGCACGCAATTACTCATCGCTCATGCTAAAAAACTTTGTTTGTTCCAAGAGGCCAATGCACTACTCGCCGTAGTATCTTTCTATCCAACAAATCTGGGGATCAAGAAAGGGAATGACCTGGAAAATAAATAGGATGAGGAGGAGAAAAGAGCCAGATATATAGCAGATTACACAGGCAGGAAAAGGGGGCCAGACGGAGTGAGAAGGGGGTCTGCGGTGGCTCCGGCTGCAGGGAGGCAGTATTAAGAGCGGTGGTGGTGGCGGTGATGTCGTGGTTTAGATCAGACAGGGCCTCCTGACCGCAGGTGCCAGGCTAACCATGGTCGCTGCTCAGTCAAGGGCACCCGCTAACCCTGCGGACCGCGCCGACAGGCACCCAGCTGCAAACCACGGCTTGGCAGAAACGCAAATGCTCATATAAGGCAATGCCGCTCAGCCCACTGCCATTCATCTGTTTCTGTTTAGCAGATTATATTTAAGCCTCTGGACTCCCATGTCATGCTTTAAGATGGGTTAAAGCCCTTATCTGAGTACTTTAGTGGCTGAGCGCTACATGGATTCAAACTTATATTGGAATGGTGTAACCCATTAAATGGAAAATTCTATACAATAAGCTGTTGGACGCAATCATTGCTGTAAAAGGAGGTAAACAAGTCCATTCTGTTTATGCCCGGACTATGTGGGATTCACTGCTCCGCTCTTTGAAAAAACATCCATCAGGTTTGGACTTCACAGGTGACATTATGTTCACATCATTTTAGATACTCCTTGTGTGATCAATAGGAACATGGAAATTATGAGGAAAGTATGAAGCAAATCAAAATTGTAACATACTGTGTTATTAATTCAAAACAAGACTGAAAAAAATTAAAAAAACGCCCCCGCAACCATCCAGACTCCCCAAAGCTCAGCAATGTGCGGCTTAAAGGGAGAGGTGGCTGAGTTCAACAGCATTCGGTGATTTGTGCACTCTGAATGCTGCTGCCATATACCCTAAAGAGAGGCCAAGAAACTGAATAATCACAATTCGGGAGGGCTTTGGTGGTCCGTGTCATTCCAAAGTAACACTTATGGCTTACATTATGAGCTACATGTGGCTGCAGAAATGAATGGCCACTGCACTCAAAAGTGAGCGCACTAAATGTAGAAACGAGTGTGTAAAATGGATTTGAAGAGGCTCGGAGGGACTGGAACCGAACAGCTCCATACGTTTTTTGGACTGAAACGGTCTTTTGTGATGAAAAAAAAAAAAAGAAAAGAGCTCACACTGTGGAGGCGTCATTAAGCAGCCGATGGTGAAAGGAGGGCGCATGGCTCCCTTTTGATCAAATTCTGGTTTAAACGCCCTCAGAGGGACACAAAACTGCTATGGAAAAATCACTGAGACAAGGACTGTGTTGAGACCGCACCCCGAAAACACGGCCGACTCGCAGGCAGTGTCACACCGATCTGCCGTTGCTATGGATACGCATATCAAGCTTCACCACCTGCCCCGTCCCCCTTTCACAGCGTTCCCCCCCTCCAGTGGTACTCACCCAGCCAGCCCCCCTCCTCTCCTGCTGGCAGATTAAACCCCCCCCCCCCCCCCCAAACCCCACCTCCTTTCTGCCAGATCCGCTACACCCTCCAGCACCCCTTCCAACCCCCCCGGTGTCTGTCCCCTGATATTGTAATTCAATCCCTGTAGGGCCAGAGCCAGGGGCCTGACATGGTCCTGACCCAATTAGAGGCGTGCTGCCAGCTAATTAACCCTAACCCAAGCCTGGTGCCTGGCGCCTGATACTCCCCAACCAAGCGCAGCGCTAATTTCATTAATAAGCCGCTACAGTCCCCAGCCCTGTCCGGTCCCCAGCCCTGTCCGGTCCACTTCTGCTGCCAAAGCCAAAAAACTAAAAGAAAAAAACCCAGCGAGGCAAGGCAGATGCGGCATAAAGGAGAGCGGAACAGCGAGAGCAAGATGGATGGGCGGTTATGTGAGAAACAGAGACAGATGGGGGGCCACAGAGCAGGTCGAAGCAACGATCGAAGCAGGCATCAGCTTCTCACTGTATAATGATACATTACACGCTGCAATCAATAAGTCAATGGGGAACACTTGTTCATCTCTGCTGAAGAGGGAAATATTAGCCTGACACTACTTTGCTGCTTCAGTGCATATTGACCCGAATCACATCTAAACTTAATTTTGGAACAGCAACAGCATCAGGATGGTTAAAAGCCAGATGCCAGTGGGAGGTTTTTTACTTTTTTTGAGGCTGGTAGTTAAGCTAACCATTGGGGGGGGGTTGTAAATAATCAAATTAATACATACAATAAGTCAATTTAATTTGAAAAGTCTCCTCAGGACTTTGAGAGGCTTTACGGATGCAAGCCAAAACACTGTCTGAATCTCAGGAGATCTTCTCTAGTTTTTTTTTTTTTTCAGAAGCCTTTCCGCCAGAGAAGAGACAGACAGTCTGATAAGGAGTAAAAGTTTGGTCGGGGAGCCTCACCACACACCACAGCGACCCAATGCAAACTCTTTCATTAGCATTGGCCTCTACAGACCCGACACACACCACAGAGGAAAGCTTGCTGGATCACAAACCAGTGGAGCGGATATTACTCAGGCTTTAGGAATAATGCAGCTAATGTCTCCCCCTTCAGTCCGTTATGGGTTTCTAAGTCTGAACAGTTTTAACGAATTTGTTTTTTTTCCCTTCTTGTGGTCACATTCATAGCTGTAAATTTAGACGAGGATATCGCCGTCCCTTTACACACTTGGCTGGCTGTTTTGTTTTGTTTTTGCTGGTGGAAAAAAAGGAAAGAAAGAAAAAGCCAAATACCACAGACGGTTGGCGGTGCCAGTTTCATGCGGCTGGAGAGGGGCAGAGTCAGACGGGTGATGTGGTGAGGCTGGCCGGCTGTGTTGTTTTGTGCCTGTCTATCAGAGGGCCGGGGAAGCTTCCTGCCATTTTGCTGGGGAGCAGGGTTTCTTTGAAGGGACAGGAAGGCAGAACTGCATTTCCCACAGTCTAATGTGAGCTGCGGGGCCGGGACTGACATGCCTCTCTCCCCCTCTTGGTCTGATTGATACGCAGACTGAACACGCAAATATGATTTCTAGTGAATTTACAGAAAAGGTTAAAAAAAAGGGAGCTGCTCAGCCCAGGAATACTTTGCTCTTTAACAAATCTTTGGCTGTGGTCACAGTCAAATCACAGTTCACAATAAAGCTGGAAAAAGACTCAGGAGCTGGTTTCTAAAGCGAGAAGCCCATCATTTTGTGGAGAGGTTCCTTCTAATCACCATGAGATGGAGGCCACACAGAAAGCAAGGAAAGTTTTTTCCTGCTGTGATGTTCTGTGAAAAAGCCTTGTTTCTCTCTGACATTTGCTTTCGTACGAACGTTAAAGCAATGCAGGTGTCAACATGAGCAAGGTTTTCAGGGACCAAAAAGAGTGGCGAAGCAAACGAACATGACCGCATCTCTAGTTAGGTCGGGAAATATTTGCCCGCTTGCACAAAAAATTGTGATTTTAGGCATTTGACATTAAATGAAGGAGCTCAAATATATCAGGGGTTTAAAATGAGGATGTTGGGAGGAAGAGGGTTGAGAAATAACCGCTCTTGCATAGGATGAACTCTATGTTTCTTACTATGCTCAAACATAATTGGGGCTGAGTCATTGGAAGCCATAATTTGGGATTTGGAGCATCTAAGATGGGTTTTTCTTCCCATCTTTCATGTTTGGTTAGTCAGGATACTGCTGTTTAAGTAGTTTTTTTTTTAAAACAAGCACGCGATTTCCTGCATACTGTCTGGCTGAACTTTTATCTCCATCTGTTCAGCCTTCGTTAGCTATTTTTGGGCAAATGCGATAGTGTCCTTCCGATTTGGGAAACCTGTGGTGAATCTGCTGCATTTGTCATCATGAGAACGTCTCTCGACAGAAAACTTGGGTAATGATACGTCTACCTCCTGGAGAGTCTTCTTCCCTCGGCTGCGTGTTGGAAAGATGTTTTTCTTTACTGTGGAGAGGATCCCGTGATCATCCACCACTGCCGTCTTTCAAGAACCTTCTATGTGGTGGATGTGTTGGGTTTTGGAGTCTGAGGATGACCCGTCTCAGCTGAGCTCCCCTAAGGCTGCACCATTCGGGCTCACCACAAAACATTCTTCTATGGCTCAGAATGGCCGTCTGTATGGGTCACAATATCCGAAAAGCATCTTCCTTTTTCAGAATTCTTAACATAATTTAGGTCATTTGTTCTTTTGCTTTTTTTTTTTTAAAGCAACACATCTTTCCTTTTGGGAAATCCTGTCCACACAATAACATTTAAAAACAAACAAAATCTGTGGCCCAAAACATTACAGCTTCAATTGTCCCCCCCCCTCCGTTGCCTGATTCCTAATAAGTCCTCTGATTAGATTCCACCGTCGATATCAGTGGGCAGCGCTACTCACGCCATGGCGCTCGAACAAACAGTTATTCAGCTCTGCCATTTGTTCCTAAGGTGTGGGGCTGGGAGCATGGAGGAGCAGGAGGGTGGGAAACTTCAACTGAGCTACTGTACATATCTGAGCCTTGATGTGGCAACAATGCGTTCAGCGCAGGACGGGTGCCGGAGTGTTGGGTCACTTCCTTCCTATTGAGGCTGAGAAAGAAGTGGGAGGCCAGACGGGCTGCGAGGCTGCAGCCAGATACTGATTTCTGAGCATGGTGCTGTCCGTTAGAAAGAGAGGCAGGGGTAAGCCCATCCGCGGTTTGTGTGCAACGCCAGCCGGCGTGGGAGAGTGAGCGCTCTGAGCCGAGAGACACCTCAGGCCCCGTGCGAGCATTTCACAATTCCCTGAATGGGCCTCGATGGCACACAAACAACACACTTGTACACACTCACTTGCACACAGACAGACCATCTATTAGTGTTACCTAACTGAGCACTTGAACAATGAGCAGTGGCTAAACTTCCTCGCTTTGTCTGCCCGCGTATAACTTCACAAGAACTTTCAGACTGTTCTCACACAGACACACAAACACTTGTTTTGTTTCTCACTTTTACACACAAGTGCTCTCGCCAGTACATGCGTGCGCAGATGGGTAAAAGTAAAGGAAGAAGCGGCGCTGGGCCCACTCTGATAAGACAAAAAGAACCTGGACTAAATCAGATGATCATTAATTACCTATGATGCCAGTCGACAGCCCCTTATAAAGGTGCCAAAGGTCATGAAAGGCCTGCACGGGCTTTGCAGCTGAGGACGTGCACATCAATTTCCAGCGAGAAAAAGAAAAAAGAGTGCAGTCATCAGAATCCACGACATCGACTGCTTTATCAGAGCGGGAGAGGCAGAGCGGCTCAGTGAGAACGGACGTGTTGTCTGTAAAAAGGCGGCAGCCTCGCTGACCCTGGACATCCATCAATCACCTGAATCCTGGCAGAAAATCACCTTCCACTTCACTTCAGCTGACCTTTTCCCCCTGACAAACCGAGCTGCTCTGATAAAGCGCCGGAGAGCCAGGAATTGGCTGGAAAGCCCGAAACACCGACACAATCCTGTACTTGCATCTCAGTGGGAAATAACCTGAGTGTGTTTATGAGAGTGAACTTCACCAGAAGCCCTTTATCTCAGCAGTTAGCGGTAGATTGTAAGGGGTCATGTGTGCCTCCACCCCGCTGACACCGGACAGCCCGCTGCGGATTCTCCCACGGGCCTCCATTTATCCTTCACTACCAAACTATACACCTGCCCTGGATGAAATTCGTTTAAAAAGACAAAAAAAAAAAGATTAAAGGGTAACTCTGGCCATACCAGGTATACGTATGAAGGACCATCCATGGCGAGGGTAAAGGGCCATCACGCCCCCGGGGCTTCCTGGGTGGAAGGTGTTTGCCCTGGCACACCACTCTGATGCCAGTTCAGGGGAGCCGTACAGAAAGCACTGTCTGAAGATCTTGCCCCCTCCGCCGCGCGTCTCCCGCCATTCGTACTCGGCGCTTCGGTCGTCACAATAACGCTCCATGGGAACTGCTGTCACCTAGGAAACGGAGGATCATTCACTGCTTGTTTTCATAGGCAGGGCTTTTTTTCTTACATTTCAAGACAGAAATCTGTACATATCAGCTAGCGTTTCAAACATTTGCTTTGTGTGATGACAGTAAGAACCAGTGAAGGCTCTGTGCCGTGAGGCTAATGGTGGCCGCTACATGCGGGCTGGTTTCACTAAATCAGCATTTCTCCACATCCGCGTGTGTGTGTTTCTCGGGGGTGGGCGAGAGGAAGCTTAACAACTGGTGAACAACCAGTGCAAAGAGCTCTATTTTAGAGGCTGTATTTGTTTTGAGTGCAGCTGGAAGGCACTGTGGTCACCCTAACACCCCCAGCCCAGCATTTCACAGATAAGAGCTTTTCATTGTTAAAACCAACAAAAGCAAGGATCACAGCGCTTCCCTTTTTGCTTCCATGACCACCCAAAATGCGGTCAGACGGACCACACTGACTGACCACACAAGCACATGGAGGATGTACGGGGGCCGTGTTCCCCGAACCCTTTGGACGTGCCGTGCAGTTTACCTTGGGTGTGGCGGCGAGCAGGAACTTGGGTGGCAGTGTGGGCTGGCAGGGCCGGAGCGTGAAGGTGGCACACTTCCTGCTGTGGATCTTCACATCCGCGTGTCCCATCATGCCAGGTCTCAGTGCTGTGAACACCAAATCCTAGCAAACACAGGCACAAACAGGCAGCGATATCAGTTTTATTGATGACTGCTTCATGAGCTTGTCTCCCCTTCCCCAAACCTGCACCTCATGAGTGATCATCTAGAGGCTTCAACGGAGGGCAGCCATGTGCAGGTTAATTGTGGCTCATGGTGGTCAAACAGTGCCATCTAATGGCAGACCTATAAACACTAAATGGGTTGATATTGCAGGGTTTTTGACATGAGCGGTGCTACAGTTAGAATTTTGTTTTGTTTTTTAACCCCACATATGGCTCAGATGGATTACTGTGCAGCACGCTGTGCCAGCCCAGAACAGCTTAAAAAGAAAAAATAGAAGCTGAAAGAAGTCAGAGCAAACTGTGGGAGTGAGTGATTTCTATCAGCTGGAGTGGGAGGCTGGGGTCGGCACAGCGCACACAGGCGACCGGCCCCGCAGGTGTCCACAAGATTCAGCTTCTCGCTCATATTTGAGCACGCTTCCCATGTTTTTCATCTGGTCCTTGAGCTGCTCCAGCTCTGAAGGAGGGGTGGAGGGGCTAAGAATCAAGGCAGCTGCATAAGTCAAATTCATGAGGCCAGCAAAGGAAGAAAAGGATGGAGTTACCCAAACAGAATATTTTCCACCCAAGAGTGTTTACATAGAACTAATGGAGGGTGGTCATGTGACACAAATCTGTCCGTGCTTAACTGTAAGAAAGAATTTGATCAGATGTGTTTTAATGATTTTGAGCCAAACAATAACTGAAACCCTCTTGCAGCGATGACCAATAAAACAGATGTGTTTTTCCAGGTGACCTGTAAATGTGAACTGGCAGCTAGGTTATTACAGGCAAAGCACAAAAAGATTCCATATTGGCAAATAACAATGAAAAGAACAGAGAATTGGTGTTGTTTTTTATCGAATTCTGTGGCTCTTAGCTGCAGAAATAGATTAAAAAACGTATCTGAAACCCTTTTTGATGTAGCTGAAACAGGCAGATTAAATCCATTCCCACTGCCTGTAGTGGCGCTTTTAGCCTTGAGGATCTTTATAATAACATATATTGAGACAACTCAAACATTTGCCAACTACCCATTTCTCAAGCAAAATGCCAGTGAGCTTCAAGAACATCAAAGCACGGTGCAAAATTCTGAATCAATTACAGTGCTTTGTTTATTAACTGGACTGTGAAAGTCAGCCCACACAGTGGGATTGACTGCAAGCCGTTTAGAGGCATGAGAAACCGTGGCTCTGTGGGCATGTTTACATTGATCATGGGTAAAATAAGAGTAAAATAATGCATTTTGAATCACTGTACTTTAAGCCAGAGAGCTGTTCATCGTGCTATAACATGTGTGCAGTTGGGGGGGGGAACAACTGTAGCACAAAAACACTAAATACTGAATGGAGAAGAAATTGTGTGACTTGACAGATCCCCCACCCCCAAATAAAATGATGGAAAGTAAAGCCTTTTTTTTTTTTAAGTCGAATTAAGAGAAGACAGATGTGTTTAATAACTACCGAGGCTTCCTTTTGTGACCCGCTTTAGAGCGAAGACAAAATGCTCCTCTGCACAGACACAGATTCAGGGAGATAATTCAGCACTATTAGCGGCAATGGGTTGCAAAGGGATTAGGTTCCACGCTGTATCCCAGAGGAGGGAGAGGAAGCCGGGGCCAGAGAGCACTGTGTGTGGCCAAACTCTGACGGCTGCTCTGGGGGGAAACTGCGGTATCATGGGCAGCACATGCCTCCCTGCTGGTGTTTCACTTCTCTGTAACGCATTAGCGCATGCTGCAGATGGCTGCGCAGGGTGTTCTGGTGCGGAGCCGAACGTTTCTCACCTGCAGGACAGGACTGGTGTGCGTGTTGGGGAAGGCCATGGGCCTGTTAAGCCACAGAATCAAGTCTTTGTGAGACAGACACTTGATCTTGGGCGGCTGCTTCTCTTGGTTTCCATCATGGACTCCGGCATCTTTCTGGCCCTTTTCCTCATGGCCAAACAGGCGTTGAAAGTGGAGCCGGTATGCAGCTTTCAGGGACAGAAAAAGGGCTAACCATCTGTGAAACAAGATCGATTGCAGAAGTCAGGAAATAGAAACTCAAACATCAGAGAAGACGCTTCTCACTAACTCTGAAATAAAGTTTTTATTGCAAAGGCATATAATAACTTGTGTTAGTATTATCTGTTTCTATTTTTTACTTATTTTATACAACATACAGATGAAGACACCCACCTTACTAAGGTGCCTTGTAACATCAAATTGGACATTTCTGCTGGCGACACGTCGATAAAGCGCAAGAAGGAGAAGCAGCTTCCTTTGTCATCACCTAAAACATTCAAAAGCCAGCATGGAAAAAAGAATATGAAACTACTCCGCGAAAGACGACCAAAAAAACAGACCACAAATGGGGGAAAAAGCCGAGCTCAGGAAGAGGGAAACTCTGGTGATACCAATGTATGATGGTCAAATCATGAAATTGGAGCAATCAAAAGATCGACATGTGCTCACCGTTTCTGTGAAAGAGAGACTGCTGGATGTGATTTGGGGAGAAGGGAGACATGAGCGCCCGCAGTAATCTGAAGAAGATGTGGAGAGACAGACCAGGTTACGGCCCCAAAATGTAACAGACAGGACAGGAGACTGAAACTGGGATGATAGTCTGATCTCAGCTGCAAAACCGCAAACATCCAATGGTTAGCTCTAATTGGAATAATAGCTTTTTGCAAGCTCCAAAGAAAATCAGCAAATGTCCACAAGGACAAAGATTTGATGGAGGAAAAAAAGAAAAGTCATGCCGTGTTTCCAAACTCATTTCATATTTGAACCACAACTTACTCAAACAATATCAGCACAGCTGCTTTAAACGGATTAAGGAGGCATTTGTGAAGATCAAGTGTTTCTGTGTGTTTCAGTCTGGAACAACCTACTTGTTCTTGGCCTGGCTGTGAGCACTGATGAGGCCATGGCGGTACAGGAACTTTGACATGATGTAAGGCTTGAGGGACATGTGGAAAGGAGAGCGGGTTTCCTGGCGCTCAAACAGGTCGGGGTGGTTGCAAACCTGAGCACCAAAGCCGGACACTGTTAGAGATTCAGCTGCTAAAATTCAATGAAAGATAAATATCTGCTGAAGCTTCTACCTTCCTGAACTGCATGACCAGGTTCATGAGGGAGGAGGTGGTGCTGTGGGACTGCTGGGCGGTGCCCATGGAGGACTGAAGCAGGTCCTCGATAGAGATCTTGTTCCGCAGCGCCTGGTAGAGCAACCGCTGTCGGGATGTCAGCTGACAGTAGCTAAGGATTTCAATCTGTAGACGTAAAGAGGAGTGACTCCATGACTGTCGTGTTCTCACACAGACATCAACAGCATTTGTTAAATATAAACGTTAATCACATTGAATATGCAGGGTCTCTTCGAAATTATTATCTTTAACTTCCAGGACTTTCCTGAACTGCAGTAATGAATTGCAGGATGAAAATGAAAATAAATGAAAATATTGATCTATTCTCTTTCTATCCTGTTCTGCTTTCTTCACTGTTTGTTAACCCTGACTATAATATCCCACTTTAATAAGGCAGAAACACTGAAGAGCAGCAGCCCATACAATCCAAATCAACTGTGAAATGTGTGTGTGAAGCGGGTTAGCACTGGGTATGAACAAGGCTAAACAAGACAAAGCAAATGAGTGTGAAGAAGCAGAGGAAGTGGGCTGGCAGGATAACATGTGGGTGCAGGGGAAAGGGAAAAAGACAGATGTGGGGGAGCGCTGAACTCTGCCATTCCTCTGCCTCCACACATCCAGACTCCCACAGTGTATGAGCGAGTGTGTGCGTGGCGGCTGTGACAGCAGCAGACCCCCGGCCCAACATCTGTCAGGATGATCTGCCAGCACAAGCATCACTCACAGGCTTATTGCAACACTTTCAGTGTCAGTGAGGTGAGCAAGGAGAAACAGGGAGAGGGAATGCAGCTTTAATGGAAGCTGAGGGGGAAAAAAGCCCTGATTTACATTAAGATAATAGCTCTTTTATAACTACGGGCTATTAGATCAAACTAATTTCATCTATATTACATTCGTAATAATTACGCTTCAATTAATACAACCCAGAAAGTTGCTGCTCTACCTTGTCTGAGAGCTCGTTTTCCACATCCTTCTTGATTCTGCGCAGCATGAAGGGCTTGAGGATCATGTGGAGTCTGGAAAGCTGATCTAAATAAGTAAAAACACAAAACAAAAAAATAACAATACATCGTGTTCAGCTACAAAACATATTGCGATTAAACATCGCTGTCGGTCACAGATGTAAAAAATATACAAATCAAGGGTTGTCGACTAGAAAAACTGGGGGAAAACATTCAGCAGGCAGCGGAGGGAACTCTTCGGTTGAACTCACTCTCGTCGATGGCAGACTTGTTTTCGGCGTGGCTCTCGATGTCCTTGGAGAACCACTCGTTAAACTCTTCATGGGAATCAAACAGCGTGGGCATGATGAAGTGCAGCAGGGCCCACAGCTGAGAGACGGCAACAACATTCAGCTGTTGGCAGCCGGGATTTGCGCATATACATACATATACACACACAGACACACACACACACACACACAGCGCTCACCTCGGCCATGGTGTTCTGGATGGGCGTCCCGGTCAGCAGGAGTCTGTTTCGACACTGGAACTGCAGGAGGATTTTCCACCGAACACTGAAAGAAGGCACAAAGTGAGGCCACAAACATTTATCACCCCTATCGAATACTTCTAGCAAAGTAATCCCAAAATTTATTAGGAACGTGTGAAAGGGGCCTTTGCATGTTTTCAAGATGAAAATGCTTTTTAAATGATTATGTCGATTTTGGCCTGTCTCCAAAAGCAACTAAGAAATGACACAGTTGTCTAGCTGCAGAGGCAGACTAAAGGTTTCCATCCTTTTTTTTTTACACAAATCTAAGAACTGTATAACTTTTCCACAATATAACTGATTTATTGCCAGCGCGGTTCACTTTACATATCCAATAACATTGTTTCACAGTAGGAGCTACTGGAGGCCGCCCATACGCAGGTTAGGTGCCATACCGAGGCTTATTATGATTTCTATTCTTTCTTGGGTAAGACTTTGTTTGAACTGTTTCAAATTGAGGTTAGGAGAAGAGTCAGTCATTATTGATCTGTGTGACAGCGGCAGTATGAGTCATGAATAAAAATGAAAAATATTTATTTCAGTGCATGGACGTTTTGTGTCTTTACAGACCCCCTCCCTCATGTTTCTGCTTTACCTGGTGCTGCTTTTCAGCGCCTGCGCCTCATCCAGAACCATGTACTGCCACTTGACCCGCTGAAAGTACTTGACATCTTGGACAACTAACTGGTAGCTGGTGATTACCACGTGGAAGGGTGCGTTTTGCGTGTAAAGGGTTTTCTATGCAAAAAAAACAAAACAACAAAAACTAAAGTTAAGGACAGAGCGGATTATAGACAAAAAAACGGAACTAAATAAGGCAGATGTTGCGGATCAAACAGTAGTGCATTCTCATATTTACCTGACTCCAAAACTTTCGGATCACTTTCCGATCATGCGGGTTCCCCCAGTACGGTAACACCTGATGGGCAAGTCAGTAACGTTACAGAATAGGGTTAAAAATGGGTTTACTGAAGTCATCATCCCCACACAGCGCCACCGACCAGCAGGAGGAAAAACAGACCAGCGCTGAGGTTCTCAGCGTGAACAGCATGGAATAGCATCACGTACCAATCACTTCACTGCTCTCTGATGTGGAATGAGGCGTAAAAAACAAAAATCTACCAGACATTAATATATCTCTCGACACATGCTAGCATTCCATTGTTTTTGGTCAGTCTTGTTTTGAGTGCTCAGGAAGCTTATCGTCAAATTGTGTAATAGACTCTTTTCACACCTCATTAGCAAAACAAACTGGGACTGATTTATTTCCAAACTAGCTGAGAAAGTGGACGTAGTTGAGTGCTGAGCACAACAAACACTAAAGTGTATGTTGACGTGTGCATTCGAGCATGGCTAGCATGCTGATGTGCCCGATAAATGATTGGTGGCTAACACAAAGCCTGTCGTATGCTAGTTAGCAGATGCACACAAGATTTTGAGGAAAGACGTAAAAAAAAAGATTTTTTTTTTAAAGTGGAGCTTGTGTATCAAATATATGCTGCAATACTGCCCCCTAATGGATAGATTTCTGGAGTAAAACAGCCCTGGAATAAGTTTAAGACAGCAAAAGAGGAAAAAGTGAGGAGAAGATTGCTTTATGTGCGAGTGGAGTCCCTTTCCCCACTCACCCAGCAGGGTAAGGGACCCTCACCTTGAATTTGGGCACAAAGCGGGTGAACTCTTGATGCCAGTTGTTGAGCGTGGACGCCGGAGAGATTATCAGGAACGGGCCCCAGATGTTGTCACGCTGCGTAGGAACAATAGAAGAGAGCGAACCCTCAGCCAGTGGCTTTGAACAACGTCTTTGTTCATACACTTGTGAGCAGCACCCAACAACAGTAAGCCGCAGAAGAACATGAGCATGCATCTTTCTGTCAGCTATGCTGAACTGAAAAGCTCACAATTCCACTTATTCCACCCTGCGCAGTTAAGAAACCAAAAGATCTACAAATTTGGGACACCAGCTTTTCACGTTAATGAAATTTGTCATATTGCTCATGCAGTAAAAAAAAAATTTGCCACTTGCAAAAAAAACAGTGACTTTTGAAAGGATGCAGGTGCGCAGAGAAGCTGCCTAGTAGATGTTTTCATGAGTCAAACACGATAGCAGAGACGAGTGAAAGCTCCACTAAGTTTAGGAGAAGAGCGGCGGATGAAGCCCCTTTGACCCGGCCCTC
Organism: Menidia menidia; assembly: GCA_907169785.1. NCBI lineage: Eukaryota > Metazoa > Chordata > Actinopteri > Atheriniformes > Atherinopsidae > Menidia > Menidia menidia. The sequence continues at coordinate 6,344,696 of CAJRST010012224.1, read as the reverse complement.
CATCTCACCTCTGCTAAGTGGGCCAACAGGGCGATACTCTGAACTGTCTTCCCCAGGCCCATTTCATCAGCCAAGATTCCATTAATTCCCTGTAGAAATGAGAAGAAAACAAAGTAAGTGATTCCATGTGGATGAATAGTCACAAACGCTCTATGTGATGTGTTTTGACCCACTCTTAACACGGACCTCAGGACCTTTTCCCCACACATTCATTCCATAACCAAAACACGAGCTTTTTCTGCAATGCCATCCACTAAAACCACTAAAACAAAACAAACTCTCCCCATTTCAGAGCCACGCATATGTGCACCTGTTCGTAGAGGTTGGCCAGCCAGTTCATGCCTTTCAGTTGGTAGCCCTTCAGCTTTCCGTTGAAGATGGTGGGCTGGGGAATGTCGTCTCCTGCTTGGATGGAGGGGTTGGAGAGGCTGTAGCTTTCTCCGAACCCGGAGCCGGCGCCCGAGGACAAACCTACGGCTGCGTGGAGGGAGGCGCTGCGGCTGTCTTTGGCCTCTTCATCGAACATCCGCGTCTACGGAGGAAAAAGAAGATGTGGCGGTCAGCCAAGTTCAGCAGGGTTTGTGAGCTGAAAGGATGCGTCTTTTGTCAGCTTACTTTCTCTTGGTGGATCTGATAAGCCTCTTTGGCATTCCTCAGGGCCTGCGACTTGTAGTATTCACTATCTGTAAACACATAGAATCTTTTTGTTGACATTTGTTGGCTGGATGCAACAAAAAGATTTTTTTCAAAAATATTACAGCATGTGGACTGAATTAAGTTAGGATACGGGCCTGCTGTTGGAGGCTAGGCCAACGGCTCCTTGAAGAGAACAAGATTGAACAAATGTCAGTCATTAACACCAAGCTAGCTCCTGTGATCAAAGCCATACCATAGTCCTCCTGTCCCATGTTGACCATGACCCCTCCACCGATGTCTATTTGTCTCTGGGCTGCATTGTCTTCCAGCTTTCTCAGGATTTCCTCCTGAGCCGTGTCTCCTCCCGGAACCCCCACGCTGGCTTTGCCACTCATGAAATGAGCATAGAGCTCCGTCTGGGTGATGAGGAAATTCAGTTTGCGTTGCTGGCGCTTGGCCTGAGAGGGGGAGAGAGAAAGCGTGTCAGCACTGAGGTTGTTCCGAGCGTGCCACGTCTCCATAGGGAGGAACTTCCTCGTCATCCACCTCTCTCATCTCTTCGTCCAGTTTTCGCTGCTCTAATGCTTCCTTCTCCGCCCTCTTTCTGTGCTCTTTTTCCACTTTGTCGTACTTCTTCCAGTAGAGCATCATCTCCTTGGTGAGGCGCCGGGCACGGGGCAGCGTCTCTTTGCAGTTTTTCTGAGCCTGAATCGCTGCCCGTCGGACCTCGCGCATGCACTGGTGAGCCAGCTGGAGGAAGCAAATCGGGTAAAAATCTTTAAAGCACTAGGAAAAGGGACTCGACAGTGTCTGTAACGGCTCATTTGAAATTGTTCTTCACCTTTTTGGCGTTGGTCAGTAATAAGTTCTTAGCAGAAGTCTTCTGCTTGACAGACTGCAATAGAAATTATTTTAGAAAATACCACCAAACACGTGACTAAAAAACAAAGAAACACAAAAAGACTGAGTTGCCCAGTGTTTGCAGCTGGCTTTTTGTCCATTTGGTTACGCACGCTAACCTTCGGGATCTCCTTTTTGGCTATTGCGAGCCACACTTTGCGCCGGCGTGCATTCAGCTGCTCAACAGTAAGGTGCTTCTTCTTCAGCACGGGCTGCGGGGCATCATGGGAAAATTTAGCAAACACCTTAGTAATATATGGACGCTCTTCATCTAGAATTTCTCCCTCCTCCCTTTTCTTCTTCTTCTTCACCTTTTTCAGTTTGGCTGCGAAGAAAAAGACAGGACAATTAACAAAAAAAACTAATAAATGTCAACCTATTTCTCTCCATTGCTAGAATGATCTTTGCTCCTCAATGACTTACCCTTACATTTCTTTTCATCTTTAATTTTCTTTTTCTTTGGGCCCAGTAGATGACGCTGCTGCTCATAGAAAGGGTCTTGAGTCGACAGGAGTCCAGTGCTGTAGTGCTGATACTGGTAAAGCTGTACATGACGACATGTTCACGGTCAACACAACGATCTCACCAGACAGACACACCCCACCTGCGTTCCTAATGTGAGCGGGTGATGCCTTCATAGGGGACGGTGCCTGTACCTCTCGGTCAGAGTAGAACCTGCTCTGATGCTGCCTCATGTAACGGTGTAGCCTAAGCATGTCGTGCAGCTCCTCTCGAGACAAGCTGAAGCTGGCATCATCCGAGTCGGTGTCCGAGTCGGAGGTGTCGTCACTAAGCAGGATGTTCTGCAGGAGACAGAGGAAGCAGGTGACCGAGAGAGAGTGAGGGAAGACAAGCAGTGCAACATAGCTCTGATATGGCAAAAAAAAGGGGGGTACAGGGTAGCTAAGTAGCAGAAAACCTTTGTATATTATCTATCATTGGTTCGTTTATCCATGTAAATACCTTGAGCCACTTCCGGTTCTTCTTCAGTTTGGAAAAATTATAGAGGCTTGCTTTGTCTGCCTTTTGGTCTGTTGAATTTAAGCAATAAAACAAGCAATAAATATTTCTTTTATGGGCAAATTATATCAGTGAAGCAGTGAATGCATAAAAACATGTCAACAAAAAATATATAGGCTATTTAAATACCTGCCATACCTTTTCCTGGCAGGAGGACCCCGTTGAGGGGTTTGCTGTCAGGGAGTCCATCCTCTTGCTCACACGGCTCACTCTTTACTGTAAGAGCTGTGTGCTGAGCCGAGAGATCCAAGGAAAGCCCTGGTCCCATTGCCCCATCACTGTCATCACTATCATCACTTTAAGAAAAATGTAAGTATGATTATTTAGCTGTGAGATTATCTCTGTGATCTTTGGATTATGTGTGTAGTAGCAAAATGAGTCGCTATGTGTAATGGATTACCCTCAGCTCTCCCGTTATCTGTACCTGGTTATGTCTCTATTAAAAACAGCTGCAGTTTGGCGCAGAAAAGTATCCAACTTCAGGGATCTCTCTAAGCGCTGCAGGTAGAGGGGTTTGGCCAGTCCAGAGACCCCTGATGCCCCCACCTCCAGCCGGCCACCCTGCCCTGACGCCATGCAGCAGTCTTCTCTGCCCCAGCAGGGCAGGATCTGTCACTGCAGATGAAGAGATGTAAAAAAGATATGACGGAAAATAGAAGGAAAAATCAGTTGAGGCCAAGACGAGCAGCACTGGAAATGATGGCATGTTCACGGCCCAACTGCTTCAGTGGAACTTACCTGGATTATACCAAGATGTGTAGGTGTGATGATTTCTGCCACTTAAAATAAAAATATATAAAATTTAAATTCTTGCAAATAACCCAAAACATTTTAAGGTTAAAAAAAGTCAATTTATGCCACATAACCATCCTGTCCTGGCACCAATGTATCAAATATTGTCCTTGCAAAGGTAGTTTTGAATGCAATACCTACCTTCTCAGTAAGAGATGGCATTTTCTTTATTCCAGGATGGAGGAACAGAAAAAGATGAATGAGTCTGCAAAAGAGAAATCCAATGTCACTTTCTAAACATTCGATTTCAGTGTTCAGTAGACAAAAGTCAGCTTTTTGTTGAGGGATATCTCTAAATCTGGAATATATTTTTTGTAAACACTTTATTAAGGGAATTCTAGCTCCCCACTCTTCTTTGCATTTTGTTTGTATGGAATGTTGGAAATTGAAATCTATCTAAAAATAAGTTAAATAAATAAACAAAACTTCCCTAAAAATCTAGTTTCATATTTAAAGTCACAAGACACTGAAAAGCACCTTGGCAATGTGATGATCTGCTATAACAACGTGTCAGTAATTATTTATAGAGGAAATTTTTGTTTTAATGTTAATTGCTTTGCTCTTAAAAAGTATTTGCTGATGTATTCAAATTTCAAAATTTCAAATTTGCCCAGACTTTGCTACCTGTGGCTGACCCAGCTGATGTCTATTTATGTGTCATCGTTTTATATTTTAACGTATGCATGGTGACTTTGAGCGTGGCACGCAATGGTAAATCTGAAATAAATGTCAGAATTTACCAATAATTAATCGTTGCATATTTCCATGGACTTCACTATGTTCTCTGGTTTACTGGTGTATGGATGCCAAAACTAAAATAAAACGAAAGCAAAAGTTTACGTTTAATTTTTCAAACAGAATAAAAGCCAAGAATTGTGTATAACTTAAATGGAAATTTGCATCATGTCGTTTCTCGTTACTATGTTGTGCTAGCAAGCTAGTTACACATGCTAGTGTTGCTGAGCGGTTGCAAGCTAACCTGCTTGCAGCATAAAAGCTAACGACCGTTAGCTTCTTCCGACCACTGATAGTAGTAACGGGGTCAAGGTGCTGTACGCTCAAGCATTGACAACTGTCTAGTTTACGCTAACCACCTGGGATATGTCATGCAACGTTGGGGGTTTGTCTGACATATCTCCTGTTTTACGGAACAACTTACACAGCGATTTCATCTTCATAGTGGCATTTTAATAACTACACTACTGCTAGCTAGTTAGCTTATCGAACACTAAGGTGTTCTGACACAAGCGTCGTCCCACACCATAAATATAAGGTATTGAAATCGGCCCTGTCTCTTTAAGGCCACCACCTCCCTGCCTAAACAATGTATTATATATCAGTTTAATAGCAATTCATTAGTTTGCTTGCCGTTGCGATGCAGCAACAGCGAGGCCCTCCGCCTGCGCCTTTCGTACCCCCGTAGCGGGCAAGAGCAAAGGCTTGGTAGCCTGGTGAATGAGTGATCCCCATCTTTTAATTCTTTCTCCCTTCTGGCCATCTTCCCCATTGCTCCTTAGCCATAACAACCACTGTGGAGTCTCTCACCTCGGCCCCGTGTCCCCCTTTCAGTCTCTCTCGGCGCTGCTACCGACTCTCGGCTCTCGGACTCCAAAATGGCGGTTTGAGGCGCCGAGCGAGTCTGTGAGCTTTGAGTCGGCAGCAACAGCAGAGAGGCGGCCACTTTCTGTTACTGAGAGAGTAGAGACACGACGCCATGGCGAGGTTACAGCAAGGAGCAGGCACGTTAATCAATTGCAGAGAGTCAGACACTGATCCATCGGTATTTGTGAAGGCGCAACTCAATCGAAATATTCCAATAATGACTGTCGCTGATAGAATTACACGAACTTAAATCATATATAGCCTCTTAGGCTATGTATGTACAGAAATTTTTAATGCAATGATTAATTCTCGATATCGATTAATAGGGTCTGTACTCTGCGAAGATTACCGAGCTACGTCTTACGTCATCAAAAGGAACTCCACTTTTGGTAAGGTCAGACAGCTGCAATATTGTACATGCAAGTCATCAAATGTTTTTGCTTTAATATCTATGTGTATTGGGTTCAGTGTTCAACTTTAATTCCAAAAACCTGGGACGCTTTATTAGATTAAGAAAAGAAAGAATGAAAGAAAAGTAACTATGCACTGATTGAAAACCCATAAGACAATATTTAAAACACAAAAGGACAATAAAAAGTTAATTTCGTATTTGATTGCAATTAAAGGCTGCAGATAGAAAGTTCTCAACATAATTAGATGAATGATCATGGTGCCTCTTTGTTGCAACAGCATATGTAAAATCCAATACAACATCATGCTTCCTTATAGAAAGGTCTGCAAGCAGATTTGTGAAGGTCTTCCACCATTTCAAGACATCTGACACATCATAGAATACAAAACTTGACAAAGGTAACACAACTCTGTAGAAGACCTGGAGTCTTTTCTAAAAAAATATTCATCACCAAGTTTAGCTGCAGCCGATTCCCTCAGTCCTCCTAGTTTATGAAAAGAAGATAGAATCTTTTAGTGCTGCTACCAACATTATCTTGTATTCAAAGTTAAATAGTATTTGTTTTCTATTATCAACTGTGAATAAAATCTTGATTATGCACTTTGCACATGATTGCACTCATTTTGGGAATTGGATTTGTTGCATATTTAAAAGTGGAAAATAACATGAGGCAGCTGGACACTTTCAGAGAAAAACTGACAACTTAGAAGTGTCTAATAATAAGCATTTATTAACATTCATGGCTGCTTATGATGTAATTATTAGCAGAGTTTTAACTGTAAAGCATTAGTGCATTTAGTTGGAGTAGCAATGATGGCTTCCTTCTCAGTGGCCTGAAATAATCTCAAACTTCAAAACCATCAGTGAATTACTTTCTCTTACTGTTCTTATTCCGTTGAATAAGAACTGTTGATGTATTGGAGAATCCTTTTGCACACAAAGACTAAATGCAAGACAGCTCCGAGGGACAATTATTTGTTAAATATTTATTTAACAAATTTTTAAATACAACAATCTCTCCAAAAGGTGATGCGCTTAAATGTATTTAATATGAAATAATAGTTTTGAAGTTCACCTGTCAGACTGTTAAATAAACACAGCGCGTGAGACTGAACACTTAACAGCTAACGCAGCAAAAAGATAAAACAGGGATGGTGGAGATCTACCATTTTGTGTAGTTTTTTTTTTAGACATTCAGGCACATTTATGTCGTGTACGAACCAGGGAATGTTGGAGATGACTGTATTGTAACAGATCATTGCTTACAGTGAGTATTCAAGTCCATTCTCAACTCAGTACTGTCATACACAGTGCAAAGATCTTTCCAGCAGCTTTAAACACTACTGGCACGGCGAGCTGCAGCAAACTGAAGAATACAGCAGTAGGCCTACCAACAGGCAATCGGGTGAAGTCCCTTTCCACCCGAGGGGGTTAGTCGAACACACAAAGAAATGGTAGGCAGCTGTTTGTTTTACACCAAAAGCATAGAGAGCTACTTATTCAAAGCCAGCTGGATTTCTCCTCCTCAAATTTCTGTGGATCGATGAAAGGCTTGTCGATGGATTTGATCATCAGCTCCCCACAGTACGCGCACTCCGATGCGATGATGTCATCGATGTCAGATATGATTTGTTCGCGGGTTGTGCCAGCACTGCCCTTTCCCAGACTGGAAGAGTCTCCCTCTTCTTTCTGTGCCGTGCGGTGGCGTGATTTGGAGGATTGTGCTGTTGAAGCCAGCTTTTTCTGTAGATCTTCCAGACGACTCTGTTTGTATGAGGACAAGTGCGGTGTCACTTCCTACAAAGCAGAAGGAGAAGAAGAATTATCACCATGCATAATGGTGTTGTGAAGCATTTGTTTTCTGAATGAAAAGGCAGTTTGGAAGCCCTTTTTACCTGGAACAGGCAGTCATAGTGGAACATGTGGCCACACAAGAACAGATAGAAAGGCCGGTTAAGCAGTGGGAAGTCGCAAGCAGCACACTTTTCTTGGGAATCCACAACACCGTATTTGTTCCTCATTTCCTGGATGTCCTCCCTGATTCGTTTAGCACTCTCTGTGGCCTCCTCCATTTCTTGCTTCAGCTCTTCAATGTGCTGGTTGTACTCTTCCAAAGAACTGCAGATGGCCTCCTGACAAACCACAATGAACAAAAGATTAACTACATCAACTTATTCAGGATTTCATTTTTTATTCCAACTGTGTATTAAGCTGACTTTTAGAATGAAAAAAATAGCTAATTTTAAACATGTGGTTGAACTGTTAATCAACTAAGAAGCAAAAGGATATGCAACTGACCTTAAAGTGGTCGATGGTAACAAAGTCTGGGAAAAACGGCAGAATATCTTCTATCTTCAGCAGGTCACAGCTGGACAGACAGTTCATGGCTTTCTTTACATCTTTCTCCTCCTGCACCACATGTCTGGCAATCTTCAGCCAAAGCTTTTTCCTCATTTCCTCGTCATCCTCCGGCAGGTCGGCACATGACTTGGCAAGGTCAACATCAACCTATGAACGATATAAAAATGTGGAATTTAGACAAAGTTATTGTTTTGTTGATAAAAAGATTTTTTATACATGATTATTTGCATGTGCAGCTAAACAAAGCACATTCAGCACTTACTTGTAAAGCAAGATCTACTGCCTCTTCATACAGTTCCATAATCCTGTAAACCAGTACGCAGGCTTGCAGGTAGCCGTGCTCTGCACAGAGCCTGAGCGCGTACTTCAGGTCATAGTGGATCTCTGAGGCGTGGGTGCCTGCCTGCTCCAGGTACCACAGCAGAGAGTCTGGCTTGTACTTTGCATAAAGCGACAGCAGGTAGTTATGGATGGCCTCCTCTGTCACGTTCAGCTCATACACGCAGAACTCCATGTAGCGGATGGTTTCGCTGATCTGCTGGGTGCTGCCCATCTGGCTGTAGTTCATTAGAGCTGGGATGAGCTTCTTAGGATCCAGCCTGTTGCCCATCTGAATCCACGCGTCCACCACGTTTTTGGGAATATGCTGCATGAGGACGGGGGAGAACTTGTAGAAGAGCTTTTCATCACAGTGCTTGGCGAGCACTTCCAGTGCATCGCTGTAGTTGTCATGCTGGCAGTAGTGAGATACCACCCTCTCATAGTCCTGCATGACGACTGAGAAGTAAACCATGTCGTCCACGTTGCCGTGGCTGGCCAGCAGGTCGTAGATGGTGCTGCGGTTGTTGAACAGGCACTCCTTGTGCTTGGAGCTGCTCATGAACTGGCGGAACTCGGTACGAGTCTCCTGGAAGATGAGGCTGTTGCCGTCGCTCTCCAGCTGCCCAAGGCGGTTCAGGTAGAGCTCTGCTAACCAGGTTACCAGTAAGGTGATCTGTGTTCTCTCGCTCTGTTTCAGATTATTCAGCTTCTTCAACAAAAACTCCTTTAAAGCATCCTCTTGTTTGGCCTCGATGAACTTGAGTGCAATCTCTTCAAAGTAGTTCTGTGTCAGCGCGTAGCACTTGGCGCTCTCCAGGTATCGCTTATTCTGGAAGCAGTGCTCAGCCTCTTTGGCCAGCACCATGTCCATGCACTCGGGACGATCACGGCAGTACTCTTTGGCTAGGTCAAACTTGTTCATGCTCATGTACATCTGCCAGACGTCCCTGGCCTCGCGCTGAATGTGATATCTGAAAACCGCCCGCTCAGTATAAATCCACACCAACCCGCCCACTGGATCTTTGATCATCCTCTTCAGGGTGCCAAATTTATCTGGGAACACGTCCTCGTATACCACCTGTCCGTTCAGAGTGCAGATGGCCTTGACACGGTCATGAAGCAGGAGCAGGAAGTGGAACTGTGTCAACACTATGGAGATGGGTCTGTTGAGGCTTAGGTCAATGTCCGAAGTGTACTCCCATACCTTTCAATTAAAAAAGATGAAATACTCAGAAAATGTATCAAATCATGTGGGTAAATGAGGGAACTTACTATAATGTAAAACAGAAGTACAGAGGATATTAACCTGCACATCACTCAGCAGAGAATCGGGTCTGACGTAGTCCAGCTGACCATAAAGAACTCCATTACCCATCATCCAGGCAAATGCCTTTGGGGAGGTACGAAGCTTTGAAGTGTAGAAGGTGATCTCACTGTATCCCATGTTGGCTGGAAACTCTTGAAAGCTGGGCAGCAGGTCCTGGTTCTGGTTGAAGATGGAGCTGAAGCCTTGCTGCTCCGAGCCTTCGGGCACCTTACCCACAAACTGGAAGAGGCGTTTGCGGGTGGTGGCTATGATAAAATACTTGTTTTCCAGGCCTCGTTCTATCTCCAAGCAGCAAACTGGTGCAGGTTTGCCATCCTCCTCCAGGGAGTGGACCTAGATCAGAAAACAAAAACATTCCATACATATAACTTTGCAAAGAGTGAACTCATTTAGTGACCATAAAGTGCACATAATAAAAAAATGCCAATATGGCCGACCTGTCTGAAGTACTGATCTGGATTTGTGTTGAACAGGCTGCCCTCATTTGCAGAGATCTCAGCCTCAAAGATGATGCCTTGACTAATGCCGACCAGGATGGGTCCTGTGCTGGTCTCGTTGCCCAGCAGCTTGTTCCAGCCCACGCTCTCAATGAGGTGGCCCCTCCAGCGGGACAAACTGCGCACCTTCTGGGTGTTCCTATTGAGGTACAGGCACTCCCTGGTGCTCAGGCTGATAAGCAGATGGGAGCCTGCAGAGGGAAAGATGGAGGAGGATATAGCTGCTGTTTTCATGTTGTCATAATCATGACAGTGCAATGCTAATCTAATGAATTATGCACAACAGTTGGGTGGGCAGGTTGAGGGTTTGGTGCGCAAGCTCAACAGCAATAACAAGCTCCCTAATTATGTTATATGCCCCTTTACTTAAGAGAAAGCTGACAAATTGTTGTGGATTTGCTAACCAGTGGGATCCAAGAATAGCTTGTGCACTTTGCTGTCCTCTTTTCTTCCCAATTCAGTTTGATTGGGTTGATCCGGTTTGGCCAGGTCAATTCTGTAAGAAGTAAGACAGCAACAATATAAAAAAACATATTCAAAACCAAGCGAACACGATTAATAATTAACATTGTTTTAATGATTATTTTGCCTCAATAAGGTGTCCTTTCCCAGACTCATGCATAGCTGATTGTTGCAGACACACAGATGATTTATCTTCTCGGGTGGAGTGAAATCGATCCTCTGTTTGTTAAATATTGGCTTCTCCTCCTCGAGTCTTACATTCACAAAGCCTTCGGGGAGAAAAGAGGTTCGTGTGAATAACAGCAGTGTTCCAGCCGATTGACGCCTCGGTGTAATCCATCTCTGATTTTTAGTACGCAGCCTGCTCTGTGGCTGAGGATGACAGCGACCTACCTGAGTGCGTGATCCCGATGTTGGCCGGAGACAAGCGGCTATGCTGCTGCGAACTTTGCCTAATGTTTTGAGAGTCCTCGTACTCATCGAGAATTGAAGCCATGATCAATCGTAAAACGAACAAAGCAAAATAGAAACAAAAACTAGCTCAGATAAACCAGGATGAATGACCAGCCTGTTGTCAATCCGACGACATGTCTATGAAGCAAGCTAGGGAGCTAGCTAGCTACAATAAAGTCCACCGTTTAACGGCTCGCTATGGTAATTCTCTCTCCGCTGTCCTCTCAGCTTACAGGAAATATGGACATTATACGTTTTTCGCAGCCACATAAGCACGTGAATATAGTATATTGAATAATTCGTGTTCCAATATCGTCCAGTTTAGCTTCCGTGGACACAACACAGGGTGGACCACCAGAATCAGGTGATACATGTAGTCATGTGATCTGTTTGGATGTGGTCCCTTCTTTGACGATAGGGGGCGCCCTCTCTCCGTAATTAGAATTGGGTTTGTTTTTGAACCGTGCAGAAACCTTGGAAAGCTTTGCTGGAAATCGACCTACTTTATCTAAAATATGTTCTGATCTATTTATATAACAGTTTTCTGCAAATAAATCAATTGCTCTTTTTCTTTATGTTAGGTCCTAATGACGAATGACGAATTTTCGTTGCTTTCAATTAGTTCTAACTTAGCCCTAACTAATGGTAATCGTGTCAGAGTCATTCTTTATATCTATGCAGTCATCCTTCAAAGCGCTGCGCTCCGTCTCTCCTCTCAGTGGGAGTGTCTATGCAAATCACAACCTGTTCGAATGGCAGAGGAATCGCCCCCAGCAGACAGACACATGTTGCTGCCTCTCAGGCTGAGCAGAACTCAGTTCAGACACGTTCGGCCGGGAGGAGGTGAAGGCTGCAGAGTGACAAGCCAGCTGACTCCCAGTATCTTCTTTCACATACGCTACCCGCCGGTCAGCAGAGAAAGGGAGAGAGAGAGAGAGAGAGTCCAGACAGGCGTTTCATGCTCTGCTCGACATGCCACCCCAGATGGATTACTTTTACCACGAGTCCCGAGTCCCATCCGCTTGCGGGCTTACCCGGGAAGATGAGCTGGACCCCGGGGTCATCAGCTGCATGCTGGTGGGAGACGGAGCAGTCGGGAAGACGAGCATGATTGTCAGCTACATCTCTAATGGATACCCGACAGAGTACCAGCAGACGGGGTTTGACGTGTTCTCAGGTGAGTTGTTTTGATATTTCTTTCTCAAATTGTCCCTCAGATTGGCCCTGAATTCCCAAAATGTATGAATGTTTTTTTTTATTAGTCACTAAGAAATTGTACCTGCTTTCTGGTTTCCAACAGGTCAGGTCCAAGTAGAGGGATCTCCAGTAAGAATTCAGCTTGTGGATACTGCCGGACAGGTATGTCTACTCGTATTTTTGCTTGTGATACAAATTTTTAAGAAAAATATATCACTGTGATGTTTTAAAATCCCAGTATTATAAAATCTCATCAGATGGATGTCAAATTTACAGTTATTTTTCATTATTAAAAGCTGTGAACTTTTAGATACAAAGTCTTTCTCACGTCGCTGCTTAATCCGGTGTGTGACTCAGTAACAGGATTTTGGATGCTTGTTAATAGCTGATCTTTAGCTGTCACTGTGGTGACTCACTCTCAGTCAGTCGTTCTTCCATTCTGTCAGTGCGGACTTAGGCTGACACTAACCCTTGTTCTGTCCTCTGTGCAGGAAGAGTTTGATGAATTCAGGGCCCTTTCCTATGCCCACACGGACGTCTTCCTGCTGTGTTTCAGCATGGTCAACCCCACCTCCTTTCACAACATCACTAAGAAATGGGTCCCCGAGATCCGGGCCCACAACCCATCCTCGCCCATTATTCTTGTCGGGACTCAGATGGACCTGATGCTGGACGTGAATGTCCTCATCAACCTGGACCAATCTAAAGTGAAGCCAGTCCTGAGCTCTCGTGCTCGGAGCATGGCAGACAAGATCAGGGCGACGGACTACGTTGAATGCTCGTCACTGACGCAGAAGAACTTGAAGGAGGCGTTTGATGCGGCTATCTTTGCTGCCATAAAGAACAAAGCCCGCAAGAGCAAGAAGAGGAGGTTTTCGGACAGGCGCACCAAAGCCTTCTCCAGGTGCAGCTGGAAGAAGTTCTTCTGCTTCATCTGAACTCTTTATGTTTACCCTGTGGGTTTTTGGACAAAATGTTTAATTTATTTTAATGCTTTTCTTTCACTTTCATCACTCATACAATTGATAGTTTACTCAGCTTTTGCAAACAAATGTGATTCATTTTTGTATTGTATGCCAAAAGAAATTTGGAATTAGATCAAGAGGATTCTGGGTCGTTCACAGTGCATGTCCTTTTGCATCCTCTATCGGACTGATGCATATTCACTGTTCAAAAAACAGCATTTCTATTCTTTTCACAAAACCTGCTTTAATGCATTACTTTTGGGAAGTTATGGGAGAAGTTATGGGAGATTGGAAGGTATTGACTGGCTGAGCACAGCCACAGAGAAAAAAGGCCAGGCCAATATGTAAAAGGCTGTGAATTTGCATGCTGCGTTGCCACCGTCTGCAACCTTCAACATAAGCGAGGCCAAAACGGAAAGTGTCAGGACTGTGTGTTCGAGCCGATGGGTGTGAGACTCCGCCAGTCTAATTATATGCAGCAGCTGTAGGTTCTGGTCGCAGGAAGGATTGCTGCATTCTTGCCTTCCTGCAAGAGCTTCCCTGTCTGGTTTGGTTGGGTGTTTTAAAGTCTTAGCTAGCCGGCTAAGAATCTTAACAAGTTGGCTGTTACTTTTACACCCCATTTGTATTACCGGGTGATACAAAGGAGGAGGAATATTATTGTTTTCTTAGAGAGTTCTGTATCTTCACTGGCTTAATCTTTCAGCCAGGAGAGAAGCAGGCTTGAAAATCCTCTTGTTTGCGGGGAAAAGTTGCAGGAGAGCGGTAACCTTTGGCTTTTTGTCCCCGACTCTCATCAATCTGCATCTGTAAAAGCAAGCACTGTAGGAGTCTGGGCCTCCACCCAGCAGATCCTCCCCACCGCCAACACCAGTTTGCCTTACTCACCTCTTTATCCACGATATAGAGAAGAAAAGAATATCATTGTTGTCTCTGTTACAAGAACAATGAAAAGCAGTTTGGTGTTCCTCAGCAGCAGTGTAGGTAAAAGTATGTAAAAGTTTACAAAAAAATATACACTGTTTCCCCTCAGAAACCCAAGCGAGTACAGAATTAGAGGGTGCGTTACAGCCTCTTTGTGAATGCAAGTGTAAATTCTTCATCAAAATGTAATGATTGCACTCAGATGGATTCAAATGTGGTGCTTGTGAAAGTGTGAGTTGCGCTATGCTTCTTGTAGAAGCCAGTTTAATGTTTCCGGTGGTTGAAACAGCTATGTCATAAGAGAAAAATTGAATGTGTTTTATTTTGATACTTGTCTACGTCTCTTGTCGCAGATCCCAGCAAACACAATCTACAAACTTGTGTGTCTTTTTTAACATGGGTGAGCAATGTGATGTGAATAAACGAAGATCAACTTCCATCTCTGTGTTATGTATATTTTTAGAGCGGCTCCCCAGCAGTGTTGTGACTGTGCAATTCACAACCACTTATCACGTCTGATGGTGGCAGGTAATTTACACTGGAGGGTACATGCCGCGGGGAGCCTCACAATTCATCACCAGGTAGTTTTCCTAAACCACCTCGAAAACAAAACATATGATAAGTAACCTCAGGCCTCCCGCTGTGTGTTGGGCCGATCGGCTCTAATGCAATCCGCATGATCCCGGTGCCATGCTGTGACTGATAGCTGCGTCTGAATGTGTCTTTTCCAAAGGACTAGGGACTTTTTAGTGACAGGTCAAAGGAGGATGATTGAGTCAGATTCACTGATTAGGAATAAACTTTATCAGCAGACTCTTTATCATGACAAAGAGCTGCTGGACATTGCTTACGAAACCTAAAAGCAATATAGGCTTATGTCAGAGAGGTGAGCCTCAAACACTATAATAAGGTCTATTGGGCTTATTTTAAAGTGTATCCTGGGGGGAAATAAACATGGACAGAGGGGTCTTTCTGCCTTAACAGGAGGTTAGATGGCAGGGAAAGACAAAGAAGGGAGACGGTCATGATATATTCCGAGGTGTGACAGCTCTGCTGCGCGTTTGTCCAGAGACGGGTGAGTCATGACTGAGCTCAAGGATAAAAAGCACACATCACCCCAATATGTCAGCCGTCTGTTTGCCATTAGTCAGCGTGCCATCCATCATGTGGTAATGTGTCAGGACTCTGTTTGAACCTCTGTTTTCAGTGGGTTAGCACGGGACATCCTACGTTTGACCTCATATGTGGAGGTGACTGGAGGGAGCTGGTGTTTTGTCATCTGACACCCCGTCACAAGTGGACCCACAATGAACTTTGATTTGACTTTCATGAACGCTTGGTGTTCCTGCCACGGCCATTGGTGTGAGGCCACTCTCACAGGAAAAGAAAAGTCCTCTTTGGCGTGCAGAAATGTTTAAACTACGTTCATGTTTTCATGTCAACAATGGATGAAAGGATAAATGTTTTCGAAGAAATGAATTATGCATTGCGTCCCTCAGTGTGATGCCCTGTGTGATATTTGTTCAGATGCCACACTGAGATGCACATTTTTGTTTTCTCTTTAACCAGAGGCCTTACTAAATGACCAGCACCAGAGTAAGAAGCCAGATATGGAAAAGTTGTCTCAAAAGATATGATTCAGGGATGTAAAGCAATTATAGAAACTAAGAAAAAAACTCAGTAGTGTGGTTCAATAAGTTGCACTATGAATTCTGAATGGCAACTTGGACGAGGAAGAAGCTAAGAAAACCAGCCCGGAATTTTTTCAAGAAAGAAATATAAATATAGACATGATTAAAGATTATTATTATTATTATTTTTTTTACTGTTGAGCACACTCTGCTCAAATGACTTGAGTTTGAGTGGTGGGCATTTTCTCCTGTGAGAGGCAGAATTTGCAGATTGGATGTGTTTTCAACAAGTTAACTGAGTACTGTTTCTCACATGTGATTTTCATATATCTGCATGAAAAACACAGTTGATATTGTGAAAAGCTGCTAACCTCTAAACTAAAGAAGAAAACAGCTTGTGCACTATCCACTGCATTATTCTTAAAGTTATAGTTTAAATCTCCCGTTGTTCAAACAAAATTCTTGGTTCAGTTTTGACTGATTCTTCTAACCATACCTGGGTATATGAACAGTTTTCTGTTGTCATGTTCCATTTTTTCAGTAAATCATTTTTAACAGTTAGTGTTTTTGACTAACTTTCCTGTTTATGGGATTTGCACCAGTTGGCTTGGCCAAGTTCCCAGTTTTTTTCCAGCAATTAATCTGAACCATTCCTTAATGTTGTGATTAAAAAAATTGCAAACAAAATTGAGCAAATAGCGCCAAGACTGAAATAATTCAGACTGCATTCATCCTGAGGCTGTGAAAGCCTTGAAATTTTCCCTGATGTTGTTAAACACTACTGTTGGAATGATCGTTTTATGTTATGAAGTACTTGAATATAGCTCCAGGTCTTTCAGGAACTCTCTCTCACTGAAAAATAAAGCAAGGAACCTTTGCTAAATCTCCATGATGCAAACACGGATATTGTCATGCTGTGAAATCATAATGCGCTACTTCAACGGAAAGGCCACGTTTTAGGTTAGACAGGTTTTAGGTTCCCATGATTTCAGTGAACTCCTCCTCCTTTTCTTCTCATGGTTAGTCACACACTTTTCTCATCATCTCACTGAAGGCTGGTCCTCCTGCAAGGTCTTTTAGCACCTGAGTCAGGAGTAGTCAACCAGCTCTTCTTCTGGCTCAGGGCCAGTATCACTCTTGGTTTCACTGTAGTCCCAGACTGGCAAGGAAGCCTGGGAATCAGCAGGTGCACCAACAGGTCCGCCTGGCTCAGGACAAAGCCTATTGGCTAGATCTTGCTGCTTCTTGGCCACCTAAACTGGCAGTTTAACAGTTATACACAGGGGAGAAGGTGGCTTCTCACAGATATAAAATCTATGTTTTTGTTGTATTTCGCTCCTTCCAAGCAAACTATGGGCTCCTTAGAATTAAACACACTTGTATGTCTTATTATGACTGGATGGTCAAAATTAAGATCAAAGGTAGAAATGCCCAAAAAATCTCTATTCAAAATTGTTATCGTGCAACATCAAGAGATATTTAACATCCCATTCTATTCCTGTTTTGTTTGCATTAACTGATTTGCATTACAAAACAACCAGCCAGTCACACTTAATGTGCTAGTCTGTGGATAAAACAATAAACTTCCATTATTTCTGTCAAAACAAAAACTGTCGGTTTCGATTGGAAGCACAGCCAATGGGAATTCACCCTGCTGATGAGTAGCTGCCTGAGGGCAACAGCAGTTATATCTATGTGTGACAGCTAACAGCTTAAGTTCACCTCCATGCATCTGCTGGGCTCCCGGTGCCATTGAGCAATACACAGAGAAGTCAAAATAGAAACTCCAGTTCTCTCTGTTAACGTTCAAAGACATGGATAATGAGAGGCTTTTGTTGACTTAAAAGTAATTTCCAAAGGTTGAATTGAAGAGTAGGAGCTTCGAGCCATTGTTGGGAGTATTGGAAGTAGTCTCTTCTAACGTGTGTGATCAGTTTTAACCTGTATCTTAATCTACCATCTGTGAGAGGGACACAATGACTTTTTGAGTGACCGTCAATGACCACACATGATCAAAGGAGTGCAAAGATGACGTCCACACAGCCACTGTGAGATGAGAGAAACGATGAGATGATTAGCACTTCAAACAGGCCTCGTCTCCAGGCTCATTATGCCACCGACGGCTAAAGGACGACCAGGATATTATCAGTCCTCCACAGCTCAGAGCTCCAAAGGAGCTGTCCAGGAGTGGCGAAATCAATTGATCTGGGTAAAAGGGGAGAGTGAGTGTGCGGTGTTACACTGTTTTATGTGCTTTACTGAACGATTAGCTGTTCATGGATACAGTTTAGAGTTTTCCAGTCTTTACCCAAAGCCAGCACATATAAAAACAGGAATGATCACTGTGGCACAGTTTGCTTCACTTATTTCCTCTTTTCAATAGTCAACCTTTCTATTATTATGACTTTGAACTATTGTGGTTCACAGGTGTTATTGTACCTTTATTGCCTCAACATTTAGCCACATTGTCCATGTGGTAGTGAGAAAAGCATAATCCACCATAACAGTGTCTCTGAGCAATTAAGAAGGTTATAGCGTTCATAACATAAGTCCTACTGAAAGTATTATTGAAGATTTGTAATTTCTTAGTATTCCATAACCTAAATCTACCTGGAGCTGTTGTATATTGAAACAATCGAGTCTAGCTCTTGATGAGCCTGAGCTTGTTCACACGATGAGCAGTGAAAGATGGCTCACTCACTGAAGGTGTCATGGTTTCATTAGCACACTGTTGTGATGATCACTTGTAGGTGAAGGTATTGTTTATCTTAAACAGTAAAATTTGCTGTGTCCAGCCTGAGCACCTGCCTTTGTAACGCAAATAATCACTTTTGAGAATCTTAGGATGTGTCGTCTTTGGGGCCGTGAGCAATGACACATTCATTATCATGTGTCAACTACAGAGGGTTGGGGTTTGAAACACAGAACAAAAGAGTTTTGTGTTACCTTGAGAAAATAAATAGCTATGATCACTTCATGTTCTCGCTGAAAGTCAGGAGCAACATTCGGATGTTTCATTGCGAGGGCACTCCTGTTAAATTAAAGTAGCCAATTTTAACATCTGCCCAGCAGTTATTGGTAAGCAAACTATGCCGGAGTTTAGTTTCCTCCAGGGAAAGGACAGCTTCATCATAATTTTGAAAAGTGACAGTTAACCATATTTAGGAGGGAAATACTGAGAGCAGTTTGGATACAGGAAGCGTGTGATCTGATTGGACGTGAGATTGTACATTGGGTGTGTCTATGTCTGGGAATCAAGGGGGTGAGGTGTTCTCACAGTGGCGTTGGGGGATGATTAGGAGGAGGGAGGCAAGGGGTGTTGTGACATCCACACAACGCACATGGTGGCAGTGAAGCAAGTAGGAGCTTTACGCAAGTCTACAAAACCTCATCCGTGTCTGTAGACACACGTATGACCATATACAGGCTATGGTACAGATGTTGACAACTGCAGAGACGGGACATGTTTATGTTTTTACAAATTTCACGGGACATATGTTGACTTGCTTCGACAGATCATTGGTCTAGAAAACAACGTACATAACGCATATGATAGACGGTCCAGTTTCAGTCAGATCTCTGAAAGAGCACAAAGGTGTCTGGACTTGTTCAGCCGAAAGGGACTCTTTGTTGTCCAATACTGACAGAGTAAATCGGCTTACGTGGTTTGTTTGTGTCACCAGGATAGAGGGAGTGGGTGTGCACGGCTCAGACAACTTTATCAAGTAGAAAGAGTCAGAGATTTATATGATAAGACTCAATCCTTAATCTGATTTCTGACTGTGGACAAACTGCAAAGAAACCCCACCCAAAAACCAAGAAAGTACAATAAAATACAAGTGAGACATCCTTTAGATACAGTAAATATAGTACAAGAACAGGTAGAGTAAGAAATTCACATAGTAGGTCAGATTTCTTTTCAAGTCACACAACAGTTTATTCCGATGGAGGAAGACAGAATTCGGGGAACCTGAAATAGGGCGGCTTTGACAGAAATATACTTTCGTGGGGCTGAAGCTGTGGATTTACTCATATATCTCATACATCATACTAATTAACTGATCGGAAGGCCTAAACGTTTTTGATATCAAGATCCAGGTCAGACTTAGAATGTGTGTGTCTCCTGTGCTCAGGGCAAAAAAGACACTTTCCGTGGGGCTTCTGAAGAACCAGATACCAGGACAGTGTGCTGGATAAACATCTACTGTGACTATGTGATGTCACCAATTTAAAAAAAAATGTTGTCTGCTGAAATATTTATTTCATTCTTCCCTGTAAGCACAGAGAGGATTGTCACCTTTGTAAGCCTCCAGTCATGTTACATGTATCTGTGAAGGAGCACGTTTCATTTGTGCTGCTGAGATTCTAGAAATGAATGAAAGATTAAGATTGTTAACACAGATTCTTCTCAAGTAATCTCTTATCTTTACAGTGACTCTGCTCCTTGCTAATCCTCTGCATCGTCTCTTGCAGGTGATGTCATTTTGCGTGCCTATACCGTACGGTAACAATGAGGGTATCTGTGAAGAAGCATCTTAATAATTCTCATCTCTGACACAACTGATTACAGAGCAGGCCTGCCGATGACACGCGTGTCTGTGCGGACACATCCACTGGCAGATTTGTGGACTGAAGAAGCCTGTCATTACAGCGGGGTTGTTTTCCGCGTTAGAATTATTCACACTATAAACTGACATAAAAGTCTGAAGCCAAAATAACAAACAGGATTTTGAAGCCTCATCAGAGCCTCATCGATGGTAAAAAAC